>SSBG01000062.1:16528-51212 GCA_028220655.1 Shiraia bambusicola | reverse complement strand
AACCCCCCCCCCCCCCCCTTCCACACGCTACGGCGTTCGATGCACGAGGCAATCATAATTAGGTAGAGGGAGGGGAGCCGAATTGAGTAGTGCTTGCAATGCATAAACTTCTCGTGGTGAATTGTGACTGAAACTTTTTTTCTTGTTTTGTTTTGTTTGGTGGTCCTGCAGCTTTGCTTGAGTCGACTCGCACGTGACATGGAAAGTGCCGAAATGTAGAAGTCAGGCGAGATGGGCGGTGATGGACTTGATGCGGCCTGAAAATGGGCCGTCCAGCCCAGTGCTGCGAGCTGACAGTGACCATGTTGCGCATCTTGCATGAAGGATGGAGCATGGAAGATCGGGTGGAATATAAACTTGCTAGGGATTGTCACTGCGGCCACTGGCGATGGGTGTGATAATGTGATGGCCCTGATGGGGGTCGAGCCGGGCGCTTAGAGAAGAGAGAAGTTGGCGAATGGTAAGCACGCATTTGTGAAGGACGACCAGGGTCAGCTTTTGGTGTATGCATGCAGCGGACCGTTCTCTTCCCGTGGTTGACTGATGATCACTGTGCCACCTGTTGGCAGAAGTTGGATGGCTAATAATACATGATGACAGGTGGTGGTGGTGGTGGTGAAGGATGAAAAGAGACTAGATGTACAAAGGGACGACACCTCAACGACAACGACGACAACGACGACGACGACGACGACGACGACGACAACAACAACAACTCCTCGACGAGTCAATCTCCATTCTATGCCAGCGAGTCGGAGAGCATCGAGAAGCGCCTGATTGAGCACATGGCTTGACACCTGCATACAGCCCAAAACTAGACTTTACCAATCACACGCCTGTACTGCCTCGACCCTCCATCACACCCAGTCGCCTTTTCTATCTACAGACTTAGCCATGTATGTAGCTATGTAACACCATGCCCGGCCACTTGCTGCTGCTTTGCTCCTGGATCGACGCTCCAATGCATCCATAATTGCCCCCTCTGCGCCCGCTTCTTTTCCTTTGCCTCAATCATGCTACACGGGGCCCTGTCTCGCTCCGTTTTGTTTGTAGTTTTGCTCGTTTCAACAGCCGGTGCCACGCCCATTGTTGACTACTACGACTACCACGACACCTACTCAAAGTCTGCCCCTTCGCCAAAGGACGGTTTTGTCAGTCTTGAATCTCTTGGAACCACTTCCCGCCTGCCCTACGACATTGCCGGCATCGTCGGCGGCTACCTTCTTGCTGTACTCCTCTGGGCTGTTCTTCTCCTCACCGTTGGAAGAAGGATGCGACGCAAGGCCCTCGAACCCCCAAAGGCCCTGGAGCTCGAGCTCTCGGACAAGCCCGTCCGGCCAGGCCTCAAGACTTCGTCGCTAGCATCGCCACCGCTGTCAGCCCGCTCGGCAGCGTCGTGGTTGAAGAAATTCAAAAAGAACGACTCTGTTACTGGCGATGCGCAAAGTCCCGTTGTGGCATCGCCGACTTCCTTTGACCAGAAAGTGATTGACGACCACAATGCGCGAGCCCAAGCCGACATGGAGCGCCTGTATGCAGCCGTCATGGACCACGACCTCAAGAAAGCCAGCACTTCCAACGTCAGCGTGAACGAACTTGAGCCCCGAGCACCTACAAGCTCAACCGAGCGAAAACGACCCTCTGCTATCAGCACGACCCGCCTGCCTGCAGACGGCGAATCCCCCATTTCACCCGTCAAGGCCATCTACCCACCAGGATACAACAACAACAACAACAACACCACCACCACCACCACCACCACCACCACCACCACCAGCAACGGCCCCATGACAGCACCGCTGCCCCGCTCCAACCTGCAACCCCCCGCCACCCCCACGTCCAAACACTCTGACCGCACCACCAAAACAACCCGCTTCAACCTCAAAAACCTCCGCATCTCAGGCCCCATCCACCGCTACCCAGGCGTATCCGACGACGACGAAGCCCAAACCCCCCTCTCCCCCCGCTTCTACAACCCCAGCGCCCCTCCCTCCCCACCCACAATCTCAAACTCGCCAACATCCCCCTACGACCCAGAAGAACTAGACCGCGTCCAGCCCCTTCCAAGACCTACCCCCCACCGCCTAGCCTCTCCTGCCTCCAACCAACAAGCCCAACCCTCGTCCCCACTCTCCACCAAATCCTCAACCTCGCAATCCCTCCCCCTCCGCTCCTTTGCAACCCCCTTGAAATCCCCAGGCATCCAAACTACAGTCCTCGACCGTCGCGTCGATCAATTGTCTCTCCAGACGCCTCGTACCGGCGGCGTTCCATTCACCCCGTATAGTCCCTACATGCCCTTTACCCCGATTACCCCAGTCACGCCGCACCTCGTGTCTAAGAAGGATCGCAAGAGGGCTGAGAAGGTGGAGAGGGGGCGGTTGAGGGCTGTGAGGGAGGATATGGTGCAGAGTCCCAAGGAGATTTTTGGGGGGGCTTGGTAGGGTGTGTGTGTGGGTGTGTGGGTTTGTTGTTGTTGTTATTGTTTTTTGTTTTTTTTTTCTCTTTTGGTTTTCTTTTGGGGGGAGGGGGGTGTATATATATGTGTGGGCAAAGGGACCGGCAAAGGGAAGATTTATATACCAGAGGAAGATTTTTGATTTCAAAAGACAGAATAACTTATGCTACGATGTGGGAGAGAGAGAGAGAGGGAGAGTTATGGAGTAAGTACCAACACGTGTTATTCAATTCAAACATTCAATTCCGCAACCCCCGCGCCCTCAATGTACCCCCTATACCCATCCAACCTCCCCTGCACCTCGGCCACAAACTTTTCAACAATCTCGCGACTCCGCCCCGTATACAGCCGCGAATCCAACATGCCATCCAGCTCGGCCCAAATCTTTGCAAAATACGGCGTCGCCCTGATGCGCTCCACCAAGTCATTCGATTTGCCGTGATGCTTGACCTGGGCGCCCGCCTCGTGGCTCAGCACGCGAATCTGCTCGTGGGCTTCCTGGCGGGATTCGCCCTTGGCCACGAGGCGCATGATGATGGATTCGGTAATCATAAAGGGGAGTTCTTCCTGGACGCGGGCGTCGATGCGTTTTGGGTAGACGACGAGGCCGGACGAGACGTTGTCGAGGCCAATGAGAATGGCGTCGGCAAGCAAGAATGTTTCGGGAATGTCGATGCGGCGAATGGCAGAGTCGTCGAGGGTGCGTTCCATCCATTGGTCTGCGAGGGTCGAGGCAAACGAGGCGGGTTTGGAGACTAGTTCGCGGGACAGCGAGTAGATGCGTTCGGAGCGCATGGGGTTGCGCTTGTAGGCCATTGCTGAAGAGCCGATTTGCGTGGATTCAAAGGGCTCTTCGATTTCCTTCCAGGCGGCGAGGTGGCGAATGTCTCCGGTGATTTTTTGGGCGGTGGCGCCGAGTCCGGCGATGGCGTTGGCGATGACCAGGTCGACTTTGCGTGTGTAGGTTTGCGTCGAGACTGGGTAGCATGAGGGAAACCCTGCCTTTTCGCAGAGGAGGTCGTTGAGGGCGTCGCATTTGGAGCTGTCGCCGTTGAAGATTTCGAGAAAGGAGGCTTGGGTTCCGGTTGTTCCTTGGGCGCCACGGAATTGTAGCTCTGAGCGGACGTGCTCGATGGCATCGAGGTCGAAGAGGAGATCCTGGGCCCATTGGGCGGCGCGCTTGCCTACAGTGATGAGCTGGGCGGGTTGGAGATGGGTGTATGCCAGAGTAGGCTCAGACTTCCATTGTTCTGCAAACTTGCAGAGGTTGGAGATGACCTTTGCGAGTTTGGGGAGCAGTAGGTCAATGGCTGAGCGCATGAGCATCAGTTCAGCATTGTCGGTGACATAGCAGCTCGTGGCCTGTGGTGTGTCAGTAATCTCACGTGACGGCCTCCTTCACGTCGCCTGCAAACTCACACCAAAATGAATAATCTTGGCCGCACTGGGCGCAACCTGTCCAAACGCATGCACATGCGCCATAACGTCGTGCCTCCTAATCTTCTCCTCGATCCTTGCCACCTCAAAATCCTCATCCGTCACCATCAAATGCTCCTTCATCTCCTTCAGTGCCTCATCGGTAATCTGCTCAATCCCCAGCTCCTTTTCTGCTTCAGCCAGGTAGAACCATAGCTGGCGCCACGTCGAGTGTCGAGAGCGTTGACTAAAGAGCTGCGACATTTCCGGCGAGCAGTAGCGTCCGGTGAGAGAAGTCTGATACGAGTCGAATATCGTATTGCCATTCTGCAACTTCATCTTGCTGATTTGGCTCTGCAAATCGAGCGCGGGGTCTTGTATAGGTGCCATTGCGGGGTGTATGTAAATGTGAGTCGGCCAATTTTGTCAAGGCGACTCTGGCCAAGTGTTGTGAAAGTGGTGAGTCAGTGAGTGAAGGTCACACAACAGGAATGCACGTCAAAAAGAATGTGTGCTCGTTCGACGTGGATGTTCAAAAATTTGAGCTCCCCGCTAAGCCCCACACCCAGGGACTAATCGGCTATGTATCATCTATGTATATTAATTAATAGTGTATCTAACTATTGTGGTACTCAAATGGGCGCGTGACATGACGAACTACAATGTACAAATTTCTCGTGAGGTGTAGTTATCGTATGACTACCTAGTTCTTAACTATTGTATTCAACATCAGCAAGAGTCATGCACATACATTTCTTCATACAAGCGAAATTTCCCTTTTACGCCAGAACACTACAGAGTACTGGAGCAGAACTCTTCACCTCAGGACCGAGTTTCCCATCTGATCATCTAATGAACCCAGCCAACTCACATTGCAAATAGTTATGCATCATGTGACGTGAGAATATTCCACTCGTCAAGCCATGGCATTCAACAACTGCATGACAACTGCATGCTATAGTAATATAGATATCATAATTCACAACAAAATCCCAAACATTAAAGTTTGCCGCCCCAGGCCAATGCATTCTCCAGACCCGCTTCCCCACCAAACTGCTGCCCAATGCAGACCCAATCATCCGCCTGGACCCTGCCCGCATGAACTAGGTACCTAGCCATCTACAAGGCCGGAGCTTTCCAGACGTCTCGATTTATCTTAAAGAGATTGCTCTGTTTATGTGGAAGGCTGACTTCGCGCTCCTTGTAAAACCCAGCTTCTTGCAGGTATTGTGCAAGTCTACTCATGTCAGCACCAAGTTCCTCGCCAACTTGAACCATCACTTACTTCTCATTGTCGACCCGTGGCTCAAGCATAACCCTCTCTGTCCTATTGTCTGCAAGCCAGCAGTAATGAACTAGAGCGCTCAGCCATATCTTGACCCTATGGGCGCCCCTGAACTCTTGCTCGCCAACCAGGCAGTGGAAGCCACGGTCCCAGTCGCTAACAATCGGCACATGCTTCCCTAAAGTGTCTTCCTTGATCCAATAGATCTCAAAGTATCCAAACGGCTTTCCATCCCAGCATCCAATGACTGGGAAAGAGTTCTTCGACTGCAAGCCCTTTCTCAGGAACTCTTGTTGATGCGGCAAGGGACCAGCTTCGCCCCAGAAGTGTGACACACGAGGGTCATTCATCCATTTGTAAAGGTATTCAGCATCCGACTTGGCGTCGAGGCTCATCGAATTCCTTGCCGAATCCGAGCTTGCGTAGCTGGCTCGATTGGAGACAGAATGGCCACCAGACATTGGACCGCGATGTCGAAGAGGCTTGGTCGAACACGAAGCCACACGAAACGAGAGATACTGACCAACACTCGGAATGTATCGTGTGTAGAAGATCTCACCCTGCCTAGGGGGCTTTGGTCGTATGGGGTGGCGGACGTTGTTGGTGAAGACGTACTGCGCAGGAGGCGGTGGGTAGTAGGTCGGCAGGTGAGAGCTGGAGTGGAATGGCCCTGGTGCTGTTGGCGACCACAGACCTGATGAAGCGTGCTCAATCTGACAGTCCTTTTGTTGCTCTCCAGTTGTGCGTGCAGGGGAGGAGGGTCTCGAAGGGAAAGGCGACTGTGCCATGGGCGACAGGGTGAAGAGATAGATCCTGGGATCTAGCTGCCAAAAGGTCCTGTGACTGACAAACATTCCCTGCCAGCCCTCGGGCGAGTTCTCCTCCTGCGCACATCCTACAGTCGAGTCCTCGCTAGCAATCAAGCCCATGCGCTCAAGCTTGGGCAGCACCACCTTGCCTTTGAAAATGCCTTCCCTGTTGATGTTGATCCTCCACTCGCCCTTGGGCTTGCCGGCGTCGGCAGTGTTCTTGGAAATGGCGTTTGTCACCTGCAGTGTTGGTTCTGGCTGGTGGAAGTACCAGTACAGAGTAGCCCACAGCATCATGGCAATCTGTCTCGTCGGCGAAGCAGCAGCCTTGTATTCAGTGCTGCTGGGATTTGATATAGAGGAGATGTAGATGTGGTCTCCATTGAGCGTGGGCTGTCGGTAGCGGTGTACATTGCGCCGTGGGAAGCTGTCTTGATGCTGGTGCTGTTGCTGCAGTTCCAGCAGTTCAGCATTCAATTCCTCCTCCGAGTTGAGTATAATGGTCCATCCAGGAGGAAAAGGCGAGTTGGCGTTTTGCGAAAGATCATTGGACTTGAAAAAAAGACCACCAAAGACAGGCGTGACAGTCAAATTCTGGCCGTTGGGCAGATGCACGATATTGGCGGGGGCCATGGAGAGAATAGGTGAATACCTAATGACGTGAGGCGGGGTGAACTAATTAACTATTAATTAGAACTTGGTTAACTAGCTCGAGCTGTCTATGCAATGCTGCATCACATGACCAAGGCCCTTCACACCCCCTTGGAGAAAACTTCAGGTAGTCATGTAGTCATGCTTGGTGAGCCTTGCATCGCCGTGATTTTCAGGCGAATGACGTACTTTGTACATGAGAGCGAGTGGGGGGAGAGGAGAGAAGCAAAGAAGCCAACTGGGAGTTTGGACGCGCTCGGGTGCTCGGCGGATGAAGGAATGACGAAATTCGAGTGATTACCTAACCAATACCTTGACCTTCTATACCGTAGAATCCTCCCACACCTCACCTGACGCTCGACCATCAATTGCGCCCAATAGCAAAACAAAATGAACTCGACTCTCCTTCGTACCTCGGCCCTGCGCTCAGCTACTCGAGCTGCGGCTGCTCCCAAAGCTGCCCGCGCAGGACTCGCTGGCACCACATTTGTGCGCAGCAAGGCCACACTGCCCGACCTCCCATGTACACATCTCCCTCTCCCTCGCCCTCACACAACCAATTGACTAACCCCCTCCCCCAAAGACGACTATGGCGCCCTCGAACCCGCCATCTCTGGCAAAATCATGGAACTCCACCACAAAAACCACCACAACACCTACGTAACCTCGTACAATAACTTCAGCGACCAAATCGCAGACGCAAAGGCAAAAAACGACGTCCAGACTCAAGTCGCTCTCCTCCCGCTCATCAACTTCCATGGCGGAGGCCACGTTAATCACTCCTTGTTCTGGGAAAACTTGGCGCCCACTAGCCAGGGCGGCGGCGAGCCTCCTACAGGCGCGCTGAGCAAGGCTATCAACGAGAGCTATGGCAGTTTGGATGCCTTCAAGGAAAAGTTTAATACTGCGCTGGCTGGCATCCAGGGCAGTGGATGGGCGTGGTTGGTGCAGGATGTGCACACGGGTAGTGTGCAGATTCGCACTTATGCCAATCAGGATCCTGTCGTGGGTCAGTTTAGGCCGATTCTGGGTGTTGATGCTTGGGAGCATGCTTACTAGTAAGCCGACCACGCTATATTCTTGGAAAGGGATAACTACTTACTGACGACAATCACAGCCTTCAATACCAGAACCGCAAGGCAGAGTACTTCAAGGCCATTTGGAACGTCATCAACTGGAAGACCGCAGAGAAGCGCTTCAAGTAAACCACATCATCGCCGACAAGTCTCATACACGTAGGTAGGGTGGATGGCATATCAGGACGTTAAAAAAAAAACAATACAAATTGTCTAAAATTTCAGTTGCGCCAAGACCACATGCTAGAATTGCATCTCCCACTCCTACCCACCTACCCATTAACTCAAAACGCCAGAGAGTGCCCACAAGGTAAATGCAAACAACGCCACTGCCAAGATAAAGCGCTCCTAGATGCAAAAGAAGGTATAAAACTCCCAAAAAAGAAAGAACATCATCAAATCATTAACAAGAGTCAACTCTCTCGCTTCTCTTCCTCGCAAAACTTATACCCTTCTTGCCCTCCTCCTAGGCAACCCACTTTCCACACCCACTGTAGAAGGAACATTGACTTTTGGCGCTGGAATCCCCTTTTTAGGCGTAGCTGCGCCAAGACCAGTACGCTGTTGATGTTGTTGCGCCATTGTATTCTCTTTACCTTCTGCGGACATAGCGGCAGAAGTAGGGGGAGGAAGCATGACTTTCTTGGGTGCTGCGAGACGGCTTTTGCGTTGTTCTCTGGGAGGCTGTTCGACGCCTACGGGTGCAATTTCGAGGGTGGGGAGTTTGCTTTCCATTGTGAAAGTGGAAGCAGTAGTAGTAGTAGTAGTAGTAGTAGTAGTAGATGGGGTGGGCTCAACGTTGGAAGCGACTGGCATTTTCTTAGTCTTGCTGGTCTTGGGGCGAGGGGGTTGTTTGGTAGGTGCTGCTGCTGGTGTAGCTTCCTTTTCTTCTTGCACTTCGTCTGGAAGCAGAGATGCTGGTGCGAGAAGGCCCTTTGCTGGTGTGCCATTCGCTGTGCCAAGGCCTCGTACTCTTCGAATCTTGGGCGTCGAGTTCTTGGAGACTTTGGCCTTGGTCTTCTTGCTGGGTTCATCAGGCAAACCTAGCTCATCCGGCGTGGCCAAAGATTCTGCCTCGGCCAGTGTCTCGGGGTTTTCTTGGTAATACGCAAGCTGTTCATCCCACCGCACATTTTTGCCGACAATGACCTCCTTGGTAGTGTCGTCAATGGGAGGTAGGTTAGCCGAATCAAAAGCGATCTTCAGTAGGCGCACAGTGACACCAAAAGCGCCTTGCTTATTCTTTCGCGTATTGGCTCGCGTAAGTGTGGCCAGTTCTTGTGCGTCACTCTTCTTGAGCACAACATGCTCGCTGCCATCCGTGCGGCGAATAGCAATCTTCGATGTCTGAGCCTGACCCTGTGTAGTGGCTGCTGGTGCTGGCAACCGCGACTTTTTCGTCCTCGAGGATCGTCGCGATACACGGCCTGATCGTGCTTCTCCACTCGCTTCTGTCTCTTCAGTCTCTGCTTGGTCCAATGTTGCAGCCTTGTCCTCGTGCAAGGTCAAGGTCTGTGAAAGATCCAATGTCACCTCAGCGTCATGTTTCGAGGGCGAATTCGGATCCTTGTCTTCCAATACTTTACGTGGCGATGCCAAAGCATGGCGGACAACGTCCGAGTCTCGACGATTCTGTAACGACTCCCGGCGGTGGGTCAGAATAGCAGCCTTCTCTGCTTTACTGGCAGCGGCGCGATTGAGAAAATCCTTCAAGAGGGCAGTATCATCGTCAAGCGCAATAGTCATTGTGGCGTCGTCGGCCCCAGACTGCACAGCGGGAGGTGGCGGAGAATGGAGCTTTTTCGGCGTAGGTTCGGCGGTCGTAGTTTTGGCCGGTGTGAATGAAAGGGTAAGCCCAGCAGTAATGTCGTCTGCATGTGATACGTTTGGACGCTTCAGCAGAGGCGTATCCCGTAGTTTCCGAAGGGGGGCGGCTTCTTTGCGCATCTCTTCAGAGACACCAGGGGTTGCTGGGGTAGTGTCTTGTCCGTCTGTTTCTAGCAACGTCGGTTGCTCTTGCAGTGCTGCAGCCTCGCACTCCCGCAGGATACTCAGCTGTAAAGATGCTTCAGTAAATTCCTCCTCAATCTCAACGTCATTTGGCATGTCACCACCCGGCTCCACAAAGCTTTCTTGCTCTTCCTGCGCGCAGCCTTCTAACAAGACCTCAGACATTTCGACATCTTCGCTCGGAGTCGCGATATCTTCCATTAGCAATTCTGCCTGATTTGCTGTGGTATCGTTTGGTTGAATGTTGGTTGGTAATTCTGGGTAGTTGATATCGTTTGAAGTTAATGATGAACCTGAACTGCTGGTTGAGATGTTTGTGGTTTCGATAGTGGAATCCGGAACAGCTCGAGTGCTGGGGGTGACTACTTCATCACTGCTTGCTTCCGATGAATGATTGATTTCGCAATGTAAAAACTGCTCTTGAGCTTGGGCACTGTGTACTGTCGATTCCACCGCCTCTCCCTCAATCAGCCCAACGGCCTCGTTCTCTTCTACGACCTTTGCCTCTTCTTCTGGTCCATCGTCCATCTCCTCGCCCTCGCTGTGGGGTAGCTCTGGATATTCGACCTTTTCTGGGGATGCGCTGCGAAACTGGAAGGGTTGCTTTATCGGTGAACGGAAAAGCCGAGTAATTGTTACATCGTCCACGAGTGAGGTGTTGTCGCACCTGCCGTCATCCACGTCAATTGCAACGTCCAGACTTTCGTTGGCAAGTTCATCTACGTCTGTCTCCATGGCGAATGTGAACGTGCCTCTCCTATTCTCATCCTCTGGAATAAGACCCTGGTCAGGCCCGACAGAAATACCACTGTCTTCACGTAGCTCTGTGATGCCGTTTTCGCTCAGCTCTTCGTGTGTGATGTCTTCTTCATTGTGGTCGCCGTCAACCTCGCGCATGTTGGTAGAGTCGTGTTCTGAAGGAGCAACATTCTTCCCTATTCTTTGGGTTAGTGACAAGGGTGAATGGAAGTAGACAGATAATTGTACGTACTAGGAAGAACACTCTTTCTTCTATCCCAGCGCGTTGCTTTGAACGCGCGGTTCTTGCCAGTACGTCTCGTGCTAGATTTCTCCATGGCGCTGGGGCTCATCTGCTGGAGCTTCTTCACTGGCCTTGACCGTGCGTCATGGTCTTGGTCATCCTCTGCCTCGACTGCATCGGAAGCACGCGACCGCAAGTCGAACCTACGCCAGATTTTCTTCGACTTTCCCTCTTCCGTCTTCTTGGTCTCAGGTCGACGTTCCCAGCCGCGAGGTATTCTAGCAACTGGCAGAGCGTTTGGGTCGAGGAAGGCAGCATCGGTACGGTTCCATGTCTGGTCGAATGTTGATGGTGCGCGTTTGCGCGGTGAAGGGACCATGGCGGCCGAAGTGAAGATAATGATATTCTTGATTCTTATATAGTTGATATCACACCACCATAAGCATCCAGTTCAAGCACACTTTTCTCGCACGTGAAGGCTGGTGTGTGGTGTTGTGTCGGTCTGTTGGTGTTGGTGTTGGCGTTGGCGAGCAACGGCGATCATCACAACAAAAGCTCCAAACAATGAACGAAAGATTGCACTAAGCCTCTTTAGGACTTCCGCGGCTCGAAACTTTCGACCCTCGATTTGCATCCACGACGACGCCAGGGCCAGAGTATCGTGCCACCATCACGTCCCATTGCCTCAGATATATACTGTTTCATTGCCTCAGTCTTGTACTGTCTCATCGAGTTCAAATAAAACATCCTCAAAATGGTCCCAAAACCTCAAGGCTCCACCGTGCAGTCGGTCACACACCGACCACTCCCACCTCTACAAAAACTTCGCGTACGACGACCGAATAGGCCAGAAGCGAATCCTTGCCTGGGGATTATGTCGTCTGTTCTGGGTACGTGCAAGCTAAGCTAGCGATGGGTATTGCAGTTGTATGGAAGAGAAGAAGAGTGCTAACTCGTCCCACATAGGTTGCTGGGCATCTACAGGATTCAGTGTTCAAGGCTGTGGACAACTAGAGCAGAAGCTTCGCCAGTGTATGGATGCACCAGTATGTCCAGTACTCATTGGATTCGTATGAACGGCCGTCTAACCTGCATCCAGCGCAATCCCAACCAGAGGAAGAACAGCATCAATTACCATCTCTCAAGAATGTACCCAAAAATCAAGGGACCATACAAGCGCGATTAAGCCGGCATCGCTGTTCAGCTTTTGTGCATCATTTGTATACCCGTCAGTTAGGCGAACAGGACACCTCGATACGCAAGCATATGTGGAGTTGTCTCTGGTATAACATTGGGTTGGCGTTCATGGGAGGTTTAAAGCCCTGTATTTATGCAAGCGTCCGAAGATTTAAAACACGGAAACACAATCAAGGCTAGATCGGATACATCGACTCAGTCTGCTACGATTAGTTTGCCTGCGCTGTCATTTATTGAAGACACAAGTATCCGACACATACGACATGCCACCGCGGATATCGGATTCTTTTCTAAAATGTCTTTTGATCCAGGTTTATGCAACCGCAGCTATCCATTAGCCGGAAATAACTATCCTCTGTTCCAAGCACATGTACCTAACGCAGGCCACATGCGCCTACGAGCGTCAAATTCT
Organism: Shiraia bambusicola; assembly: GCA_028220655.1. Classification (NCBI taxonomy): domain Eukaryota; kingdom Fungi; phylum Ascomycota; class Dothideomycetes; order Pleosporales; family Shiraiaceae; genus Shiraia; species Shiraia bambusicola. The sequence continues at coordinate 38,916 of SSBG01000062.1, read as the reverse complement.
GTCTGAGACTATGAACGGTAATACGCAATTGGTCCCCTAAGAAACACCAAATCTATGGCATAACCTTGCCCGTTTTATCAGCCTCGATGGATTGGGCGACTACTGCAATACCCTGATGTGCACAAACCATCTATATATGCTTCATCGTGGCAGTGTGTGTATCCCACGCACGTGAGATGGTTTTCGTTTCTTATGCCTCGACTCCAGAGTCTTGGAATCAATCCAACCTTTTCGATTCGACAATCAGACACCACAAACAAGGGACTACTCCAGTACATATCATCGCCATCGAAGAGTACATGCAGGTAATGCTATATTTGTAGACGCTTGGCAAGCCACTCGCGGCGTAACATCTAGATTCTACCCCACCATGCCCATATCTATCTACTGCGCCCCGACATGCTGACCCGTCAGTGCCATCCAGCCTGGTGGCCGTGTTAGCGAACTCTATCCAATTCAGTTCACAGCTACGTGTCGCGGGGCTGGATTCCGTGCCTCTCATTTGTCTGTTGGTGGTCGTTGCTAGAGATGATTTGTGTACAGACACGGCGCCAATATTATTTGGGGAAGACCACCTAGTTGACTATGTCATGCACTGCAAAGACTCGATCGCCAAGGCGATGACCCGACCATACCTCGATTTTTCAAGCTTACCCTACCTCTTAATACTGGAGAGCTGCCCGCCTTTGCTCAGCTACCTAGTTAATAACTCTCGAATCCGCAGCGATCGTCACAAGCGTTCGCGACCTTTGCACTCACAACCGGCGTCCAGCCCATCTTATCACCGCCTTCACATAATCACTAATTTGAGCTCAGAGCATTGCTACTGAGGCTCTATGCCCAATTTATATGGAACACAATGAGGTTCACACTCACAATCTCTGCACTCCTCGCACCCGCTGGCACATACGCAGCAGCCTTTGACTGGACAATACCAACACCAACCCTCTTTGCTCCAGAAGCTGACAACTGGAGCCCGGCACCAACAGCAGCACCACATCTCGCCGGCCTTGAACTCTTCCAACGCCAGGTAGGTGAAGGCGGCAATACTTGTGCTTTTATTTCTGGGTCCTCGCGTAAGCAACCCCCGCCTGATCACACTTGTACAATACTAAACAATCACTAGAATCGTCCATCACCTGTCTCAGCTCCAACTTTGTCTGCGCTACCAATACGCGATATGGCGCCCAAGGCTGCTGTGACCCTGCTTCATTACAAGCATGTGTTATTCCCACACGATGCGTCGCCAGTACAGACATGTCCAAATCCTGCTCTGACGCCTCATGCTCCAGCGACCCCGCAGTCGTAAAGTGCACATTATCCACCGCAGCAGAATGCTACAGATGGTCCATCATATACTCCACCACAACCATGACGCAAAACGGTTGCACAGACATTGCCTTTACCAAAACCGCCCAACGGTCATGGGGCTCTTTCTCCATACCCACGGAATTCTACAAAACTGCCACCGTCACAATCATCCAAACACCATCCAGCACACCCACCCTGGTATCCTCTCCCCCTTCCAAACCCAGCATCGCCGCTATTGTAGGCGGCACAATCGGCGGCTGCGTGTTTCTCAGCATCATTGCCCTCGCTGCCTTCCTCGTCTATCGCAAACGCCAGAATGCAAAAGATACGACTGTTCAAAGGCCAATTACTACTCATTTCCATGGTAGCGGCGCAGTGACAGAGTATAACCCTCATGGTTTCCAAACACCGTATGTCGGAAACGACAATAAGCTGTGGCAGCAACAAGGCCCTGTCCATCGCGTGGATAATTCAATACCGCGGTATCCTGGTATGGGCGCGAGCCAGTATGGTCTCGTGGAAGTCGATGGCGTGCAAAGGCCGGCTGAAGTCCCTGCCGATGGTATTTATGTTAATCGCCGGTATTAAGATCGCGAGTGAGGCCTGCATTTCCTTTTTCCTGACTTTGTGTCGCTTTTTGGTAATTGTCTTTGTTTTTTTGACTTTTTTTTTTTTGACTTTATATCACCCGCTTTGGCGCGCATTGGATGGCGTTCAATACCCCGGGATCAAAGATGGGCTGCATACGAAACGGGATCGATTTCAACGGTTATTTTTCTTTTGTCTCAAAGCATATGATTTGAACATTTATTACCCTCGCTGAATAATCACGCTCAGACTGCATTCAACGTCATGTTTCAAGTATGTACAGCAAATTTGCACATTATCAACAAAAATTAATACCATTTTTTTAAGAATCTAATTGCCCTTTTTCTTTTGTAAACAAGACAAATTGTAAATCAAAGTACTCGCCCAAAAAGCATTACTAGGTCTAACAGTATAAAAAAAAACACCCAAAGGCATTAGCTCTACAAATTGAACTCGACAATTGATTGCCCTTTCACAAACCTACCAGTAATACCCATCCCGCTTAGCCGGCATCTCCACTTCTGAACTGCCCATGACTTCCTGCTCCTGTGGCTGCTCCTGTAGCTGTTCCTGTAGCTGTTCCTGTAGCTGTTCCTGTTCCTGTTCCTGTGGCTGCTCTTGCACCTGTTCTTGTGGCTGCTCTTGCACCTGTTCTTGTGGCTGCTCTTGCACCTGTTCTTGTGGCTGCTCTTGCGCCTGTTCTTGTGGCTGCTCTTGCACCTGTTCTTGTGGCTGCTCTTGCACCTGTTCTTGTGGCTGCTCTTGCACCTGTTCTTGTGGCTGCTCCTGTACCTGCTCATGCTGCTGCACCTGCTGCTGCTCATACGGGTCCTCATAAGGTTTTCCATACGGCTGCTCCTGCGGCTGCTCCTGCAGCTCCTCATACGGCTCATACGGCTGCTCATACGGCTCCTCGTGCGGCTCCTCATACGGCTCCTCGTACGGCTCCTCAGACGGCTGCTCATACAGCTGCTTATGCGGCCGCATAAACACGTCCAACCGCTCATCCACCTCTGCAGAAACCACACTCGCCATCTTCGGGTTCACAGCATGCAGATCCGCCTTCATCCTACAACCCTTGGCCTTGCCATTGCACCCATCCTTTTGGCAGATATGTCCGTAGAAGCAATCGACTGCCCTGCACGCAGATTTCTTGGGGCACGGCGAGCACTTGAGGATATACTCGAGCACGTGGCGCACTTCGGGCTCGAGGTCGCTGTGGTCAAGGGGGCAGTTGGATGACATGCAAGAGCGCTGGAGCTGGTGGGCATTGCAGGGCTTGAACTTCTTGAAGCGCCGGCTGTACATTGCCCATTCTGCTTCCGAGGGGGGACGGATGTACGCGTCGAGGCGCTGGAGGTTTTTGTTGAGGGGGATGTAGCCTGGGGATATGGTAGAAGGAAGTTTATTAGCTATGCCAGAGCGGTTCGAAGATGACGCCTTAGGAGCTGTAGGTGTCTTAGGAGCTGTAGGTGTCTTAGGAGCTGTAGGTGCCTTAGGGGCTGTAGGTGCCTTAGGGGCTGTAGGTGCCTTAGGGGCTGTAGGTGCCTTAGGGGCTGTAGGTGCCTTAGGAGCTGACGAAGGTGCTTTGGAGGTCTTGGAGGCGAGATGGGTTGAGCCATTCAGGTTATTTGAAATATGCTGAAATTTACATTCGGTATCAGAGCGACAAAAGCCCTGTTTATGTAGTGAGCATATATGTATCAAGAGGGCGAGGGTTATATAATTGTACCTTTTGAAAGAACCTGCATGGTCCCGGTTCCTTTGCGGCAATCTGTGAACCTGCCTTCTTTTTACCAAATGTAAGAGCATTACCATTGTCAAAGCCGCTCGTATTCATTGATCCAGTTATGCTGCTATCTGCGACAGAGCTTTGCGAGCTTTTGGACCATACATTGCGTTCTTCGGAAATGGCTGCAGCAAATTGATCAGCTTTTTCCTGTGCAGCCGATTCGTTGGGCAGCTTGACGATAGGTATTGGGTTTGGCAGGTCTGACCAACGGAAGACCGTTGGAAACTGCGTAATGTTTAAGCTAAATCGATGGAAATCAGAGAGCCAGCCAGCAGCTTGTACGAGTGTGATCTTTTCTCGTGCACCACTCAAAGGCACAATTTCTGTCAGATAAGCACTATCGTGACAAGCCGCAAATAGTATATGGCTGCAGTCATTATCTTCAGCAGCCACTCTGAATTGCTCTACAGACTGTTAGTTTGTGATCAAGTGAAAACGCAAGCTTACAATCGGAAACCATACCTCTGATCTTGAACTTGGTACCTTCTTCATCAAGAGCATCAACGAAATCGAAGTAGCCGAAAGACCGTGTAAAGCCGGCGGTGAAGGGTGAAATAGACCGCTTCCCTAAACCGACGAGTTTGGATTTCCCCAGCTGCTTGGAAAGATTCGTGAGATCAGCATAGATGCGGACAACTACGCGCGATGTAAGGGCTTCAGGGAAGCGTTGGCGCAGGTACTTCTCTATTCCATCATTCAGCATACGAGCTGCCCGCATACCCCCCTCCTCTTTTTCACAGACCAATTCATCGTTGAACTAGATTACGTCAGCTACATTCAATGTATGATAAAAAGGCATCTTACAATATAGCCATCGCCATCGACGAGGACAAGTACATATGGATTTGTGGCTTCAGCAGTTTTAGCTGAGGCTTTTGAGCTGAGCGACTTGTTGCTTTTGACGTCGTATGATTTCTTTAGGATTTTGTAGTCTTCTAGCAATTGACTGTACTCTTGTAGGAGACGCTATTTCAGGTTAGTCTCTTCTCAATTGGGGCGAAGAAATCCTTGGACGTACTTCTAGATCATCTTGAGCCGTTCGGTTGTTCAATTTGAATTGCTCAAGATGCGTGTCCAAAGAGTCAATTTTGCCGTCACCCAACATGATGGAATGCGTGTAGTCGGAATCGCAATGGTTCTGTGGCGAGCTCAACAAGCTACAATATAGCTGATATCGATATGTTATTTTCGTGTACTCTTCCGATCAATTGACTGCTTTCTCAAACCATGGATTGTTCAATCCTTGACTGCCTGTCGTCGAAATATACTTCGCTCGCGGATTTTTGGGAGGCCTGTGCGGTGCCGAGAGCACAGAGGCCTCGCGTAGCCACGTGACATATAGTCTATCGCGTCGCACTGCTAATTACTTCGTATTTCTTCAGGTGTCACTTCCTCCTCAATTGGCTACCATATCTGTTCTGGCGATTATGCAACCGTGGTATGGCACCAATTGAGAAATTTCATTTGCCTGGACAAGGACTAAAAATCTATCTTCAACCATTACACAAGCTTGACAAGTGCCACGTGCTATCCTCTGGTCTGAGTGCTCCCGATGATGAGAGGTGAAATGTCTATATTCAATAAACGGAGCTGAAGCTAGGAATGCATTGTTGTTCGAGCCGTTGCTTTTGAATTGTACCTCGAAAAGCTTTTGGAAACTCTGGTAATATAAGGGTGATTATTCATATTGTTGCAAGATGACGGGTGAATTGAATAATGGATATATTAAAGCACATAAGCTAAGCGTGTGATTGAGAAATGACTGACTGAGTAACTGTCTGATCCTATATATGGATGGCTGGAAGAATCACGTGAGTGAAGTCATGTGATCCTCATGCAATACGGAGTACATCTCAACATGATAGAAGGTGGATCCCCATCCACTATATATATACCATAAGAGCCAATGAACTCCTTCCACAGCCCATCGGTTGCTGCTCACAACAACGCCTCCGCCGTTAACCCCCGGTCTGTCGCCTCCTTCCAACAATTCATTCGTTTATCGACATAATTTCTTTGTCGGCTTCCGGTAATTCATGTTTGCACATCCACATGTTTACTTGTTCTTACTTGCCAAATTTATCAGTACAAATTCCACTTGTTTGATAGTGGTGGGATCATTTTGAGGCCCCCAAATTCACACAACACATCTCTGATAGCGTCATTCGAATCTACAAAACCGTGCCAATCACATTTTCGCTTTGTTCATCGTGAGATCAATTGGGTTTCCCAGTGGCGCGGCATCCGTAAAGCCGAAGATCCGGTCAATATCCATGTCTCGTAGTTTATCACTCGTAAGGCCGTGTTTCGAGATGAGTTCTTTCCAAGCCTTCTGCACCTTTTCCTGCTTTGCCCAATCGGCTAAGCGGAAACGGAAGCGATATTTCCCTGGTGGCCTGAATCCTCGTGGCGGTGGATTACATGGCGTCGTGATCTCAGTGTACAAGCTGTCATCCATGCTTGGTGTCTCGTAACTCATGTCGTACCAACAGGCAAACCTGGGCCAGAAATTAACCCAAGTAAAGGTCGTCCCGTCCGCAGTATTGAACTTCTTATTTCTTCCCTCCTCACTCAATACCGCCCATTCTTCCATGTACGCGTTCAGAAAACTACTGCTCAAGCACCTATTGACCTCCCATGCGCGCAGATCACAAGGGAATGCCAGAGGTTCGATGAGATGTTTTTGGACGGCAGCATACACTCCTAATAGAAACAAGAGGTTCATTGCAGCATCAGGCACAGCCCCGACAATTGAGGATGGCATACAGATAGTCTATTCAACACCGTTCCTCTCGCATCAGTCCCACAAATAGTCTTCTTGATGGTAGTAAAAATTCGGTTCAAGTAATACACGCGGCGCCGTTTCTTCTTGCGGAGTCGCAGCAGGACCAAGATGGAGACCATAGTTCTTAGCACCAGTTTGAAGCATGATATGTTTGGGATGGATGTCAGCGAGTTGGAGGGCTTGCGTGAAATTTACAAGGAGAGCGACAGTTTTTTGTTCAGCTGTAATCTGAAATTTCGCCATGATCCGTTTGGAATTATACCATTGACTTTACACATTTCCTCAGCATTGCTCCACAGCCCTCCCCCTTCCTTGGGTTTGGCTTGCACGTAGCTGTAGAAGAACACATAATCTGCATCCACTTTGTGCTTTTGTAGCGCGTCCGCCATCTTAAGCGAGTCATCCAAGAAATCCACAGCTATATGCTCGGCGTTCTTTGGTAGTCCATTCGGTATAGCAGGAGGACGCCTCGAAAGACAATAGATCTTGCTCCATCGCTCAGGACTCTGAGCCAACACTCGCAACATGTGGTTCCCCGAAATCCCATTTGCTCCAGTAATTATGGCTGTAAGTCCTTTGAGGTGAGGTGGATATACAGAAAGTCCATGGAACACCCCTTTGGATTGCACCCTGTCGCCGTAGGACATTATGTATACGGCTGTGAGATGTTTGGTGAAGTAGTGAGGGTTGGATTCCGAGGTCGTTTGGAATTGTTGTCTTAGTCGTGTTATTATGGAAGATTTGTGGATTCGAAATGTTGTGTGATGAACTAAATAAATAGACCTCGGGTCATGCAGTATCTGCGGGGAGTTATCCACCACACTCATAATAACCCAAAATCACACCCATAAGTATTGGTTATGAACTATTAACTAGTACCTGCATCTATATTTTAGCGTCACAATGTCCTGCCTCAACATTTTGTTATCAATCCTCTACCTGAGTAATGCATCGGTCGAGTCCTGGCTTGCTTTGATGTTAATAAACACGAAGCGAATAGAGTCATAACTAATGTCAACATCAATGTGGCTGAAGCTGTGGCTTGGCAACGGTAGTTAACTAACTAGTTAGCCAACTAGCGCCTAAACAGTGCCACGCGTTTCGTACCTGCCCAACCCAGTCTATCACCAATTCACCCATGATATATCCTTCTCTTACTCCAACCTATCATCAGCATTACGATGGCCAATATGTGAATATACCCTGGGCACTGACAGTCTTCTTGGGACATTTTGGGGTATAGACAACAACGATAATAACACATAGATTTCGTCCTCATCACACCTAATCGAGTCCTTCCTGGCAAACTTACAAATTACACCGCACTGAAGTAAGTCGGTAGCGTTTGGCGTTTGAAATTCTTTGGTCAGTACGGCGTAGACATGTCAACTTCCATTTCATCTGCGGTGAAAGAAGGTGACTGGTTTCAAGATGCGAAAGAACTCTAATCCAGTTTCCAAAACAGCGTCCCATATGCAATATATCTTCCCCATAGCACAGTCAAGATTGCTGACAAGTTTCAGGAGTTGATCTTTCGGCCAGAATCCAGCATAATTGCAATTTTTGAAGAAACCGAATACAGTATATTTTGGTTTCCCTTCAAGAGGATTCTGCAAGTCTCTTTCGGAGCTGCCGTTTTCCGCAAACATTTATTTAGTATCTATATCGCTCCGTTAGTGAAACCAAAGTAACATGTTCTAGGAGTGTTTGATTCAAAGAGATATCTTTGAAGTTTATCATCTAGGATAACTCCAGCTTCCCTTACCACACTGGTCACAAAAATCCTGGATTTCGCACTGCTCATGGCGGACCTTCTCAGCCTCAACGCTGATCTGCCCACAACAGAACCGCCAACTATTACATCAGAATACAATGTATACGCGGAATCATTCATTCCATCCGAATATCGTGCGATCAACCTGGAGAGGCCTGGGAGCGTTTTAACTACCCCTCTCCGACACGAGGTCGACTTCACTCGATACATCGCAACATTCTGCGGCAAGTCATTTTTGACCAAGAGACCAAAGCTCCTCCATCAAATTCACGAGCTGGCTGCGCCAAAGGATTCTGTATTAACCGCGTCATCGTATTTCCGTCATCAGAGTGAAAAATGGAATGTTGAGTGTCTTGCCCAAGCGCACGAGAACGAAGGACTCGCTCTATATCGAGTGCCGCTTCAATTCATATCAATGGATCAAAACGAATCATTGTGGGCACTCTTGATTCCAGGGCTTCGCGAGGACAATCCTGTAATCGAAATGGGTGATACCTTGCAGCTGCGACAGTTGTGGGTTGACAAAGCTGGCAACATCATGTCAGTCCCCATGCAAGTGCAAGACTCGCCTTATGGACCTGTTCGTTTTGAACATAGGTTGTGGACGGGAGTCCAGCACATTGCATCAGTCTATAGTGTGAATAGGGCACAAGAAGTTGTCTATCTGAGAGTTGATGGTCTATCGCATCTATACTTTGGACATGATCAGGTCCCAATGGTAGTCAACGTATCATTTCCTCTGAAATCACGGCTGCATCATGCACTTCAGCGTGCTCTCTTGTTGACCAGCAAATTGCTCGAAGAGGCCATAAGCCTAAACAGTGCCTCTTCACCAGCTTACGAGACTCAAATCGGCGACAATGAGGTCAAGACTCACAACGCTGGTGTTCGACACTCATCGAATCAATGGATGCGAACCATGATGTTTCCTGAAAAAGCAGATGGGATAATACAAACTCAGCTACGAACTGTACCCCATCGTGAATTGTTTGATGCCGCAATCAATTACGAACAGGCGCATGCTGTACGCTCCGTATGCACAAACGATTACGGTACACTGCCGTACTTGATCTCAGGCCCGCCAGGAACAGGAAAGACAAAGACATTGGTGGAGATGGCTATGCAGCTACTTGAAACGACAAACATCTTACATATACTCATCTGTGCACCATCGGAGGCTGCTGCGGATACTCTGACGATACGACTCAAAAAGTACCTAACCAACAAACAGCTCCTGAGGCTCAATCGGCCAAACAGAGCTGACAACGAAGTCCCTCGCGAACTCACCCAGTATTGCTATATGAGGGATGACATGTTCTACCTGCCGCCATTTCAAACACTCATGGCGTACAATATTATTGTTACCTCTTGTCAAGACGCCGCCATTCTCGCGGAAGCACAAGTGACCAACATCGATTTATGGGAGATGGAACGGAAAATGTCACTAGCAATACACCCAGAGAACACAGATTCAATACCTCAACTGCACTGGGGCGCTTTGCTCATCGACGAAGCAGCTCAGGCCACTGAGCTCAATATCTTACCTGCCATAAGCGTTATATGTCCACCATCCAACTACCCAGCCAAGCTTCTCCAACCACGCCTAATCATGGCCGGAGACGAGCACCAACTCGGTCCACGAACAGCCTCTCGAGACCCTGACATCTCCGTCTCCCTATTCGCCCGCCTCTTCAACCGTCCCCTCTACAACGACCACCCCCTCAGTCGCTCCCACACAAAACCCACATCCTCCCCTCCCGTCCTCACAAAATCCATGCTCCCAATCATCCACCCCCCCTTTACAAATCTCATCCGCAACTACCGCTCCCATCCCGCGATTCTCACCGTCCCAAGCTCCCTCTTCTACAACAACTCCCTCCTCCCCGAAGCCCCCACCCCAACCACCACTTTACAACACTGCCCCCTCTGGCGCGGCCGCAAATGGCCCGTCCTCTTTCTCCCACACATAGGCAAAGATGAAATCGAGCGCGACGGCGGCGGCTGGTACAACGTCTCCGAAGCCCGTCTAGCCAGCGCCATTGCCGAAACCCTCATTCTCGAATCCCACGTCCAACAAGCAGACATATGCATCATGTCGCCATTCGCAGCACAAGTGCGGTTTCTCCGCGCGCACATGCGGTCCGCGCAGTTTAATGGCGGGCGGGGGTTCTGGGAGGTCAATATCGGGCCGGTGGAGGCGTTTCAGGGCTTGGAGAGGCGGGTGGTGATTGTGTGTACGACGCGGACTCGAGAGCGGTTTTTGGAGAGGGATCGGGCGAGGGGAGCGGGCGTGGTGTTTGAGAAGAGGAAAATGAATGTTGCGCTTACGAGGGCGAGGGAGGGGCTGTTTGTGATTGGGAATCCGGCGGTTTTGGCACGGGATGAGCATTGGCTGGCGTGGTTGGGGTTTTGTTGGAGGAATGGCTTGGTGCATGATGTGGGGGGGTTGTGGAAGGGGGTGGATGAGGCATCTGGCGGTGAGGTCAGGGCTGGGGTGCTGGAGAGGGCGTTGATTGCGAAGGAGGATGGGGCGAAAGGGAAGGGTAGGGTTTTGGGCGTAGGTACTACTGCGTTGAGTGATGGTCATGAGTATGATGCTTGGGTTGAAAGTCTGAGGGACGCTTTGGAAGACGAAGAACAGGCATGTACCAGTGCGGAAGACAGTGAAGAAGATGAAGAAGAGGCGTGAGAAAGGCCGATAGTGAAGACAGCTTAGAGTTCATGTTAGAAAGTAGAATAAGCATCATCACATATGGTATAATTGGAGTATTTCTCGATTTCCTTTGTATCATCTATTGGTATTAGAATTTATAACTATAGCTTTTACTAATCATGAACTGCTGAAGTGAATGGTATCAATCTCGTTCAAATGATCAGTCCAGTGTGATATCTTAGCCTCGAGAAAACTCATGCCTTGTGAAGATAGACACCGATCCAGGGCTGTAGAAAATCCAAACCCTTCACCAAATCACCAAAACACGTCCTTTATTGTAACGTACACACACGCCAAGTCGGGCATTTAGCGCCCAAGGAAGCCTCGCAAGGCATTCTCCATATCCCGCTCATTTAGTTGACCTTGGGCTTGCATCTGTAAGCCCACCTGCCGCTGCTGCTGTTGAGCCGCACTAGGCTGTTCATGTCCATTTTGAAACTGCGGCAGTGCATATGGACCTGATAACCACCCTGAGGGTATGCCTTCGGTATTCGGCGGTCGCGGTGGAAGCAGTGGGTGATATGCTTTATAGCCTTTAGCTCCATGTGGATTCGTCGACAGAGGATTGCCAGTGGCTGTATGCCCACTTGCTGCTGCCTCGGCTTTCTCCCGGTCTTTTTTCTTCTGCTGGACAAGCGTTCCCTTCACGCCTCGAAGGTATTTGGTTGCGAGATCCACCAGTTCCTTCTTCTCCGGCGAGTTCTTGAGTGCCAGAAGCATCTCGCGGACTTGTGTCTCAGATTTGATGTGAGGGCATGTGCGGCTGTGACCGAAGTGCGCAAGTCCACAAAGGCCACAGTGCTCGACGCCTGCAGCTTTGAGCTCACATGCCCCTGTGGGATGCGGCTTGCAACATGCAGGACACAGACGATTGATATGACCGTAAGTGTGTTCAAGAGGCGAGCGAATGGGAAGGTGAGCTCGCTGAAACGGTTTCACTACGGGACCCATGTCAATAACATCGTCCGGCGACCTAGTGGGGACTGTGGGCTTTGTAAATACTGGGCGTAAAGTTCCTTGGCCGCTTGTAGGCTGTGATGGTGGCCTTGGTTTGCTTGGTGTCGATTGTATCCGGAATGTAACTGGTGGGAACTGAGACGGTTTTGACGAAAGGTTAAATGCAGCTGCGTGATTTTGCTGGTACGGAGCAGGATTGGCGGCGGCGGATGCTGTAACTGAGTGTTGTGTATTACTGCGCTCTCTCTGAACGCCAGCATCGCTCTCAGATTCCGATTCCGCGTAAAAGTCGGTGTCGCTTTCAGAATCCTGCTTTTTCTTCCGCTTCTTATCGACTTTGTTTGTTGGTGATTGCAACCGGAGACCGTCTTCAAAAGCATCATCCATGGCAGCGGATCCTGGATCGCGAATCTTCTCTGTGGCATAGTCCACTTGCTATTGTCATGTCAGTTCGCCATCTCACACCATAATTTGTCGTACTTACGCCTCGTGCTCTCCTCCCTCTACCCATTGCCTCGGCCCTTGCAAGTGCTTCAGCCGCTGCGGCGGCTTGACGCTCTTTGAGAATTTTGTCCCACACGCCAGGATCTGGGGCGACTTCTTCTTCCACGGTGTCAAGATCATTTTGAAGCGTGCCTTTGTCGTTTGCCCAAACACGTGCAAAACTGAATTGAGCTTCGGTCGAATCGTCGCTTGTACTCGATTTTGTGTTCTCGATTTGACTGCGGTCGAGCAGTTTGTCGATTGATGCATCGTCGTATTTGATTTCTTCGTCGGTGTTTTCGTCCTTGAACAGCTCTGCAGCGCCGAATCTGAGAATAGACTCAACATCATGCTCTTCGTCTTCATCTGCGTCCAGTTGCTCCACAACGACATGATCGAGAGCCATTTTCTTTCGGCCCATCTGAATGATCTTTTCTTCTACAGTGGCTCTCGTCATAAGCTGAAAGCATAGCACCTTCCTCTTCTGTCCGATTCGATGTGCTCTGGCGATGGCTTGCATGTCTTGATGAGGGTTCCAATCAGGATCGAGAATGATTACTGTATCGGCAGTTGCAAGGTTGATACCGACACCCCCGGCTCGAGTTGAGAGCAGAAACGCAAAGAGCGGGGAATCGGGTGCATTGAATTGGTCAATCCGTTTTTGTTTCTCCAGTGAACCCATTTGTCCGTCAAGCCTTTGATAAGCCATCTGCATGCCGTCCAAGAAGTCTTCAACGATGCTCAACATATCAAGAAATTGACTGAAGATGAGTACGCGGTGCCCACGTTCTTTCAGCTTGGGTAACAAAAGTTCTAGTAGGCTAAGCTTGGCCGAAGCCTCGACTAGATTGCGATGTGAGACAGCAGCTATGTCTGTTCGTTCCTCGATTTCCCGGCTGTATACAAAAGGATGGCAAAGGCATTTGCGCAATTGCATAAGAATATTAGTCAAGTTGGCGCGCTCTTGCTGCTTTAGTGATTTGTCAGAAGTGAAGAGCGCCTTGAGTAGTTCAGGCCGTTTTGAAAGAATTGATTTGTACAATGTCTTTTGCAAGTGGCTCATGGATACTGGCAAAATCACTTGACCCAGAGGTGGAAGAAATCCCAACACCTGAGCTTTAGTACGCCGAAGAATAAAAGGTCGAATTTGCTCGTGGAGTTCTTTGACATTCTCCGAGGTCATCTCTGCGTACTTCTCTTCCAGCTCTGCGGCGTTGATCGTCTCATCCAAGAACTGCAATAGGTTGAAGAGCTCCCTGGCATTGTTCTGCAATGGTGTCCCTGTCATGAGAAGTCTGAAAGGAGCCCTGACACCACTCAGCGCAGAATATAGTTGGCTTTGGTCATTTTTGAGACGCTGTCCTTCATCAACAATGAGTGCAGCCCAGTTTACATTGCGGAACATGCGCCTAGAGCTACTGTCAACCGCCGCTTCATACGAAGTGACGACAACGTGACATCGCAGCTCTTTTGCGCCTTCTGGATAAAGCTCGTACTTGTAAGCCATGTCGCGCGATTGAGCCGATCCAAAATAGGCTACTACGCGTAGAGACGGGATCCAGTGCTTGATCTCCCGGCGCCAATTGGCAGCAGTCGAGTTGGGAACCACAATGAGAAAGGGGAAGCAGTTGTAATCCTGGACCAAAGTTGCCATGAATGCAATCACTTGAATCGTCTTTCCAAGACCCATTTCATCGGCCAAAATGCCATTGTTTTGCCTATACCATTGATAGTATAGCCAATTGAGACCCTCAATCTGGTATTTCATCAGCTCTCCGCCCACAAGGTTGTCTGGCTGCTTTTTCCTTTCGAGTTTTGCGAATGGGGAGCTGCGTGCTTTTTCGATTCGGATTTTAAGGGGGCCTTGCTTAGGATACTTGACGTAGCGGCCAGCCACCCAATCGTTGTAGGCAGTCACAAAATCCAACCACCTGTCACCGTCATCTGGAGTTGGAACTTTTTCCCAGACAGCATCTTCATACCCAAGGCCCTTGTATTTGATAAGGGCCTTGTCGACTTCCTTGATGCGGGCTTTGTCAATCTCTTCGCTGCGGACCTCGACATAACTTGTGTATTTGATGTCAAGAACAATATCGATTCGTAGATATTCTTCTGGGATCGCATCTTCGGTCCTCATCTTGGGTCCGTCTTCGCGCTTGTAGAACGCTTTACGCATGATGGGCGCAGTGACCCCCCAGGTCCAGGCTCCAGAGAACCAGGCAGCACGGAAGTAAGATTGATTCTCCCATTTGATGAGGTACTGTTTGTCATCTTCGGGGACCAAGTCGCAAGAAGTACCGACGCGGTACGTCTCAACATCAGAGGGTCGCCAGGCGATGATGCCTCCCACCTTTTGATTACTGGTGGTATCGCATTCCTTGCACATGAATTTGCTTGAATACTCTCGGAATCGCTCATCGGCCAATTCCTCATGGTTGCGATTGATATCCAGGGCGTACTGCGACAATGGCGGCAAATGATAGTAGTGCCATGCCCGTGAACACTTTGTACAACGGAATAGTACGTTGTGTGCGTTGTTGATAAGCTCTGGCACTACTCTGAAGACTGGGTCTTGGCCGCCATTGTCTTCTCGTTCTTTCATCTCCTGTTGAGTAGACTTTCTGGGTCTGAAAGGCTTACAAGATGAGCCTTGCCGAGTACAGTCTTGGCATTTGGAGAGATCAGGAGCCGTTGCGTCTTTCTTCTTGTAGATGTTGATGCATCGCTTGCACTGGAGCACAAATCTGTCATCCCCTATCTTGGTGACTAGATGCTCACGGCCAGATCGGTTACCCAAGCAGTTCTTGTGGTATGCCAGAGAGCAGCCTTGACAATAGACCAAAGGTGCGACATTCGGTCCATCGTAGCACACTTCGCAGCCTTCAGCGTGTCGTGAGCGGAAGAGATCACTTCTTGGTAGGGTCTCAAAGACCTCACGGATCTGCGTCAACTTGGGCGCCACAGTTTTGGGCTCGGAATCAGATCGATAGACATCGTTCAGACTGGCTTCCTGCATATTGTTTGTTGCACGCGTCGCTCGATCAGATTGGCGGACGCCGCTCCTGGGAACCTTTTCCGGTTTCAAGAAACGCAATGATTTCCGTTTGCGTTTGCGACCAGGAAGCACATCAGAGCGCAGGATATCAGAGCCGCTAGAATCTTCTTGGTCTTCGTCACTGCCATTGTGTGTTTGGACGGGCTGCTGTTGTCTCGAGGAGCGACGTGTAGGCTCAAACGACTCCCCTTGCTTGCGCTTTCGCTTCCTGATTGGAGCATCGGAATTCTCACTCATTGGCAGCTCCATAAGATTGCGATTACTCGAATGTGTTCTTGACGACCTCCTGCTGGTGGCTGCGGATTGGGCTAGCGATCGTACGCGATTGCTGCGCATTCCACGTGATTTTCGAGGAGTGTCTTTATCGTCTTCTTCTTCTGATGATGATATGTCGATTGTAGAGATGTCTACAAAGCCGTCGGCCGTAGTCCTTGAGTTTCTGCCACGGAGCTTCATCTGTGCCTCTTCTGTGCTGGAGGATGTTGCGTTTGGATCGTCGTCTGGCTGGAATGTTTGCAATGCCTCGGGTCCTCCAGTCGTTGAAAGTAATTGTTCAAAAGTAATCTGAGTTTGAATTAGTGCTTTCCTCTGGATACTGAAAAAGGTGGAGGTTTTGAGCTGAAGCAGAAGGGGGAGCTAGGTATATATATACGCCCGATTTATAGCGCAGCGGTGACCAGCTTTACCACAGCTCTCTCACTCTGTCTTTGTAGTCACACTTACCTGATCGATCTTGCCGCTGGACAGCCTGACTTTGTAGTGCATCTCACCCTTTCGCGTGTACTCGCTCACGATGCGCTCAATTTCATCTTTGGGCTCGTAATATGTATAATCTTCTTTGTTCGAGATGGGTTTGACGCGCACGCAGAGCGCTCGACGAGTCTTTGCTTTTGGAGCAGTAGGGATGGCCACCGCATCAACGTCTCCTCCTTGGGCATTGTCTGGGCGAGTTGCTGATGAAGATGATGTCGACGAGCGAGGAGGGGTGGTCTTGCGGCTGGGTTTCTTCTTGAAGGCTGCCATGAGGGCAGCGCCATCTTCCGAGGAGCTCATTGAGACAGTCACGGTATCGTTTCTTATGGGAATAGGTGCGTACTGGTGGGGGTTGCTCAGGAATCAAACTGTCTAGGTAGCTATGCGGCCAACATTTGGGAGCGATGACCAACTTGCCGAAGGTGCAAAGGTGCAAAGGTCGAGCCGGGGAAGAGCGTATGGTAGACGATGATGTATGATTAGCGAGTGAATGTGATGACAGTGATGTGCAGCTTAGGAGACGCGGTGCGCGCGCGACCGAGTTTAGTCAGTTGATTTAGAAGAATTGTTTGGTTAGGTAACTATAGGCTAACTAACTACTTGACGTTGGTTGTTGGTCCGTGCGAGAATTTTCAGGTAGAAAATTCAAAATTTACCCAAGTGCCAACCATCGTCACTTCCCATACACCTCTGGGGCCAATTGTTCCCTGAATTTCCGTTGGCATGGTGTATTCGGCCTTGGGTGGTATGGTGCCACTGCATGTCCAAGCATCGAGACTTCCGCGCACGTTTTACCGCTACAAGTCTCTCACAGCAGCCATCGAACGAGGCAAAGCAGTTGGGCCTTTGGGATTCCGCTCGCGATCGACTTACAATGATGGCAATGGCGATGGTGATGGCGATGGTGATGGCGATGGTGATGGCGATCGTCCCAAAACCCGCTTTCAGAAGAGATTAGAGCGTTTCGGGCCACCCAGGGACGATGCTGATGCACCTCCATCACGAAACAAACATTTCGATCGCGCACGCTCTCCGCAAACCCGGGGCGATTCCTCCTTTGGCTCCAGATTCCCCCGCTCCAGCTATGATGGGAAAACTACTCGCCCTTCTCAGAGAGATGGTGATTCGCGGTCATATCGCTCGGACGACCGAGGATTTCAGAAGCCTCGATTCGATAGGACTTTGAACGATGATGGAACTCGTCCACCTCGGTTCAACAGAGATGATAGGGATTCGGAAGAGGGGGGGTTTCGTCGACCTCGATTCGACAGAAATGATAGGGATTCGAAAGAGGGAGGATTTCGTCCATCTCGATTCGACAGAAATGATAGGGATTCGAAAGAGGGAGGATTTCGTCCATCTCGATTCGACAGAAATGATAGGGATTCGAAAGAGGGAGGATTTCGTCCATCTCGATTCGACAGAAATGATAGGGATTCGAAAGAGGGAGGATTTCGTCCATCTCGATTCGACAGAAATGATAGGGATTCGAAAGAGGGAGGATTTCGTCCATCTCGATTCGACAGAAATGATAGGGATTCGAAAGAGGGAGGATTTCGTCCATCTCGATTCGACAGAAATGATAGGGATTCGAAAGAGGGAGGATTTCGTTCATCTCGATTCGACAGAAATGATAGGGATTCGAAAGAGGGAGGATTTCGTCCATCTCGATTCAGCAGAAGGGATGGGACAGACCGAGATCAGAGGAAACCATACGCTCCACAAAATCGATACAATAGAGAAGGGGGTGAGAGAGCACCTCGTTTCTCACGTGACGACTCGAAAGGATTTCGCAAGGACAAGTTTGGCAGAGAACTTGACGATGGTTCCTATCGTCGTAGCTCTTCACCACAGCACTATGCCTCAGAGACGAATAGTACAAGTGATGGTCAAAAGTCCAAGGACGATGTAGACCATGCGGAACCCCTTCCGTATACGACTGCAGCCTCTGAATTTTTGTACGGCCACTCGAGCGTCGTGGCTGCACTAAAAGCAAATCGACGAAAGTTGTACAAGATCTACCTGCATGAGCGAGGCGCAAGTAGAGACGAGTTACTGCCACTCATTAGGGAGCAGAAGGTGTTTGAGATTACAAAAGAGGTGGGTGACGACTATCTGCGCGCTATGGACAAGGCAAGCAAGGGCAGGCCGCACAATGGGGTGATTCTAGAATCGTCTCCTCTGCCTGCTCCACCCATTACTGAGCTGAACGTCGCATCTATTGAAGAAGGAAGCTTTCGTGTTGCTCTCGACTACCAGAGCGCCGAAGATGTTGTGGTGAATGGCAAACAAGAGGCTTATCAGTACAAAGCCGCCGGTTGGAGGTATCCCTTGGTTCTATACGTGGATGGCGTGGTGAGCTTGCCCCCAATAATCATGCTGATTGTGCAGCAACTAACATGTCATGTGTATAGCTTGATGAAGGCAACTTGGGAGCCATTGCCCGCTCGGCATACTTTCTTGGAGTAGATGCTGTGATAACACCTAGCCGTCAGAGTGCACCTTGGAGTCATATTGCAGTCAAGGCTTCTGCTGGTGCTGCCGAAGCCATACCGCTCTTCAAGGTTGGAGAGCCTGCAGCATTTTTGAAAAGGAGCTCTGAAGCTGGGTGGAAGATTTATGCTAGCGGTGCTGTGCCTGCAGCTCCATCGACTTCGGAGTCGACTTCTGAGCCGGTGGATGACGATTTCAGCAAAGTTGTCTACACCATGGCACAGAGCCAAGAGCGACTGTCTTCTGCCCACAGCCCTGTTGCCAAGCATCCCACGATTCTCATAATGGGTGCAGAAGATCGCGGGCTTCGCAACAGCCTAAGGTCTGCGGCCGACTACAACGTGGGCATTGTACATGGTCGGGATGCGGATGAGGTTGGGGTTGACAGCTTGAACGTTAGCGCAGCAGCCTCACTGCTGTGCTACGAGATGCTGCAGAAGCCAAAGGAGCCAGCGGCAGTCAAGGACGAGACGGTTCTCTTCTAGGATCCTTTAGGAGTCTACTATCCAAGGACGTTGGGACGGGAGCGTGCCAGTAGGGTGTGTACTAGGTAGTAGGCAAGCAAGCCAAAAAGCTCAGTAATTAATAATAACTAAGTAATTACTGCATGTACAGATTGGCGAGTTTGACGCAGGACGCGGGCCAGTTGCATGGTATGTACTTGTATGTGTAGACTGTATGTGTGTATGTATGTATGTATGTATGTATGTATGTAACTGATGATGATGCGTGACATGTGCCTGGTGGCGAATGAAGAAGGAGAGTGAATACTATGGGTGGCTGCAGGGCGCCACCGGGAGCCTTGGTCTGGAGTGTATTCCCCACAACGGAAAGTCTCAACATGAACAATCTACCTTGTATACCTAGTCGGCATGGATGCCGTCGCCCGTCTGTACCAAGTAGGTGCATGTCACAGGATGCAGGATGCAGTGTAGGAAGGCATGTATGTATACGTACCCAGGGTAACTTTGTTTGCAATGGACTGCTTACAAGGACTTGATATGGGCGAGAGCGTGGTACATGTCCCCCCACGCCCAGTCCTGCTGACCATGTGTAGTTGCGCGGCTAGAGTGGGTTTAGCCGTCAAAGAATGCCATGTCGGTGAAGATGGGAAAGCCGCCCCACGTGTTCTCGCATGCTGAGCTGAATAATAGGGACGAGGCATGTACATGTATACATACATGAGGTAGGGTAGGGAGTGGCTGAATAATTCATCTTCTAGATGAGGCGGGGTGGTTGTTGTTGGTGGTGGTGTTTTTGTGTTATCTATGTATGTATATGCGAGTATGGAGTATGTAATGACAAGGCTGCGGATTAGTGCCTAACAGGTAATATGATTATCTGAGGGATTTTTTAGCCTAGGATGAAGGGATGGTCTCATGTGTATTAGGTATTCGGTATGTACCAACTAGGTAGGTAGGTAGGTATGTGTGTAGTACCTACATACTTACATACTCGAGGGTCTTCTGCTGCTTGGCTTCAGCGAGCGGATGCAGGGCCAAAACGTGCAGCAAGGACTGGATCTTGCTTTTGCTCGTCGCGTCTTCTGGCGTGGACTCGTAGTTGATATGATGATGATGATGATGATGAGGGCATGTCAGAGTGAGTGGCATGTGCAAGTGATCGGAGGTAGGCGCTAGTAACTCAGTTGATCAACCAAGGTAGCAAGTTAACTAATAACTCGTAGTAATTAACTAACTAACTAGTTAACTAGTTACTCGGTATTAGTTAATTAGCAGACGAGCGCTTGCTTGCTTGTGATGATCATGTACACGTAACGGTACATAGATACTTGGGTGCCCTCCTACCTTGATATTCGTGTTTCTGCTGCAAAGGGCCATATATTATTGCATATTAATACTCCAGAGCCGGTAGGTATGCAGAAAGACTTGCAAGAACCAGATGGAGGCGCCGCAGTATGCGCTATCAAATGCGTGCACTGATTCATAACTAATTGGCGGGTACTTGTGACGCGGGCGGCGGTCAAGAGTCTGCAGTGACTGCACAAGGTTCATATGGTTTGAGCCCGTTGCAATGCTTGTCGATCAGCTTATAGCCCTGCCGTCATTGTACCTCTTGTTGTGACTACCGAGTATTATTGTGAGTCTGACCATTGCTATTGCTATTACCTGGTAAAATAATTAACTAGTCGTAGGTAGCAATTATTAGGTGGTGGTGACGGTGAATCCACCCACACCACCCACGGTCCACACCCACTTCCTCACCCTCCCAGTCTTCTCCCACCCTCCCCATTCTGCTGACCCGCATCGCCCTCCATCACAACCTTGGGACACTGAGAGATTTGTTTTTCCCCTTCCCTTCCCTTTCCTTTCCTTTCCTTTGCTCTTCTTCTCCTCCCGCCTGCCGCTCTTATCTCAATTTGTAAGCTCGCACGCGCGCGAAACACTTATTATAGTTATCCCGCGCCTGCACTCCCACTCAAGACCCCGCAGTCGCCTCATCCTCACACCACACATAGAGAGCCTCCTGCTGCTTATAAGTTATAACACCTACGTGTATTGCGAAATTGGCTCTTGTTGTCTATACATCATGACGCGCGCGATTGTCTACAGCGTGAGCCTCATTCTCACCGTTGCCTGTAAGCCCCCCCGAACATCAACATGACCCCAACCACCACCCACTAACATTCAATTACAGGCACGGTAATGACCATTGCGAGTATCGCTCTCCCAAGATGGGTCAGCTATGCCCCGGTACGCTTCAAATTTTTTTTTTTTTTTTTGGTGTCTTCTGTCGCAACTAACAGTAATACCAGAACGGCGAACGCGAATATTCATATGGCCTCCACAGCCGATGCTCCGCCGTAACAGGCACCTGTGTACCCTTTCCCAGAACCGCCGATTGTGAAAAGGACCCTTCGTTTTGCAACATGTGGCGCACAGTCGGCTTCCTCATCTCCTTTGCCGTCGTTGTCGAGCTGTGCACTCTGGTTTCATTCGTAGTCATCATTGGCGGAGGTGTACAAAGACGTGTTGCAGGGTGGCAAGTTGCTTCTGGCATCTTGCTATTCAGCGCCGCCGTGCAGTGCGCAGGCATGGCCATTGTGGTATGTCTTTTGCCACACATTCCCTACACCATGCGCGCCAAGACTAACTCGCCAGGCCTTTCTCTTCGACCACAACGCCCGCTTCTGGGACGATTGGCACCTCGACACGTGCTTCCACCTCGTAGCCGCCTCGTGGAGCATCCTCGTCTTCACCTCGCTGGGCATAGTTGCCTCAGCCCTCTACCTCCCCACCGAGGGCGACTACGAGCTCATTCCCGACCAATCACAGCTCGAACCAGATGACCAGTGAGCGCCACCAGCACTCCCCCCCCCCAAATAGGATGTTCCCTGTTCTATAACAAGGAAGAAGTTTAATGGTCTGCGCAGGCTCCTTTCCCGAATCGCTGCATGGGATAACGGCTGGAAAGGCTCAAACTCGTCGGATCAGTACAGCTACCAGCGCGACCAAGACAGCATGAGCGATCTAGGTTCAATACGCAGCTCGAGGTCCGAAGCCGTCAAACCGACGACGAGATGAAACGACGGCACCCAAGAATAACGCCATGTAGAGATGACGACATGCATTCTTACAGGAGGACCAAGGGGAGTTGTTTTGAATCTGGCGCTAGTCATTGGTGTGGTTGTTGCATTTGAATGGGGGAGTTTTTTTTTTTTTT
>SSBG01000062.1:0-15503 GCA_028220655.1 Shiraia bambusicola | reverse complement strand
GGGGGGGGGGGGTTTTGGAGGGGTGCACCTTGTTATCATTACACAGTGTTTCCTACACTTTTTTTTTCCGTATGATACCCCTCTACCCTGGTGGTTGGGCTGTTTGTTTTGTCATTGCCTGTTTTTTTTTGTAGTTTGGTCTGAAGAAGCGAATCGAGATGCGCATAGATAATAATATAGCATTAACTACATTTGAATTCAACAAGGAAATTTAAAAGACTGTGCAAACTTTTTGCTTTGAAATCACGTAGGTTAAGAAGGTATATATGTTGAGTTCTAACAAGCGGGGTGAATCACGTCGTTGAATATAACGAGTATATTTTGGGTAACTAACGGGATTGATTGAACTAATTATCCAACTAACTAATTATAGCTTCTGCGCAGAGTATTAACGTGCATCGCAGAGAGCTTTCTGATCGCCAGATTAGCGCTCTCAGCTACTACGGAACATATGTACTCAAGCACTGACCTTTCGGAGCCGCGTTCCCATTGGATTCAAAATCAAAGCTCTAATAGGTACTGCAGTCGCACACATGAGCCCACTTCTACGGTCGTAGTCGGTGAATAGATAGGACATAATACCTGTCACATTAATAGAATAGTTATATCAATTGTAGTTATAATTAGATGAAACGCCTTCACCACGTAGATGGCTTATATTAATGACAATACAATTCCGTCTCTCGTTAACCTATAATTTGCCTACCTGCCACCTGTAGATAATCTTTCTGGGTGCAGCTCTAACCTAGACGATAACTAAAGCTACAAGGTGATATAACGTCTCGCACTGCGACGTGAGACCCACACCGAAGCGAGATGAAATATAGGAACATCGACCTGTGGGTACTGATTACCCAGCTGGTAACGGTGAATGATAATTATTAATATGCGCATGTGACGAAAATAGAATTGTCACGTGCCAGAATCATCAAGTAACTATACTTGCTGAGTCATCATCGGCCCTGACATTCGTTCCATGTAACTACACAGCCATCAGCTCATACAACCAGCGTACAACATCCACAAGGCAACTCCAGGCCGTTTGCGTCGTTTGTGATTATCTGTTGTTTTTAGTTCACTGTCACTGCATTCTGGTGACTCCCGCAACGTCTCTCGCAACGCCTCTCCTGCTCTGTATTCCTCTGATACTATAAGCGCTAGCGCAATCGAGCCTTCTCTATATTTCTTTCGCTCGTCTATCCGACCTACGTTTGCATAAGAGCAATTTCCACCTTTCCGCCGAACGTAAATGTAATAGAAGAAGATAGACCGGGAGACAATGACGGAGCACATTCAATCTGAGCCACATACACCCATAGACTATCAGCGTCTTGAATTCCTTGTAGCGGGTGGATCAGGAATTGTATACGCGATCGATGAAGAGAGAATTTTGAAGGAATACCATGACGAGGGAGCTGACGTTGAGCGTCGAGCATTTGAACGTCTAGGGTCACATGTGAACATCGTGAGGCTTTTGGGTACAACGAACAATGGCCTTATTTTGGAACGCGGACAGTCTGTCCGGAAAATAATCAGCGAAAAGGGGGCGGAAATGCAGCTGGAAACAAAATTAGGTTGGCTTAAGGAAGCTGCTGTGGGAGCCCAATATATGCATGAGAAAAGCATCATCCACGCTGATGTTGGGTGCAATAATTGGATTATAGCGCAGGGTCATCTGGAAGATTATTGACTTCGAGGGTTGCAGCATTGATGGAGAAATAGCAGGATCTTGCTACGAGTGGTTCAGTTATAAAGAGTCCACACCAGCGGTAAGCCGAAAGACTGACATCTTCGCCTTTGGCTGCGCGATTTATGAAGTCATAGAGGGACGGCAGCCATACAGCGAACTCCTGGACTCTCACGATCGAATGCGACATGTCAAACAACGATATGCCAACAATGAATTCCCGGAGGTCAAAGACATGCCATTAGGTAACGTGATACTTGGCTGTTGGCATGGTACTTTTGGCTCCATGCAGGAAGTATCTCAAGAGCTTGAGGCAAATAGCTTCATCGCTGCGAGGATTGAACATAACATTCAAGATGTAATAGCGGATATGATAGCGGCATTTCTAGACTTCTTGAGATCATGGAAAATGTCGAAATATCTTTATTAATGGCATTTGGCACTAGCACAAAATAATACTGCATTATTCTATCACCCTATGTTGTGTGTGCACTTCTAAGCTATTCAGCCATGAAGGTCATACTAGCACAACAATCAGACAATCTCTTGATGAGCGTACAGGAGAACTTGCATCTTCGTAATACGTCACAATTGATGTAGCTGAATCCCTGCAATACCTGCATGGAGCAAATCACGTGCAGGTCTAGCCATACCAAGTCACACGGGTAGAAGCGGCTATTCGCGCAATGACGAGCTCGCTTCTGCGTTGATAACTACGTACTCAGCTGTTCTCTATCGACGCACCTTTTGCAGGGAGCTATCGATCCCAGCTCGCAGCACTGCGACACATTCGATGGTAAATGATTTGCTGTGAGAAAGCGTGCTCAGGAGTGAGTTGAGATGATCACTGAATTGCTATTAGTCTATATGCTCAGCTCTGTAGATGCTCGCTCCTAGCCAACTAACTACAGCCACGCGAGCGCTGAGCTCAGGTAACCCTCACACAAGCGAGAGCTGAGCTTACAAGCGAGGGCTGAGCTGACAAGCGAGGGCTGAGCTCAGGTAGTTAACCCTCACACAAGCGAGGGCTGAGCTGAGAACTCACACTCTATACCGAGCTCCACTGCGACATAATTCGAAACTCATAAAGAACTATTGCACTTCCAGCATTGCAACAGCATAAAGCTAGTTATTGGTTGAATTCTCATCGGCTCTCAACATGCTGCAAAGAAACAAGATATTTCTCGTCTCCTTGTTCGCGCGGTGTATCGCTATACCTCAAGCTGCATCTCCAGCACCTTCTCCAGTCGCAATCCCTTGGAAGACAAAGTTTGACACCTTCCGCGATTACATTCTCCAACAGCCTGATCAAAATGCCACCAAGGGATTCGGATATGGACCCGCGTTCCAACTAAACTTCACCGATGGGGAATGTCTCCAAATCCGACTTTACAATTGGGACTGCAATTACGATGTTCCTTACAAGATGAAAGGTGTAGCCAAGTGGTTCACGGATACCATCGGAGAAAACTTTCAAGGGATATCTGACCCTTATCGGTTTTATGTATATTCACCATATGTAGACCCGGACGATGGCTGGGACTTTTATGGAGTGTCTCGTTTGTCTTTTGGAGCGTGTGGAAACAGGGGGCCTCAGAGTTCTTGTGGTGTTGTGTTTTGCTTCAAAGAAGATGGCACCACACCGGGCGTGGATGATGTTCCCGAAGGGCAAACACCGTATGTGGACCCAAATAACCGGGACAGGCTCTGTCCATGGCTCAAGACTAATGACGATGGGAGTTTATGAGAGCCTCAGGCTTGCTTGCATGCTCGCCGAAGGTTTTGGAGTTTGCTAAATTGCCTTGACGGAAAAGTTTCCTGACGTTAGTGGTGCTTTCTTCACCTCTATTTTGATATGAGCGTTTACCCAGAGCTTTTAAAAACTACACGAAAAAAAAAAGTCTCCAATTCTATACGCAGTTGCAGAGAGTGAATGTATCAAGCTCCAAAGTTAATTATCGCAGTAACAATTGTTGTCTACACGTGAAGTAACGCAGTCAATTGTTCAGTAAATTACATGTTCAGCAATTGAACTCTAATAACGCGTAAAAAAACTACCATCATTATTAAAAAGAATTGTACATCTAACGGCCGACATATGTACATGGTTGATATTTGTTCTTGATCTTCAGTGTTTCAGCTACCTTGTGATATCACACCTACGCAAGCATACGTCCTGGCCCACAAGCCACTGCAATCACTTTTCGCTGCAGGGTTCCACTTGGCAAAATCAGCTTGAGATATCTTGTACTTGGCCGTGATGTCGTAGCAGGATTCGTTGTCATCCACATATTCGAATCGATTACAATTCCCTACCATTCCAGCCTGTGTAGGTGTAGGTGTTGTTATACCATTGCCGGGCTTAGTGGTCGACGCTGGTGGTTTGAAAGTAGACGAGGGCACAAAGCCAATCACTCTTACGCAGTGATACGTCTCGCCCCAGATGCTCTGGCAGTTGCTGCCTACACCTGTATTCCACCTGACAAAGTCGGCCAGCGTGATGCCATTCTTGGAGAGTACATTGGCGCAGGATTCATCCTTGGCGGCAAGGTAGAAGCGGTTACAGTTGCTTACCATGCCTGGCTGCGTGGGAGTGGGTGTCGTGATGCCGTTTCCGACTGATTTGGTGGGTGAAGGAGTTGGGCTTGGCTTTGGCGTGGTGCTAGGAGCTGGCGTGAAGCCGATGACACCAATGCAGAAGTAGGTGTCTTTCCAGAGAGTTTGGCAGTTGTCACCTACACCAGCGTTCCATTTGTAAAAGTTGGCGAAAGTGATACCATTCTTGGAGAGCACATCAGCGCAGCCGTCACCATCAACCAACTTGTAGAACTTGTTGCAATTGCTAGCCATGCCTGGCTGTGTAGGAACAGGAGTGGTGATTCCATTGCCAGTGGAGGGTGGTTTGATAGGCACGGTGGTGGTGACAGTTGGTCCAGGTGTCGGCGAAGGGCTACCTGAGGGCTCGCCAAAAGCTTCAACACAGTAAGACTGGAATGTGCTGTATCCTGCACAGTTGCTGCCGACCATAGGATTCTAAGAAGTAGATTAGCCCTGGTGGAGGTGGAGATGGAGATCTTTCTACAGATTGCATACCCATCTCAGAAAGTCTGCTTGTTTGATGTTGTATACAGTAGGGATATCAGCACATGAAACCGAGTCATCGGTATTATCATGCCACCAAGTGCAGTACTGAGTGGTTAATGGGTCCTGGTAATACTGTGGTTGTTCACCCCTGGCTTTTAACGCAGGTGATGCGAAGGAACTTGAGACGAATAGCACCAGAGAGATACTGCAAAGCGAGGAGAATGCCATTTTATTGAGAGAGTCCCGACCGGAAATGGTGTCAATGATTAGTAGGGCAGTGAAGTATTGACGCAGCACCACATTTCCATCCACGGCGCTTCTCATATACTGTCATGCTGCATTTCGTTAAATTACAGAAAGTATTTTCAACATCAGCAGACTGGAATGTGGTCACCTAATAATACATGCAATTCTGCCATCAGGTGTGGACTAATAGTTGTCGAAATCCTTTCCACGCTACTGCAGAGCTTTACATTGCGTAGGTTGGCGGGACGGGCCGGATGGTCAACTTAACTGGCCCCTAACTAAAGGTCTTGGTAAACTTACTATGCGATACGTTACACAACTGTATTGCTTCATGTATCCCTTCTTCCGCGGACTTGTGCCCTCAGTAAACTAGCCAATCAGCAGAGGATTAAGGATACTTGTGAGGTTAAAGTTGTCTAAGGTCCTCTACTGATTGGCTAGCTTACCTGAAGTATCCCCGAGGGCATAAATCCGCAGAAGAAGGGATACCTAGGTAAATTAACACTCTATTTCCCGGGCTGGGTTACATTCCAGTACGAATCCATTCCCCAAATTAGCCTAATTCGCTACATTTATTTCATTCAGCCTCTGACCAGATTGTTGCTTGACCTTGTAAAGCAATACCCACCATGAGATATAAGGCGTTCCAATTCCATTCACGTATTGGCTTATGTGCGGGTAGTTATTGCTACGGTTTGATTACATTGGCCATAGTTAGGCTGACTGTAGGAGCAAGATAGTTAGCGCTCCAACTCTAAAGTGCTTGCCGTGTTCTTGGAGAGGCACATCGCTCTACCGTTTTGCGGCGAGGTAGAAAGACAATTTGAGAAGCGGCATGCACTTACCAGCCAAGATATTGGGAGCATTCGTATTCAGTGTCACCACTATTGAATGTGTGTAAGACGCCAGATCCAGCCTTTATGAGGGATGGTCAGACTTACCAGTACCCGGCCGCAGAACAGCAACTGCCAAACTTGGAGCCTTTACAGGTGAAAGCATCGTTGTACCCGCAGGTTCCATCAGGGCTCACTCCTCCGGGTTTTGTCGAAGGTGATGGCGTGGGGCTGCTGCTCGGGGAAACAGATGTCGAGGACCCTAGGCAAGGGCCACTTTGGCATCCAGTGGTGCAAAAGGCGGTAGCATTCCCACATCTTCAGATTTGTCAGTCAAAATTGGAGATCTAAGATAGATGGAAGAGTACTAACTGCCCATTAGGGCCACAGCATAGCCCAAACTTGGGCGGACAAGGGGCGTAGTTGTATTCGCGACCGCATTTTCCATCGGTCGAGTATGGTATACCGCCATCACAGCTGCCTTCCTGGCAGTTACCCTTCCCGCAAAAAGGCTCGCCATTACCACATCTGTATACTGAATCAAATTGAGCTAAATGTTTATAATAAGGGTACTTACCTTCCGGCTGCATTGCAGCAGTTTCCAAAGGTGCTACCGACACAAGACGCTGTGTAATTTGCTTGTATGCCGCAGTTTCCATCTTTCGAGACTGGCCGAATATTTTTCGCTATTCCAGAATTTAGATCGATGCAGATACTACCAATGAATAGAAGGTTTTACGTCGAAAAACACAATAGGTTTCCCCAGGCGCGAAACCATCACAGGCCGGACCAAGCTGAGGATTAGCGTAGAGAAATTGATCCAGTGTGAGCTCGAATTGAGCCAGTACATCAGCGCAGCCCGTCCAAACATCGGTTGAAAAGTTCAATCGACATGGTGGCAGTGCATTTTGCTGTCTTGCAATCAAGAGGGAGTCCGAATTGAAAGGATTATATGCCGAGATAGAAGCTATAAGTGTAGCAGTAAAAGCAATATGAGGGTAGAGCTTCATGTTTACAGATTGTTCAGCTAAATTGCTAGTTAGTTAATGGGTTTAAGCAGGAGGACCTGATATGTACTTACAACTGAAGTTTCGAGTTGAGATATGCCTAAAAGCGTGTCTGTATTGCTTCGAGTGGGTGAAATCGAAACTACGATGAGATAGATATAATATCCGAAATTTACCTAGTTAGGCCTGCATTCATGCTTGGTATTGGTGGTGTTCAAATTGAACTGTGTGGCCACCAGAAAAGCCCTCACCGAAGGATCGAGCCAGGCGCGATATGAACCCCGCAAGTCATTATTCTCCTTTAAGATTGAAAGTGAGAAACATCGCCGCTGGCGCCTTTCTAGTGTCACGGCTGATAAATTCAGTACGGTCGTTTGTAGTTAGTCTGGTTAGTGTACACTGATTGACAGGGGTGCAAAATTCTGAAAGGATACTCAAGGCTGGCTACACCCGTGGACATGTCGACAACACATTTGCCAGAGAAGCTAAATGCCAGGATATTGGAACTCGAAAACTTACCGACTTTCCTAAAACTTACCGACCTTCCTAAATGGGCGCCCGCTGGGCGTACAAGTGGCTTACAGTGGGACCCATAATATCAGGACTTCATCATGCTTGCTGCTAAGGCCACTACCAATGGAAATACGCTTACTGTACTCTTGGAGCATCCTTTTTTCTTGGCTATGCAAGAACCGAACTGAACCCTCGAAGTGGTGGCGTGGGCTTCCGACCTATGTCAGGCCTCAGGTCTCATATCAATCTAAATACTCTAAACCTTGGAACTGTACTACGTGCTTATCTGCTTTTCATATACTGTATTCGTACGTTTAATCTAAATACTCTAAACCTTAGAACTGTACTACGTGCTTATCGGCTTTTCATATACTGTATTCGTACGTTTACATGCCCCGGGGCCTATAACCAGTAAATCGTCATCGGCAGCGGAAAACGTCGACGTATTACACCAACAATGGGGGCTTCAAAACAGGAGGGGCGTGTAAACGTACGAATACGATAATGTCCAGGGGCATTGAATCATTTGAAGCTTACCTACGTTAATACAGTATCATTAAGCAAACACTCCCCAGCTTAAAGTTGTGCTGTCTTTGAGAATTGCATCATCTCAAGAGCCAGCATGGCTTATAATATGGTCATATCTCTTCTCTTTGTTCTCTGCAATCTGGCCAATGCGCAACAAATCTCTGTTGTCAATGGAGTGCCAGTCCTGGCTGGTACAGCAGTTGCAACTGCGCCTGCAACTCGGCCTACTTTGATTTACAACTGCGGAAAACTTCCAGCTATATGTAATAATGTGGCTCAGAGAAATCAACTTGGGACCACATTTGATCTCCACTTCGATAAGAATAACAAGAGGAAAAAGGCTCGTAGAAACACAGCATGCCCTACAAGATGGAAGTTTAAACACCTTTGCCCCGAGCCGAATCAGCCACCCACAGTAGGCCAAGGAAACAGCGTCGGTATGGGTTCGTTCCCCGCTAGACCTTACGGCCGTCAGGGTTTGAAAATAGGTGCTCCTGGTTATAACAGAATTGCTGATGCTGTCGGTAATTTTGCTGGCATGATGTGGACTTGTGACGAGTGGCCTGCAGCATCGTAAGTTCTCAGACTTTCTTCCCTTCAGAGTCGCGCGCTTTAACTGAGTTCAGATTCGTTGAAGGTGGGGTGAACGCAAACACATTTTGTGCACCGCAGAATTCGAAGTGTGCACGAGTAGGTGGACTTCAGGTAGACTCAGAACAAGACTTCCAAGGGCGCGCGCATGGTATCCTTCGCAGAACGACGCCTGATAGTATCTTTAGATTTCGATTCGAAACAGTTTATAACAACGCTCAGAATTTGCCCGCTGCTTCCGTCGAGTGGTATGTAAATGGAGTTCTTACATGGCAAAGTGCCCAGAAGCGCGAATTAGATGGGTACAATATGACAATGCTTGCCGATGAATACACTCCACCTACCACTGACCAGCCTTACCGCGTGAGACATGGCATCTACGACAACGGCACCGAATCCATCGAGTTTTTAAAACTATCGAACCAAGAGGTACGTGGGGTTGATTTGAAAATGGCCTTGCATAGGTATTGTTGATAAGTCTTTAATGAATTGTAGACGCAATGGTACCGGGACATCAGTCTCTTACGTAGGCAAGAAGAGCCGCTAGCCAGTGAGTCGAAACCATCAACTCAACAACAGTTCGAAGTGCTTCCACAAGCGCCGCCGCTACCCATCATTGATATTGCGCGAGAGTTCATGGCAGATCAACAAGGGATTGAGGACGGACCAGTGTATATTCAAAATATACTTGAAAGCAGCAATGCAACTAGTAGCCCATTCATCACGAATGGAACTGCAGTACTGAAGAGATGGTCTTCAAATCGTCACGAAGTCACCTCAGAGCCTATTGATCCCACTGGAGTGTCACCAATCCGGCGATCGCCTTTGGATAAGAGGCAGCAGAAAAGACAATGTGATCCTTCGACACCGTGTCCCGATGGAAGCTGCTGTACAAAGGCAGGCAGATGTGGGTTTGGAAAAGAGAACTGTGATCCAAGTTTGTGCATCTCCAATTGTACGTTCATCAAAGCGTGAATTCCATTAGTCTGTTAACACTGCAACAGGCAATGCCACAGCTCTCTGTGGTCGTGATAGCAAAGACGGCGCAGTAAAATGCCCATTGAATGTTTGTTGCGCGTATTCTGGTCAGTTGTTATCTTTCTGTAGACTGGGCGATTTGAGTACCTCACTTAAACTAATCTACGATAGGTTATTGCGGTGTCGAACAGGATTATTGCAATGGTGGTGGTCCCACCACACCTTGTCAGCAAGGTTTTGGATCTTGCCAGACCATCGCCGCACCTTCATGTGGAGGTAACTCTGCAGCAAGTCGTAGCATTGGCTACTATCAATTGGCAAACGTCAGAGACCGGCAATGCAATCGCATCAGGCCGAAAGATATCAATATCAAAGGACTCACGCATCTTTATGCTGCTTTCGCTACCATCAACCCATCAACATTTGAGGTTGCCCCTGCCCACTCTGATGACCCTGCTTTGTACAAAGAGTTCACTGGGCTTAAATCCTCTGGACTCCAGACTTGGATAGCGATTGGCGGCTGGGACTTCAACGATCCGGGCGCGACCCGCACGACATTCAGCGATTTGTCCAGAACAGCTTCGAGGAGAGCAAGGTTTATCAGCTCACTCAAAAAATTTCTTACAACACATGGTTTTCAGGGTGTTGATATTGATTGGGAATAGTAAGTGAATCGCGCTGCATCTTTTCAGGAATCAGGTAAACATCTTAATCATGGCTAGCCCGGGCGCACCCGATCGTGGCGGAATTCCAGATGACGTCGATAATTACGTTTCATTGCTCAAGGAAATGCGCGCTTCTTTCGGTACGCAATTCGGAATAAGTATCGCTATCCCTGCGAGCTACTGGTATTTGCGATGGTTTAAGCCTAAAGAGATGCAACAGTATGTGGATTGGTTTGGTGTCATGACTTACGGTATGTAGCGTTCTTTGTCAGATCCATGAGGAGTAAGCCACATGAAAGGATGCATTTGAAAGGGAAATATCGTTCTATTTGGCTACGAGGAGCTAATACTTGTAGATTTGCATGGCCCCTGGGATGAGAAGGTTGTCCAAATCGGAAAGGTTGTGCTAGGCCATAGCAATGTTCCAGAAATATCGAACTGGACACAGCCGCTTTGGTATGACGGCGTAGATGCCGCTAAAGTGAATATGGGTCTCGCGTATTATGCCAGAGGTTATACAGTTGCTAATGCTGGCTGCAATGCGGTTGGTTGTAGCTGGAAGTCCACAAGTCGCCCTGCAGGTTGTACCAACTTTGGTGGGGTGATTTCGTTGCAGGAGATCGAGAACCAGATCATCTCTCAACTCGGTATTAAGCCCACTCTCCTTGAAAAGGACATGATGATGCAACTGGCGTGGAGCGATCAATGGATTGGGTACGACAACATGGAGACTATCGCTATGAAAAAAGCGTGGGCGAGTCAGCACTGCTTGGGCGGCACCATGATATGGAGTGTCGACTTTTACTCTGGTTCCGGTAGTGGTGATACCCCCGATGGTGGTGGCTCTTCAGATCCCAGTAACCCTGGCGCTGGAAATCCTGGCGATGGGTCCGGTAACGTATACATCGATCCAAGTATCTACAAAGAGCCGAACCCTGTCGTCAACTGCAAACCACCCTGCACGCTTATCCTTCCACCAAGGGTTCTATCGACTCCTACCACAATCACATTTCCTCCCTACACAACGTCACTAGATGTGGCTTGGAGCGAGTCTACAGGGTGGACCAGTATAGTACAAACAACCGTACTTACCATTCCGCCAGTAACGACGACTGAAATTGAGGTATGGGCTATTACCGTCACGGATACAAGAACGTCAAGTGGTGTTCAGTCAACTTTCCAAATCACGCCTAGTGTGAAACCACCGCCTTTCAAGGTGACCAACGACCCCGACCCTCTCACTAGAACAACATCTCATCCAGAGGTGGCACGATGGATCACACCGCCACCTTACCCATATACATATACTCCACCAAAAGCAAGGCCTACAAGTTCAAAATCAAACGATGATGATGATGATGACAACAACCTCGTTGCGTGGTTTCCAACACCAACTTGGAAACCCGGAAAGCCTGGCCCAACTTGCAAGCCTGGGAGCAAATGTGGAAAGCCGTGTCTTTTCTTTTGCAACAAGCCCTGCCTACTCGACTGCACTGACGGGCCCAACAACTTCCCAGACCCAAAGAATCCCAAACCACCACCAAGACCGAAACCAAACGACCCAACGGCTCCTAGCAAACCTACACCAACTGTGAAACCAACGACGGAACCAACGAGGAAGCCAAATCCCAAAGGTGACGATCCACAGGATGAGGAAGAAGAGGATAACGACCGCGAATGTGCTATTGAGTTCGACCTTCCAATCCCCACATTCAGGCCAGATGATCCCGCACCTTCAACCACGGTGAAGCCACCTCCACCTCCACCCACTCCCTCACCGCCGCCACCACCTGAGCCTCCAAAGCCCAATCCCAGCACCGAGAAGGTGAAATGCTATAATAGCGGCGCAACAGTCACACGTGGTATGATGATCGATGCACTGAATTCCTTCTGCGACTGGGCCCAAGGCACTGTGCTTGACGCTTCGAAACCAAACACGTTGCGCACATTGACAAACGGCCAGGGCTTTGGTGCGCATTGCATGTGCTGTGATTTTGGGTGCTTTGATGTGATAAATATCAGTGTTACGGCTATCAACGGATGTAAGTTCACTATGGGTGGGAAAGGAGCGAATGAAGAATGTGGCAGAATTCTTCGACGCGCTATTGATCAGTGTGATACGAGTAGTACAGAGTTCAAACGAGGAGGTACGATTGAAAGTAATTGTGCAAAGTGGAATATTGATCCAAATCTTAACTGGTAGTAGTAGTAGTAGTAGTAGTAGTAGTAGTAGTATTGAGTTTTGTCTGTTAGCATGTAAACGTGTTAAGTTAAAGCTATAGACTCACAACTATCTAATATCTGCCTTAGAAGAGATATTATATTTCTAGTAGGTGCAGATTAGTTACCCTACTAAGATTAGAGCTAGGCCTACTAATTACATGCAACGCATAGATGTGTCACGTGGCCTAAGCTTAGTTGCGATAATACTATATACACACAGTGCACACATAAAGGGCAAGAAATAGATAAGTAAACTGTAAGTACTAATTAAATAACTAGGGCAATCTAAGCCTAGAAGTAGTTAATAAGCACGTGACCTGTATACGTGGCAGATTTACTAGGCAGTGGGCACGTGCATCAGCCACCCTTCGCCTCCGTCTTACATCAACAAACCCTCTTCAATTCACTAGATCCGTAGGTACGAATCAGAACTTACAGCCAACCGCCATGCTTCAGTTACCTGATGACATCATCATCGCATTTGCGACATGTGTAAAACGGCAAAGCATGACTATCACATCCTTCATGCTTGTGTGCAAAAGATGGCATCAACTCGGCCTGCGAATTTTCTACAGTAATATCGCACTTAGCAATGCCACACTGAAGCCTTTCGCGACTTCTTTTAACGCTTCGCTGTACGGTAAAGAGGTCCGCTCGCTCACGTTACGGATCAATAAGGATCATGGAACCCATCCAGAGGATCTCGCACTATTCCCTGCTTCCGCCATTCCACCGAGTCGGAATTTTTGTGGTTTTGGTCATTCAAGTTTTCCGTCCGCAAATGATACGCCATCTAATGAACCTACGTTGGCAGAACGACTTGCTAGCATCGTTCCTCTTGTTTCACAGCATTTGACACATCTGGTCTCCTTCAGTTTCTGCTTGGAAGAGTCAAGCCATCGGTCTGTAGCACGATCTACGATAGTGTCGTTTCTGGAAGCGTTACCGGAAAGCTGTCAGCACCTCGAACTTGA
Source organism: Shiraia bambusicola (assembly GCA_028220655.1). NCBI lineage: Eukaryota > Fungi > Ascomycota > Dothideomycetes > Pleosporales > Shiraiaceae > Shiraia > Shiraia bambusicola. The sequence continues at coordinate 2,174 of SSBG01000062.1, read as the reverse complement.
CACACGGGGCCAAGATCATCGAGCGGAAGATGAACAGGTTCATATTTGCGCTACCTTACGTCGTATTCTGCCACAAATACAAAATGCTCGTATTCGACTTGGTACTATGTGTTCTGCAATGTTTGGTACAAGGGAAGTTTCGGCTGCTTTATCTGGGAATGAGGAAGTGAAGATTGACCCGGCCCGCGAATTTGAACCCATTTTATTACCAAACCTCAAATCGCTCATTGCAAACGCTGGCTTACCACGTGGATTACAAATGCAACTATGTGGTTTAAACGATCACACCTCTGGCGCGAAGCAACTTTCCTGGCCTTTGGGCCTTGCGTGGCCAAATGTAATTGAAGCTCTATCAGATCTGATAGAAAGACAAGCTGAAATCGTAAAAGATGCCAAGATCTTTGCCATAATTGGAACAGGTAGCGACTATAGCACCCAAGCCTGCCAGACAGAGCTTCGTGTCGACCTGGTACAAAAGGCAGCTTATGCATTTCCAAGCATACCATTGGGTCGTCCTTTCGGGCCCGCAGTCTCTCATCTTTTACGATTGCACGATGGTACTGAGGTTGTCATGAAGGAATTAGAGAATGTCGAGGAGGTCGCGGAAGGAAATCTATGGAGAGATGTCGCCGGGGGCGCAAGATTGCCAGCACAGGTACTCGAGGCTGAGCATAGCGGGCTTCCATCGTTCGCCATTGGGTGTGTCGAGCAGCCATTGCCAATGCAACCATTGAACGAATGGAGAGAAAGAAATCCATCAGAACCATTGTCAATACAGTTACTCAATGAGGAGAACGCGGGGAGGAAACTCATACTTGCAGAGAAACGGACTGGGGCAGCATACTTGGACACACGGCCTGTCAAAGAATTCACGCCAGAAGACTGGAGACGTACACGAGACTCAATTTTGGAACCAATGTAGCAGATGGACGCAAAAGACTATTCTAAAATGATAGCTAGAATAAGGGTAAGCTATTAATTTTTAATGGAATTATAAGAGGGATATAAAATTTCTTTGCCTATAGTTAGTTTTGTTAGATTAGATATAGAAATAGGAGTCTAATCCTAGAGACAGCCTATTATAAGAAAATATAAAGTTAACTATACTAGGATAGCACTAATTAATAGTAGGCTATCTCTAGGATTAGACTCCTATTTCTATATAATGATAAAAGCCTAATGCTGCTTAATGCAGGCCGCACAAGCGATCTCTTCAGTAATGCTCTTAGTTATAACACTAACTACCTAGACAACAATAAAGAGTCTAAGAATAACAAGGAAGACCTAGGCGAATACAGATCTTGTGCTGGTAGTAGCAAGCGGAGAACGCATGTACGTTGGGCGCTGTCAGATAAAGCACGTTTGCTCTTATATAAGGATAAGATGGATATGGACTGGCATCAGATAGTTCCTTGCTTCCTAGGTTAGTTAGAGGGCGCGGTTAAACTGCGCTACTTTATGTTACGCAGCAAGTGTTTGTAAAGCCAAGCGGGAATATACCAACAATCATAGGACGGATACAAAGTAAAGTTCTTAGTAAGCAATCGAGGAATAAGTCATACACTGTATAACTATATAGTAAATTTCTCGTAAACAAGTAGTCCATCTCATCAAGGAATTGCACTCGTTCCAGCACAGCTCCTAGTATTAAATTAGAAGCCGGTTTTACCATGTCAAAGGTTTCGTAGGGCTGGGAATGGATTACGAGTGTCGCCCTGGATACAACTTTGGCCGTAGTCGAACATTCTAGATTTAATCTACTCCAGGCAGCAGCAGCATGCGAATTGGTAGCACAACATCAGCTCTGTGTGTGAGTGAACTCTTGCTGTACGCATTCTCAAACAATTCTGACCCTATTATTCTATAAGCGCTGAGCTTCCTGAGACTTTAGGCGCATAGCGTTTAGGCAGCAGTAATAAAGGGTAGAACGACTGTGTATAGAGGGGGAAGAGGACTAGTTCGTGAATCTTATACTAGATGCCGCTTAGAGCCAGATGGTAACTCGGACGAAAAGCGCGCAGCGCTAAGTCGAATATAGAGCTAGCGCTGTGCACGACCTCCACACTAGCTGAGCTCTTTCAAACCGGCGCTTATATTAGCTATAGTCGTTGATGTCGTTGCCGAGGAATGAGATAAATGTTATCGGAAAAATCTCGACCTCAAAAATAAAATTG
>SSBG01000061.1:62312-73238 GCA_028220655.1 Shiraia bambusicola | reverse complement strand
CTTAAGTAGGTTATCTAGTAATATAAGGTTTATTAGAAAAGAATATAAGTAATAATCTAATTCTATTAAATAGAATAACTAGCTATAATCTAGATAAGAGATAAACTATTTAAAGTTAACTATAATAAGTATAATAAGGAGATCTATCTTATTTTTATAACCTTATCCTTAAGTTCTATTATTACTACTATTACTACTATCCTAGCTATTCCTACTATCCTAGATAGTAGTAATATTTCTAATAGCTACTATCTCTGTTATTACTACTATCTTAGATAGTAGTAATATTTTTAATAGCTACTATTACTATTACTACTATTACTACTATCTCTACTATCTCTACTATCTTAGATAATAGTAATATTTCTAATAGCTACTATCCCTACTATTACTACTATCCTAGATAGTAGTAATATTTCTAATAGCTACTATTACTATTACTACTATTACTATTATCCTTACTATCCCTACTATTACTGCTATCTTAGATAGTAGTAATATTTCTAATAGCTACTATCTCTACTATTACTACTATCTTAGATAACTAATAGTAATATTAAGGAAGGTAGTTATATAATATAGTATCTTAGCTAGATTATCTACCTTTTAATAAGATCCTACAGCTTTAAACCTAGCCTTCTTATTAAGGGTTAGTTTTGCTATTACGCGTTTATAATATTATCCCCTCTTTTAAGGTTATTATCTTAATTCTCTAGTATCTAGCTTTTTTATGCTATATCTTATGTAGTAAGGTTACTTTCTTATAAAACTAGTAGGCCCCTTTTTTATATACTTTTTTTTTTATTACCTTAACTAACTATGCCTAAGGTTCTTATTACCTACTATACTTATAAATTAACTTTAACTAAGAAGTATTATACCTATATAGCGCAAATAAGAAAAAAGAGCCTAGAGATATCTTTTTACTATAAGCGTTATAAGGAGAAGAAACTATAATATTTTATAGATATAACTAGCTTCTAGTTACTATACTAGTTATATTTTTATTAAGGCTAAGTATAGCCTTTTTATTTCTAAAGAAGAGTAGAAGAAGGTAGTAGAGGAGTATAAGTAAAAAGAATTAGTAATTACTTAGCTAAAAGCCTAACTAGCTTAGCAGCAGCTTAAGCTTCTTAGGATTAAGAGTAAGGAGTATTAGTTTGCTTATTGTAACTTAGCTCTACTAAAAGTTTAAGATTATAAGATAGAGAGTATTAAGGCTTTCTTAGGTATAGCCTTTTTTATTATTAAACTATTATAATCTATTCCCCTAACTAACCTAGGCTAGTTATAGGCTAATCTTTTTAATTCTTCTTCCTTTAATTTCTCTTCTTACTGTAAGTTCTTGTCTGGCCCTGTTCTAGCTGCCGTAGATACTATTAGTAATATTCTTTAACTAATTCCTTATAGTTTATAAGATTTCTTTTTTATTTCTAAGTATTATACTTATTTAGCTATCTAGCCTACTTAACTAAGTATTTATACTAACGTCCCTTTTTATATAAGTTCTTAATTACTTTAGCTTTATATTTTTTATCTTTAAGCTTAATTATAGTGTCTACTTTAGCGTCCTAGGGTACTAGTTTAAGTAGTTTTTTATAAAATATAGGGTATATACGCATACCTTTTAGGAGTTTTAGTTTATAATTTACTAGTCTTATAGCCTCTAGAATTTTAAGTAGTTTTATTTTAAGGTTGTCTAGTTTCTTATATAGCCTTTTACTCTTTAAATTTTCGCATAAGAGGAAGACTTCATCCCCCTTCTTAAAAGTTAGTCCTTTAATCCTTTGCTTATTTACGTTTTAGTATATTATAAGGTTTTTTTCTAAGATATTTCTACTTAATTTTTTATAAAGCTTTCTTAGGAGTTATACCTTATTATCTGCTCCTATAGCTATACTTTTAATAGCTTTTAAGTCTTAATAGCTTTTAAGTCTTAATAAGTAATTAGCTTATACCTATAGTTTATATAATAACTATAGTAAGTACTTTATTATTACTAATTTTGTACTATTATATACTAATTATACTATTAGTAGGAGTTTAACCTAATTATCTTATAGCTTATTAGCGTATATCCTAAGGTATTATTCTAACGTCTAGTTTATTCTTTTTATTTATCTATCTATTTATAGGTAAAAGCTTATTAAGAGTTTCTTCTTAATCCCTAGTTTAGCTAAGAACGTACTCTAGTACTTTAATATAAAAAGTTTATTATAGTTTATAATAAATTCTTTTAGTATACTATAACTATTCTAATATAAGTACTTTTATAACCTTATAAGCGTATTCTTTAGTAGTAATACTTTCTTCTATTAGAATAAACTTTACCCCTTTAGTTAATTAATTAATAATTACTAATATTATATTATAGAGTCTTACTAACTCTAGTTTTTATAATTTTAGTAGTTTTACTATAAAATCTATTATTACGCTTACCTATAGTCTTTATAGTAGCTGTAAGGGTTATAATAACCTATAAAGCTTAACTAACTATAATAAGCGTAATAAGGAGATCTATTCTATTTTTATACCCTTATCTTCTAAGTCCTACTATTACTGCTATTACTACTATCCTAGATAGTAATAATATTTCTAATAGCTACTATCCCTGATATTACTACTATCTTAGATAGTAGTAATATTTAGAATAGTAATTACGTAACCTAGTACCTTAGCTAGGATATCTATCTTCTAATAAGATTTTATAGCCTTAAACCTAGCCTTCTTATTAAGGGTTAGTTCTGCTATTACGCGTTTATAATACCTTTCTTAAGAAAGCAGCGCTAATAGAGAAGGTTAAAGATAAAACATAAAAATATAAAGAAAAGAAGAGATAGAGTAGAGTTATTTATTTTATTATAATAGTATTACCTTATAGTAAGAGTTTTACCTACTATAACTAGATAAAGCTAGTGTTTATAGCCTATTTAGGACTAGGTAGCACTATAAATTAAATCTTATTATTATTATTCTATAAGTAACTAATAGTTATAGTAATTATTTTTATAGTTAGTTATACTATTACTACTTATAGCGTTTCCTTTTACGCGGAAAGTACCTAGTTATTTTACTTAATAAATATAGTTATTAGATATTTATTATAAACGTATGCTAGTTATCTAATATATAACTTAATATATTAGGTTACGTAGGTCTTTCTAATACTAGTAGTTTATAGTAATAGGTTTTAGTAGTTATAGCATATTATCTACTTACTTTAGTAGTTTATATAGCATATAACTTTCTTAGCTAAATCTTTATTATACTGCTTAAAATTATTTAAAGAGACTATAGTTCCTTTAGGATTACTTCTTTTAATAGTCTTCTTTCTAGTCTATCTTTAAATATTTTATTAAGCTTATAAGGTTTTTATTTACCTAGATTTCTAGGATTACGTATTTTTATTTTATAATAAGTTTATCTTATTTTAGCTATTCTAAGGCTGTATCTTCCTTATAAAAGGTTAGTAGAGTAGTAAATACCTTATAAATATATTTATTTATAAATTTATTTAGCCTACTCTAATATCCGCTACTAGTTCCCTTATAGTAGTTTATAATATTAATTATATTACCTTCTTCCTTATTCTTAAAAATAGATAGTTAGGTTAATTTTATCTAGAGCTAATTTATAGGTTATAAGGCCTTTATTTTCTATTAGGCTATTATCTAGTAAGTATACTACTTTCTACTTATTATTACTATTCTTATTCCTTTTTAGAATAGCGTTAACCTAATAAGTAACTTTATTCTTCTACTTATAATTTTGTATAAAGTGTCTTAGTTTACTATAATTATAGCAGTTCTAGGCCTTTTCCTAATATTATTCTCTTTTCCTTATTATAAAGTATTTATTAATATTATCTAAGTGTATTAGTATTAGTCTATACCTCTAGTAGTGTTTATTTCCTCTTAGCTAGGTTTATTATATAGGTATATAAGTTTATTATTTTCCTACGTTAGGCCTATAGTTTTTTTTAAAACTTCTATTTTCTATCTTAAGCTTATATAGCTTATTATCTACTTTAATAGCTTTATTAATTAAGTTATTAAGGGTATCTAAGACTACTTTAGTCCTTATAAGTTTCTTATAAACCCTAGGCTTTAGTTCTTAGTAATATATTTACTAAAGTACCTTATTATCTTATTCTATTTAGATAGAATATTATTTAAATTAATTAGTATAGTCGGCTACTAAGGTAACCTATTATAGTTATTATATTTCTTACTTAGCTATAGCCTTCTTCTAATAAGCCCTAAATACTTAGTATATCTTTATTTTAAAGATATTAAAGTTCTTAAATATTTATATAATCTCTATTATTTTCTTATCCTAGCTTATATATTTCTTAAGGTATAGTATAGCCTACTCTACTATATCTCCCCTTAGGTAGAATACTATATATAATAGTTAGTTATCATTATTAATACTAGTTTTAAGTAAGAAATATACGTTATAGTATAATAGCTATCTCTTATGCTATTAGAAACTGTTTTTAGTTAATTAACTAATTAGTATTACTATAGTAATATAAGGTAGTATTTTCTATATATAATTTATTAGCGTTAAGCTACTTAAATAGGCAAAGTTTAATGTATTATAATATAGCTATATAAGCTAGTTAATCCTAAATTAGTAGTAGAGCCTCTAGCGGCATAGGAGCTTAATTTTTCTATAGAACTTAAGGAGTAGTTATTATTCTTAGGTATAAGATTATTATTAGGATAGCTACGCAGTAGTATTTTAGGTATATTTAAAGCGTTTTAGTAATAGCGTAATATAGTAGAGTATAAGGTAGATAAATTAATTATATAGATAAAGTTTAAAGTTTTAATATAGCCTATGCATTAACTAGGGCCTCTAATTAGCTTACTAAGTAAAGATAGTTTCTAATAGTATAAGAGATAACTTAAGCTTACTTTAGTCTCTATAGTACTTAGGTAGTAAATATACCTTACCCTTATAGATTATAAGTAGTATTAATATACTTTATTTACTTAGTTATCCTAAAAAGGTAATTAAAATATTAAGGTAGCTAGTAAGTAGCTAGTATTACTAGTAAGTTATCTTAGGTTTATTTAGAGGAAGATAAGATAAAGAAAGTATAGAGAGAAAGGTTACCTAGGAGTGAGATGTATTCTGATCACTAACTTTCTAGTCTATATAACTACTCTGCTTTATATAGACAAGCTGCGGAGCAAGGGGTATACGTTCTAACTCTAATCACGTAACCTCAGCTAAGGGCTCAGCCGCTGAGAGCCGCTTAGAGCCGAGGGCTGAGCTCAGCTAATAAGCTTAGCTAATGAGCTCAGCTGATCTATCCTCACATAAGCGAGGGCTGAGCTAAGAAGGCTGAGCTTAGAAGCGAGATCTGAGTTCAGTAGACCTCGTATAAGCGCACGGATTAGAACTCACCCTAACTGCGACAGAAAGTATATTAATAATAGATTAATAAGAAGATCTAATTACTTAAGTCCTTAAGTTAGGTTAATTATAATATTCTAATAATATTAGATAATATAGTTTATAAGCAAGTTACTTACCTAAGTAAGTTACTTACACCTTACTAGTATATTAACTTTAATATAATATTACATAACTACTCTTAATATAGTTTTTTAAGAATCGTAGTAAGCTATTCTATTCTTTAGACTTAACTATTACTATTCTTTATATTCTTTATTTCTACCTAATAAGTATAGGAGTTATATCCTTTTTAACTATAACTAATACCTATAGTACTATTAAATAAAGGGTAATAAGAGATCCTTAAGTAGATCTATAGCCCTATAAGGGATCTAGTATAGAACTACTATAGATCTATAGTAGTATTAAATAGCGCTAAATAAGTAAGTAGGATAGGTAATTAACTTACTAAGAAAGGCATAAGGGCTACCTACCTAAACTTAGATAAAATAGTACTAACTAAAGAGAATAATAATAAGAGATATAATAATTAAGGATTAACCCTATTAAGCTTATTTATAAATTTATAATATCTTATTTTATTTAATAATTAAGAGTCTTACTACCTCTACGCGAAGCTAAAATAATAACTAACTAGAGCTATAGAGACGTAATAGTTATTTTTACTAACTTAAGTAACTAGACCTTATAACTAGTACTAATGACTTAGAATAAAATACTAGTTATAAGGTATCTAGTTACTAGCAGACCTAGAAGGATTTTAGATCTAAAAGCTATAACTAATAATACCTCTACCTCTAAATATTATAGAGTACGAACTAGAACTAACTATAAACTTAATAATATTATTATTAATAACCTAATTAAGAATTAACCTAAGGGTGCTAATAGTAGACCTTATAGGAACTTCTATAATACTAAACTAAATATCTAAACTATTAGAAAGTAGACTAGGATAACTATAAATTACGCCTTAAGTTATATAAAATACTAGAAAAGAAATATTAGGAGGAGACTAATAAGATATTAAAAATAATTAAATATATTCTTATAATAGTAATACTATATCTATAACTTAGCTATTATATAAAAAATAGAATATTACGTAAATAGATAACAGCTCTTTAAGATATAGTTAAAGTAGACTTAAATAAAGAATAGGCGTAAGTATAAGAAAGATACTATACTATACTTAAGCTAATAAGAAACCCTATAAATTAGGAGATATAACTAGCTAAGTAAATATAATTAGGTAGTAACTTAAGTAGAGACTCTTAAGGTAGCTAAGGTTATACAAATATAAGCTATAATAAAGAACTTTTTAGGCTCTATATCTAAAATAGTATTAACCTAAATAATAATATTCTAAAAGCTAGGATATAATAAGAAAGCTATAAATAAGAAAAGAATAGTTAATAAAACTCTTCTCTAATTATATATCTCTCTATTATATAATAAAAGGTAGCTAAAAGAGCGCCTTTATAGTTAGAGAGTTCTTTAATATAGTAGGTAGTAAATCTAACCTAAACACACAGAGGGACGCCTCTTATATTAAACTAAGAATGCTATCTAACCTTAATACTAGGCCTTATAGCTAGGGAAACCCTAGGTAATAAAATAAATAGAAGATAGATAGCTAAAGTACTAGAACTAAGTAGTTCTTAGAGAGGAATGCAGTAATAGCTAGTAATATATATCCTACTTATAAATAGCATTATAAAATTTATAACTACTATTACGTAAATCCTACTAGGGTACTAGAATAGTTTAGACCTAAAAGAGGTATAGTAAAGCTAGTATAGTATAAACTTAAAAATAACTTAAACTTATAAAAGATAGTAGTTATAAGAATTAAACTAAGAAAAGTGTCCTTAACTTACTTTATTCTTACAATTAGCTACTCTATATATTAAGATATTATAAACTCTAGATGTAATTATAAATTAACTAGATATAACTATAAGAGATTATAAAGGTTAATAATAATATAATATATATAGCGTTTCGCGTAAGCTAATAAGGATATCTATTAAAGGATGTATTTATTCTAGACTCTAGCTTAATAACGTATATATATAATAATCTAACCTAAATTAAGAATATATATCTACCTAAATCTAGGGACTATATTTAGGCAGGGAACTTAAAAGTCTAGATATAAGGATATAGAACTATTTAAATAATAGTTAAAGGACCTAAAGGCGATTATATACTATGCTTAGATAATATTATATAGTGCCTAGACTTTCTTTATAACCTTATATCCTTTAGACTACTCTAAAGATAAGGAATATAGTAGGATAACTAAGAAGACCTAATAAGCCTATATTTAAGAGATAGATTAATAATTAGTTATAGTCCTTACAGAATAATATAAATAATAGATTATTAATAAAAATATTAACTCTACTTTAGCCTTTTATATGCGTATAAATAGGTATAAATAATTACCTTAGAAGAGAATAGTAATGCTTTAGTATAAATAACTAGGATACCTTAGGCTAGTTATCTATAATTAAACACCTTATATAGTAATATAAGAGGGTATAGATTAAAGGTATTACTATAGTAGAATATAATACCTATAGCAAAGCTAAATTAAAATATTAAATATATAGGACTCTAAGAATAAATAACAAAGGGCTTAGTAAACGTATAGTAATAGACTTCTATAAATATAAGAAGAGTAGCTTTATAAAAGAAATAAGCTAACTACTTCTTACCTGCAGATAATTACGATATATATAGGACTTCTACTTTAAGGACAATAGACTAGTACGATTAATTATTAGGCTGCTAGGCCTATTTATTTAATTTATAAAGAAATAGTTTAATATTATAGTTAAGGTTATTAAAGCAGATAATAAAATCGTCACTGTTAAATAAGAAGTTAAAAGATAGTGCACGTCCCTGTTAATTAGAATTAAGCCTTTAGCACCTAACACTTAAGCCTAAAATAGAGGAGCTAAACACTTAGGGGGTGTAATAAAAGAAAAGGCACGCGCAATAAGACTAGATGCAAACCTTCTATAGGAACTTTAGCTAGAAGTTACTAAAGCGGCAGTATACCTTTACAATCGAACGCCAAATTAACCTAACAATTAGAAGTTACTATATAAAGTATTCTTTACACGCGTAGCAGCCATAAATAGCATCGTGACAGGACCGCGAAGACTAAATTAAGCTCACTTAAGAGCATACAGATGCAAAGCATTTGCAATAACAGACGATACTCACAGAGGAAAGTCCCGCCTACAAAGGCTTAACCTGAAGGCTTAGATAGGATACCTCGTAGGCTATCAGTCAACAAATATCTACCGCGTCTGGATCCCATCGCTAGCAAAAGTTATAAGCACCCGCGATGTGGTATTTAATGAGGACACGGTATTCAATAGCAAAACTGAGGATCTGATGGACAACCTTATGCATAATACCCTCGAAGAAATCGCAACATGGGTGAAAACTGTCGAACTCCCACAGACTCAGAGCCAACAACCTGAAACGGATACCTTCTACGAAGACGAAGTAACAGAAGAGACGTCTCGAGGACAACGGACAAGATATCAGCGAGGAAGAAAAGTCGTGGAGTCGTATCCAACGCCACCACTAATACCACCTCCCGTAGACAAGATTAGTCAACTTGTTACGAAACACGATGTAAGGCATGATACGCCAATGTCGAGCATTGAGCTCCTGCCAAGGGAGGACCTAGCGACTCCAGCTGAAGTTAATAAATACCAACGAAAGATTGGATCACTACTATTCGCAGCAGTCACAACGAGGCCAGACGTCGCCTTTGCCACGTCAAGACTGGCTCGTTTCCTGATAAATCCAAGTGACAAACATCAAGAAGCAGCGGATCGCACCCTACTATACCTACACGGTACAGCAAACCTTGCACTCGAATTAGGCAAAGGAGAAGTCCTGGAAGTGGCAAGTGACGCATCGTTCGCCGACAATACACTGGACAGGAAGAGCTCACAAGGATATGCTATCAAGCTATTCGGTGGCCTCATTGCCTGGCGAGCCAGCAAGCAAAACACAGTCACCACTTCAACAACAGAAGCCGAATTACTTGCCCTATCGCAAGTAGCTAAAGAGGCAATATTCACCGCACGGTTACTAAAGGCGCTTGAGGTGAATCTCAGTAACCACATCATAACCATCAAGTGCGACAACATGCAGACTATTATGGTAGACTAGTCAATAAGGACGTAGCCAAGCTTCAGACAAAACTTCGGCACGTTAATATTCACAATCACTAGCTACGACAAGAAGTCAACCAAAAGAGGATTAAGGTAGAGTATACACCATCTGACAACATAATCGCAGATAGACTCACCAAAGCATTACCGATCAACAAGTGGTCGGGCTTCCTTGATCATATGGGACTGGTCGAGCGTAAAACACTCCCCTTAAAAGAAGGTAGGCTTAAGGAGTTGCAGCAGCAGTTAGAGGACCTCGTTATGTAGAGTCAATCAACCATACTGCCCAGCTTGCAAAAGGGCTTCCAAGCTGAGGGGGTGTGTCAAATGGAGGGCAATAAGGGATCCCTAAGTGGATCTATAGCCCCATAAGGGATCCAGTGTAGAACTACCGTAGATCCACAGTAGTATCAAATAGCGCTAAATAAGCAAGTAGGATAGGCAATCGACCTGCTAAGAAGGGCGCAGGGGCAATCTACCTAAACTTAGATAAAATAGTACTAACTAGAGAGAACAACAACAAGAGACACAACAATCAAGGATTAACCCTATTAAGCTTATCTATAAATTTGTGATATCTTATCCTATTTAATAAGTACCTTTCTATACTTACCCTCTTTACTAGCGTCTTACTAGCCTTATAATTGCTATGCTTTTTTTAAGTAATTAAGTTACCTACCTTACTAACTATTAGTATCTCCTCTATTTGTATATATTAACTATTGCTTTTAACTTTTATACTTAGTCTACGTATTAACTACGTTTTAAAGGTAACTAACTTTCTTCTATAATAATACTATATTATATACTATCTACTAGGCGTCTTTACTTAGCTAGTAGACTTATCTAAAGAGCTTATAGAGGACCTAGAGTAGTTTCTTATTCTTTATTAAATAAGTATACTCTAAGCTTCTAGTTTTTTTATATTATATAGCGTCTTTACCTTCTATGTAATATTATTACTAAGGCCTCTTATAGTATACTACTTTAAATACGCCTTAAAGTAGTCTAGCTATATAAGCGCGAGCTAATTATTTATTTAGCTATTAGAGCTTACTTTAAGAACCTATTTATAAGGTAGGTCCTTAAACTAGGTATTAATAAGAGTCTTACTTATAAAGATAATAAAGAGTAGTATTAGGTAACCTAATATACTAATGCCTTAGATTATAGTAACCTACTTATAGTTACCTAGCTATATTCTCTTTTTCTTTTCTAATTCTTTTAAGCCTATAATAACTAACTATAATAAAATCTTACTTATTATAAACCTAGTCTTATTAAAGTTATA
>SSBG01000061.1:42284-62094 GCA_028220655.1 Shiraia bambusicola | reverse complement strand
TTAATTAGATAAGGTCCTTTAAGTTATATTATAAATAGTAGTAGTACGTCTTTAGCTTAGTACACAATTAGAATTAATATTAAATAGAGTAAGCTATAGGTCTGCTTTAGAATAAGCTAATTAAGTATTACGTAGTTAAGGTATTACGCGTTTTTATCTTAAGGTTAATATACTAGTAGGGTATAAGCAACTTACTTAGGTAAGTAACTTGCTTATAAACTATATTACTATCTTTTATATATATAAATCCTTTTATATTCTTATACTAACCTTAAGGGTCTGCTTGTATATTAGCGTATAAGCTAACTATCTACTCGTATATTAGTATATAAGCTAACTATTCGCTTATATAGTAGCGTATAAGCTAACTATTCGCTTATATAGTAGTATATAAGCTAACTAGAGCTGTTATATAACCTTAGATACTTCTTTATATTAGCTTTCCTAAGTAGTTCCTCTTCTATCTTTGTCTAGTTAAGCGCCTTCTAGGTTGTTATATAAGTTAGATTATAACACTTCTATAGTCTACCTAGCTTAGAAGGGCTTATATTTATTTACTAGCCTAGCCCTAATATAGATAAATAAATCTAGCCTAAACTAATATAAAAGCTCTAGCGCGATAACTTTTAATTATTCTAGTCTGAGTTATAGTTAACTAATGCTTGACTTAATAGACGTGTCTTAAAAGTAAGATCCTTGTCTGTATCTAGAAGAGCATTATTCGCAACTGTTTGAAGCTCTATACTCTTCGCAGCGTTCTTTTTCCTCTTTAATATTCTAAAGTTTGGGGGTATACTCCTCTTGCCGCTGGTTAATACAAATGGATCGATAGTCGCTTTTGTGTTTTTAAGAAGGGTCTGCTGAAGGGTTTGATGGCTGGTCTCCGCTGCAACCTCTACTTCCGAACCCCTGGTGTGTAAATCCAGATTAACGGGCGTGCAAGTATTATTTTGAAAAAACGGATTCCACTTGGCATCGTGGAACGCTTGGGTATCTTCGTTGTCACCGAATTCGACCAGGCTAGCATGCGCACGATCTGCATCTGTTTCGTCCGCAATTTCCATCCCCAAACTAAATCTCTCACGTATACCCTTCTTTTGTTTCTCGTCTTTTGCCCAAAGCTTCCTTTTCTCCCTGAATCCCTTTCTTAACTTTGCATTGACATCGTACGGGTTTCGCCAGACCTCAGATTGATCATACAATTCTTCCAGACGTTCCTTGTTTTTAATTGCAACGGAACTATCTTCGAACTTTCCCTCCAGGTTTGCAAATGCGTCATTCCTTCTTGCTTCCTTCTCCTTCTCGGTCAAAAATTTGAAGTCGCCATCTGTCTCGCCAATCCTATCGTCAGGCCCATAGTCTCTTCGCTTCGCACCATCGACAACAATGTATTCTGCCTTTTTTGGATCGGTTCTGATTTCCCACCAGCCGCCACATGCACTATGCTTCATCCGAAAACTCCATATTGGTGTGCTATGGTGATTGCCCACTTTTTTCTTCTCTGCATTGAAACGGACCCCCTGGCCTACAATAGCAGGCGGACTACAGTGATTGCACCATATTGCGAAAGGGAGCTCAAAGCGGACGGTAAGTACGCCCTGGGAAAATTTGCTTGCTCGTTTGCCCAGAGGATGTGATGAGTTATTGAAAGTGGGGCGACCGGACGCGTCCAGTGCGTAGTACCGGCCCATATTAAAGCCTTGCATGTTGTATGATGGAAAGTACGCGTTTTGGGTGACGTGCGTTTCGTGGCAATTGCACGAGGAAAAGGAGTGTAGGTGTTCAGAGCTTATTTCAAGGGTGGGCGCAAAGATGTCTTTGGATCAGTTACGTCAGCAATCACGCTAACTAGTTAAAGGTATAACTAAATCAGTTAGTTAGCCTAGTTATTATTAGTACCAACTTAACTACCTACGTGCCTACCTAGGTGGTTAGTAATTACTTGAAATAATTACCACAACAAGTATTGATAAGGGATTCACCGGGCACAGGTTCCATTCTGTTATAGCACGCTATAATCTATGTACATTATAAGTTTGCTGTGAGTGATGCTCACCAGCTAACCTTGGAATGCTCAATCATTCAGTGAGCCTACACAAGCAGTAACTGCCTACCCAGATAGTTGCTGATGAGGTGTTCAGGAAGCCACATACTTCATCGGTTAGAGTGATTTGAAAAATAACAAGTCATGACAGAGATTACCTCTACCTAAGCATGATGGTCAAATGCTATTGTTCAGAAGTTGCCTTGTCAGGAAGGTCGATTAAGGTTGCTGTTGAATGCGGCACTAAAAGGCTTGTCTTGTTATCGAACTTCCATGCCCAGCACCTTGGTTTTCGACATGGAACAAGACGTGGCCAAATTTCAATACAAGGCCGATGACAACACAAATGCTTACAGCGACATGAAGCTTGATTTAAATCACAGTCGAAGAGGTATACATGAATCTAGGTGGTGATAGCAGTATCTTATCTTTCCCCATCGTAAATTCCTCCACAGCTATTGCTACCTAAACATAACCTACGTAATTGGTGGACCATCCACAAAGTCCTGGTGCTCCTAAATCTTTCGTATTGGTGTAAAATCGAAATTTCTTGCCGATAGTTTAAGCACCAGATCCATCTGTGAGAAGTTTTGTGATCTTGCCGATCGCGATGGTCTGGCCTTGATCTCTGTGTGGTGTTTTAGCATCCATGCAATTATGAACGTAGAATGAAGAGAACCTTACCTCAGGGTGAAACGCCCAAGCTGTGGGTAGTCTTCGAATCGCTCAACACATATAGAGCCAGCAGTGCCGGTAATCTCCAACCGCGCTATGATGCTCATACCCTTGGTGGCGAAACCAGGTGCTTTCTTACTTTTGCGTCCTGTTCCTTTTTCAAGCTTGTGAAGCAACGCAGAGATGGTGACTTCTTCTTGAGCGGCATGCACGTGGAGCACGCAGTTGAAGCCGGCAGTCATGATGGACTTGAGATCAAGCAGAACAACCTGCGCTTCGAATTGTGATACGCAGTGAACAGGTCTCTTTGGAGAGCACAGAACATACCCAGGAAGTATGTCTTCTTCTTCAACGCCTCGAAGTCGGATGCGTACCTGGTCACCGCAAGTTGCACCCGCAATCTCATCTTCTTGTTCTCCATAGAGTGCAGAGATAGATATCATCTGACGATGTGGCATCATGAGGTACTTGCTCTCCTTCTTGATGATACCTTTTGAAATTTAGTGATAACTTGCAAAATGCGAAGGAGATGCTTACCAGACTCAATCTTGCCCTCCACCATTGTACCCATATCTTTGTATTTGGCAGCTATAGGCATCATGAAGGGTGCGTTGAGCTTGCGCTCAAGCGCTTGCATATCATCTAGATATTCTAGGAGCGATGGACCGTTGTACCAAGGTGCTAGATCCCTGGGTACGCGCTCTTTGATACCAGTGAAAGTCTGCGCACTGACAGGCATCATTGCAATATCGGTCTTTGGATTATATCCAACACCCTTTAGGAATTGAACCAATTTGGTGGTACATTCCTTGAAGCGACCCTCTGACCACTCAACAGTGGGGTCATCCATTTTGTTGACAACGATGACAAGCTTGTTAACGCCTTGCGTTTTCGCCAGCATTGCGTGTTCGCGGGTCTGTCCGCCTTTCTCGAAACCAGTCTCATACTCACCTTTGCGAGCAGAGATGACAAGGACACCGACGTCTGCCTGTGAGGCACCACCAATCATGTTGGGTACATAGGTCTTATGTCCAGGAGCATCGAGAATCGAGTACCGTCGTTTATCCGTCTCAAAGAAACCACGGCCGACTTCGATAGTCTTACCCTGCGCTCGTTCCTCCTTGTTCAGATCGAGCGCCCACGAAATGTACCATGTCTCCCGGCCGGCGTCTTTTGCCTCTCGCTTGTACTTGTCCAAAGTTCGCTCATCAACCATTCCTGTTGCAATGAGGATGCTGCCGCCAAGGGTCGACTTGCCAGCATCAACGTGACCCAAAAAAATAATGTTCACATGTTCTTTTCCATAGATTTCTCGCAAAGTTGCTTCGTCAACCGCCTCTGCCTGTTCCTGCTCGACATCTACGGCTTTTGCGGCGGGCTTTTCTGCTCGCGAAGGGCTATTGCGGCCAGACGAGGGTGTTGGGGAAGTTCGTCCAGATGCCGTGGAGATCGACTTGGTGGGCTCGCCTGTTTTTTCAATCGCCTTCGCGGCGGTGACCTTGGCTCCAGCTTCGGGTGCGGCTTTGTCAACATTTTCTTTTGCGGCAGAAGTAGCAGCAGCAGGTGTCCCTAGTGAGAGCACCTTGGTCTGTCCGGCTTTCTCCACTTTGGGCGCCATTGTATCTGCGCCAATTGACAACACCTTTGCCTTTGGGGCAGCATCGCTACCGATGGAAAGTACCTTTGCCTTTGGCGCAGACTCCTTCTTTGGCTCGGCTGACGCAGTCACAGAGTTGTTGTTGTTGTTGTTGTTGTTGTTGCTGCTGTTTGTGTCTTCCCCTCGCTTGGCAATCTTGACGGGGGCCTGGCGCTGTTGCTGTTGTGGTTGCTGCTGGGATTGGAAGCTTTGCTGTTGGTATCCGTACTGGTTGCCATAGCCTTGCTGTCCGTAGTTTGGATAGCCTTGCTGTTGTTGCGACTGTCCATACTGTGGATAGCCTTGTTGATAGCCGAATTGCTGTTGTTGGCCATAGCCCTGGTTGTAACCACCATACTGTTGATATTGACCATAGCCTTGACCGTAACCTCCCGCGTACGCCTGTCCAGGAACAAACGACTGCGCGCCAGGGGTGAAAGACGCAGCGCCGGGTATGAAGCTTTGAGCTGATCCGGGGTTGTTAAGGCTGACGCCTTGGGTCTGTTGCGAGAGGCGCTCCTCTTCCTCCTCCCAGTTGTCGGCCATTGTGTGGGGCAAAGGGCTGCGGTGTGACGAAAAAGCAGCAGATGGCAGGCGAGAGAAATGGGGTAGTCGGTCCGGGTCGAAAATGCCTAAAGAGCGACTCCAGCGTCTGCAAGTATTGGCAGATGGCAGACTGATGGGTGAATGCTGAGCGAAAAGTGTGAAATGTGCGCACGTCACTGCTCAGTGCTGCCACACAGGTTTTGGCGGGGTGTGGCGGGGCTGACTGAAGCGCACAAGCCACAGGCAAGTTGACTAACTAACTATGGTAGCAGTACTTTGTAATAATTATAGGTACAACAGGTAAACATGCTTTTATAAGCAACACCCTTGGAAAACACCAACATACCTACTTACTTGCTGGCGACTCTCGCCTGTACCATGTCGCCCTGATAGTTACCAAACTCGATCAGGAATCCTCAGTCGCTCATGTCTGGCCGTAGTTGGGCAACTACCTAGTAGTTACCTACTTACCTAGTTACTAGGTACCTACATAAGTCCTATTAGGGACCTGCCTACTACCTAGTAGTCATACTATCTGCTTCGTAGCATTCACAGCCCTTTCCCGTCGTACAAGTCAACAGCCGCCTCCGCCTTGCGGAGGAATATTAGCCATTATGGATGCTCTCCTCACCAAGGTATGGGCCGTATGGCTGTGCAGAATTCAGCACCCAATCTTGAATTATGCACCCGATTATTAACCACCTTGGGGCACTTGGCGAACAGAGACTGATTTGTACATAGATCACCCAACAGGCGATGAGCTATGCCATCCGCAGTGGCATTGCCATTACAAGCACATATGCGATCAAACAATGTGGCCGACTACTCCAGGTATGCTACATGGAATACTCTAGAGTTAATCCGAGTGTCCTCGAAATTGACCAGCCTTAGACAGTCGATGGCAACGAAAAGGATGAGCTTGCGACTCTTCAGCTGCGGCTTGATTCCAAAATCAAGGTAAATAGAAGCATGACATGGGTGTTGACCATGTGTTGACTAGGTAGGCAGATTATTTCACCGGCAATTGATATGATCGAACTCATCGCTGCTCGGGGAAACACATCCCTCGAATCTGCCGTAACGCTAACCAAGTCGCTACGCTGGCACATACAAACCCTTGGCACCCGTGTAGAGAGCGCAGTCGTTGAAGGGCAGCTTTTGAGACGAGGCAGCTCGAAAGCAAAGTCACGTGTTCAGAATAATATCGAAATCAATAGCATAATCTCCGACATGAAGAGATTGCTGGACAGAATCGAAGATGCAGTGCCCTTGTTCAACCTGGCCATTACCACATCGGGGGTCAGTCTGTCCACAACGTTGCCTTCTACCGTTTCGCCGTCACGACTATTACAAGCTAGCACCTTTCTTACTGCTGGGGACATGCAGTATTGCTCAGCAAAACCAGAACGCCAACAAATTGGGCCAACATTTACACTTTCCATGTATATGCTATTTGCTGGACATGCCAATCGACCACATGAAGAGGGCGTGCGTGAGACGACGTGGAAAGAGGTGATGCACAAAGCTCGCGTGACACTCAATAGAGTGCCAGTGGAGAAAGTCTACCAATTTCCAGCACCCTTTGGGTCGAACGGACAATTGGTCGATGATGTCGGCCATCATCGCCACATTCCGTCTGATAACAAAATCCAAGAATTCGCCTACCAGCTACTTATAATTGAGGATCTTAACGACGGCCGCATGCATACAATTGAAGATGACGAAGTGCCGGCCGGGCAGTATGATGGTGTCGAGAGCGCTGGCGTTCGTGAAATCATACCGATTCACGAGATTTCCAAGATATTTTACGCAGATACAGGCAAGATTCTGAATATCGGTGCTGAAGGGGAGACGAACAATCCAATTCTTCTATTGAAGCGTGACGTTGCGGCGCCTCCACCACGTCGCATGATGGAGCAACAACCCGAGCAGGCAGGTTACAATTCTGATGATTCGCATACTTTGAGTGCCGACGAAATCGAGGACGAACAATGTCAGCTAGAGGCTCAATTCCGTCGCGAATCTAGCCCGAACCGACAGAACGAAGTTCACCAATCGCCAGAGCAACCACACTTGCCTTGGCGTCTTCCCCTGACCCTCGACTTAGAATGGATTGCTTTTGAAGTATACACAGAAGATCCTCCTACAGATTCGGAGATCGATGATAACGATGATCTTGAGTCAAATACTTCGATATCATCCCCAGTGGACACAGTGGTAGACCGACTCCGTTCAAGATCTCCAAGCTTCTCAACTGGCATCAATAACTTGAATCTTCGCCCAACTACACCTACGCTTCCATCACAGACGCAGGATAAACGACTCATACCTTCCCCACAAAAGCGATTTGCAGAGATACCACCACACAAGTCCCAACCACCTACCACCCTGCCACCCATCAAGACATCCCTCTCTCTCCTCGAAATGCTCATACGGCTTACCGCTCTACAGCAATTCCAGCAGTCTTCCCATCTTGCCATTCCAGATGAGTTTCTCAACTTTTTTCTGTCTGATAGTAGTACAGTAGGTGCTGGCAACGATGGTGAACTTCGCCGCCGCGTCCGCCGGGAGGCACGCATGAGAGTAGGGTTTGATCCGTATGACGAGAGTCCAATCAAGCGAAGAGGAGAGGATTATCTTGAGCACGAATTCAACGATGGAGAAAATGAATATGGACATGGATATCCTAATGACGAGGAGCCGTTCGACTATGAAAGCTATCCGACTGGCCGAGCATCTTTGAGAAATTCTCGCTCCCGATCAGAAACACTGACCCAACCTCCTTCCACACCTCCTTTACCCATCTCGACACTGCGCTCCAGTAATCGATCAAAACCTATGGGAGATATGCTACAGGATAGCCAACCACCTTTGGGCAATGTATTGTCGCCCAGCCCACTACTGAGGCGAGCTACTACGCAGCAAAATTCAAGTCGGGCTTTGAAACAAGCACCTTTCAGAGGCCCACCAACTGCTCCTCATGTTCCCAGCCCAACTCGCCGAGAACCACAGTCGTTTCGGGGTAGTGTAGCACCGGACACGCAACCTCACAGCAGTAGAAAGAATGTATAGCGACGATGGACTTTGTTGGAGGAAGACCAGAAACAATGAAGATGAGGTGTTTGCGATTTTCAAGCAAATACATTATGAAAGCGTCAATGATCAAAAATTCAGAGGTAGCAACTACCCCTTGTCAATAGGCATGGCATAGTGTATTGTATATTGAGCCATAAAATGACTAGTGCATATTTACGAAAACACTGTTTCATGTACAAAGTGATCATCTTAGTTGCTCATGTATCGAACAAAAATCCGCAAACGCCAAGCGCCGAGTATCAAGCCAAAAATTGGGATGGAAAATGTTCGAATCATACCTGCAAGTAATTACTCCCAATCCTCTTCATCACTTTCCTCAGCAATAGCCTTCTTGTCTCGTGGTGGACTCCCAGGAGCGCGGCTAGGAGCGCGGCTTGTTGCACCACTCACCAGGTCGTAGCTTGCATCACTGTCGGCCACGCTCTTCTCGTCATTGGATCGGCGCGGCAGAGCAGGCTTGACCGGATTCACCGTCACTGCCTTTGGTGCCTCTTTGATGGGGGGCTTGAGTGTCTCCTTTGAAGCAGCAAGGTTTGCTGCAGATTTGTTCGTAGGCTCGCTTGATGTAGAAGAGTTGTCATCGTCGTCATCGTCGTCATCATCTTCTTCATCTTCATCTTCATCGTCGTCTTCATCTTCATCGTCATCGTCCTCCTCGTCCTCGTCCTCGTCCTCTTCCTCTTCCTCGTCATCGTCATCCCCGTCAGAGTCTTCGTCCCAGGCCACTTCTTCTTCTTCTGCAGGTGTAGAAGCTAATCAATGTCAGCTCCGACTTGCTCGAAATTTATACAAGTGACAATGGCATACCTTTGAGCATCTCCCGTCTCCTAAGCTCTTCACTTTCAATAACATGTCTCAAGAAATAATACCTTTCCCAAAACGTGCCATACTCGACCTTTTCGGGAACACACTTTTCCATGGCAGTTCTGAGCTCTGGATGTTTGCTCAAATCTTTTGCGATTGATTCAGTCCTTTTTTCTACATCGAACGACTTTTTCCAAATATCCCACTCGGGACTCACTGGATCCTTGAGGAATGAATCCAGACTCGAGTGAATGACATGTAATTGGGCATCGAAGCGGGTGGCATGTACGGCTTTTTTCCCACTGCTGTCTCTAGATTCAAACAAGACTGTGCCATTCTTTTCGTCTTCCGATCCCGACTCAGGGGGTGCGATAGAGACGGCATCAGCGAGAAAGTTGCGAATATTGGTTCCAAATTTGAGCAAAGCCTCATCTGCAGCGTCTTCGGCTTTTTCAATATCTTTCAGTCGTTTGGCGGCCTCTGACCGAAAGCGCGCAAGGACGCTGCTTGCTTCTTTGACAATGTCAGCGGGCAGCGACTCGGGGCGGTCTGGGTGTGCGTCAGGATCAACCTCCTTGGGGAGTGTGTCCTTGTCAGCGGAATCAAGTTGGGAGGCTGAGGAATCGACGGCTTGGACGGATAGATTTCGGGCATGACTTATCAAGGTAGAAACGCTGGATGTTGCATTTTTGCTGGTTTCCGCGTACTGCTTGCTCGCGGTGTCGTAGTATTGCTCGCCCTACCGCAAGTCAGAAGACGGTCGTGTGGGCGTTGATTCAAGACCGACCTGCTTCTTCACCGTTCCAAAAAAACCACCGATTCGTGCGGCCCATGGACTGCTCGATATAGCCTTGTATGCATCCTGGATTTCAGCATTGAAATTGGTGGTCGTCTGCTGGTGAGTGCTGTCCCCGCCGGCCTGCATCTTTGTCGCATCTTGATGGTAGCTCTCCTCCTGGATATGGTCATATGCGGAATCCATAGTAGCAGACGGTGCAGAACGGGTGTGTGACGTCTGGTGTGCGTGGCAAGAGACTTATGCCCAGGAAGCTGCGTCGTTGTGGTTGTGAGATAGCTGGGTGGCACTTGAATAGAGAGTGGAGGGTATTATTAGTTCAGGGTCCATTGTCCAAGTGGGGAAGGTCTCCTTGGCACCCGCACTCGGGCAATTCGCGTTTTACAAAGAGGCATTATTACTGAAGTACATATATTCATGGAGAGAGCGTCTTTCAAGTGGGACAGCGAAGAGAAGGTGCATGACCTGCTGAGTTCAATCGTCTTTCCTTTGTGTGCCTACAGTCGGTATATTTAACTAGGTAGCTATACAATGGTCCACACGTCTGGTCCATGGCGCATGTGCTTGACTGCATACATGTCTACCTATATACAAACTACACAGCGCCGAGCGCAGTTCTCGGCGCCTGGCGCCTGGCGGGTGTGCCAGTGTTGCATGTATGCGTGAGCTTTGTTCCTTGTGTATAGGTGGCTGCTTGCCGCACGCGCATCTTGCTCCTCTTAGCAATTATGATGGGCGTCAGACAAGGCTCACACAAAGCATACATACATAGCTTTGGTCTTCTTGTTCTCTATGTCGGCTTGGGCAAACCCCATCATCTCTTCTTCTTGCCAACTACCTTCGTAAAGCCTTCATCATCCACTTCTGGCTGTGGCTTTGGCTTTGCTGGTATCAGCACTGGCGTATCGCACATGTCCACATCCTCATCATCCTCTTCACTTTCCTCGTTGACACTGTCCCATTCTACATCCTGGTTGCTCTCATTTACATGGATATTGCCAACTTCCACCTCTTTGCCCTTCCTTGCTTCCCACTTCTTCTGTAACTTGTCTACAGTTGACACGTCGCCGTCGCTGATCTCTTTCTTTATGAGCATGATGTCGCGCGCGACATTGATTTCAGTCTCGTCTTCAAGTCGGACACCGAACTCGTCTTCGAGAATCTGGAGGAGCATGATCTCGACGTCTTCATTGTCTGTGGTGGGCGCGTTGGCAAAGAGCTCGCTGATTTGGCCCGCTAGCCAGTCGCGTTTATCTGAAGAATCGGGGCCACCCCATTGGTTCTGTACGGCCACGGTCAGGCTGGCCCAGTTGAAGAGAGTGAACCAGATGCCCAGGTCGAACTTGGTCTGCAGTTCTGCTAAAGCCTTGTTAGATCAGGTTGGAAACCGGCATGCAGGGCATTTGGCGTACACGATAGTGAGACCACATTCGAGGAAGTAGACATGCTTCTGGTCGGACAAGGCAGAGTGTGCAAGTGTTGGCTGTCAAAAATTTTTTGCGTTATCGATAGTTAGTCAAGCCGACGATTAACTAACTAACGCTCGTCCACGTGACCGCGCGAAGTGGCGCTTAACCTTCACCGAGACGAGACGACACTAGGATTAGTCACCCCTTGTGTATGCATGTGCTGTGTCTACACTGGACAGTAATTATCACGAGTATGTAACAACTCCAGTCTGCAGACTCTTGCTGCATCCTGCCCTGCCCTGCTTGCTTGCTCACAAGTCAAAACAATGCGTCTGGCGCCATGACATCACCGCCTCTCCCTAGGTATTAATTATCTGAGAGTCCTCCTCT
Source organism: Shiraia bambusicola (assembly GCA_028220655.1). NCBI lineage: Eukaryota > Fungi > Ascomycota > Dothideomycetes > Pleosporales > Shiraiaceae > Shiraia > Shiraia bambusicola. The sequence continues at coordinate 50,698 of SSBG01000061.1, read as the reverse complement.
TGTTGCTTTGAATCTATTCGGTTCAAGTTCTTCTCAATTGCTCCCTTGTACATAATTCCATCCCGCCCTTTATTGTGCTTCCAAGTCCATCATACCTATTATTACCTACCTAGTAGGTATGTAGTCCTACTTATTTGCAGCCCAAACTCAACCCCGCTTAACTAGACAAGGCTGAACACAGCTAGAGTGTAGTGTAGACCAACCATCAACCTCCCCGCCCCTTCACAGCGACGACAACATCGCAAACCCCACACTCCCCTCATTCTGTGTAACTGCAACTTACCGACCCACCATCGCCATGTCTGCGCCTGCTTCTGCAACAAGCGAGCTGCCTTCGCGCACTTTTACCAATCGATCAGCAGATGACGATGCCGTCCCTGGCGAAGACACGTCTGAAGTCACCAAGCTCTTTGCCGAGCGATTGCAAGCGTGGAAACATGCTGTTGGTTACCTCGAGGACTATATAACGGCAACAGAAAAGACAAATCAGGCCCATGGCAAGGAGTATGAGAGAGTCCTAAAGACAGTCAAGGACCCCTTGAAAGAAGGCCATCACTTTGACCAATCACTCGGCGGTGTCGCAGGCATGTTTGAGAACATTAGGTCCAACACCCAGGGTATCTCCAATCAGCACTACGAGACGGCAAAGCAACTCAAGAGCGCCATTCTCCCCGTATTCGAGCGCTTACATTCCGAGATTAAGAATAAGAGCAAGGAGCTTACCAAGGGCGCGGGCAAGGGCAGCAAGTCGGTCGACAAGGCTCGTGCTCTTACCCAGAAGCACATTGAGCTGCTCGGCCAGTACACGGCGAGTTTCGATTCGCATAGTGCCAATCTCAAAGCCTCAGATGATCCATATGTTCTTCAGCGTGGTGTTATACACCGCCTGCACAAGCAGGTGCAGGAGGAGAATAGCAACCGACAGGATCTGATCAGCGTCCAAAACTCATTTGCTCAATTCGAGGCGCATATCATCCAAACTATTCAGCAAGGCATGGGCTCGTTCATGCAAGTCGTTAATACGCAGGCGGAGCACACCAAGGCTGCGTACGGCGACATGGTGGGCAACTCTCAGCGTATCCCAGTAGATTTTGAGTGGAATGGCTTCATCCAACGCAATAGCAATGTCCTGATTGATCCAAATGCGCCAGCTCGAACTGTATCTCAAATCCAGTTCCCCAACCAGAATCATCGTGCCACTCAGCCACTGATTTCTGGCTCCTTAGAGCGCAAGGGCAAGATCATGCGCTCCTACGATACCAACTACTACGTTGTCACACCTTCCAAGTTCCTGCACGAGTTCAAAACGGATGACGATGTTGCCAAGGACCCTGTGCCAGAGCTTTCGCTCTACTTGCCCGACTGCGTTGTTGGTGCTGTAAACGGACAAAAGTTCAACGTAAAGGGCAAAGACATGTCCAAGGGCAAGCTTGGAAGCAGCTTCGCGATGAGCCATGAGCTCCAGTTCAAGGCACACACACCCCAGGCAGCGAACCAGTGGTGGGAGATCATTCGTCAAGCTGCGGGATCAGTCACGAATGACGTTCCCGATGCGGGTTCACCTTCCAGCCCTGTTGCTGGAGATGTCAGTCCTACCAGCGTGGATGCTAAACAGCCAGCGCCTCTACAGACACAAGGTCTTGGAAAGGCTGATACTACTGGTAGTGCAGCTCCTGGTAGTGCAGTGACACCAGCGAGCGCAGCTCCTACAAGTGCGGTCGCCCCAAACAGTGCCGATCCCATGAGTGGAGGTGTTGCGCCCGAGAAGCCTGTCAAGAACTGAGCATGTTTATGCAGGAACATATTCCCCGAGGTTCATAGGGAAATGAAGGACAATCAATGGAACCACAACCCCCGATTGGATAAGAGTATTGACACTTGCCTACTATCTGCCACATGAATTTCACTTGAATTCACTCGAGCCCGACCTTGCCCTCCTTACTTCCTCTGGAATAATCTCTATACCACCAGTCGATAATATGTTTGAACTCTTCTTAGCTACAATATCATTGTCAATTTGATGAAGGCTACAGTGATCTTCTAGTTGCCTTTTACTAATCAGTCTCCCCTCTGTCTGCTTTTCTGTCCCCAGTTCATAAAACCTATTCAAGGCCAAGAAGTCGTGATCCAAGTATTCAAAACCCAGGACAACAGTCTTTTGTACATGTTAGTATTGAAGCTTGCGTGAGCTCCTTCCATAGGATGTGTAAAGCATACTACACTAATGAGCAGTTTATCGTTTCCTCTCTGCTTCCCTGCTGCTTCGCTCGCAGGTAGCAGAAAACTCGCTGTATACTTGCCACCTTCCACAATCCACACAGCCTTTTCGCCACGGGTGACGTCCTTGCCTACAAAGAATCTCTCCACTCTTTTGCTTCTCTTCTCATCTGCGCGGATGAGGACATGACGCCCCGTGCCCTCAATCACGGTATGTACGGTCCGTCCTTGGTTTCGATGGAAATGGCCTTGCGGGGTCATGTGTGGCAGAAGATAATAAATCGATGTGCTGGCATTGCGAATATTAGCATCATTTCCAGATGGAGGCTTCTGCACCGTCCGCGCGTCCTGGTGTGCCGGAGAAGATGGATTCGGAATGGTCAACGGATCACGGTCAATTTCAGCAAAATAGCCGCCCTCGATGTGATGGATCAAGCCAAGGGCGTCAATGATTTGCTTGCTGGTTTCGGATTCTGAGGCGACGGAATGCGAAGCATAGCATGGCACCAGCTTTTGATCGAGGCCAGGTAACTATGGAAGACATGACTGCTGCAGTTAAGCCCGAGTCTTTGCTGTGCTGATGGTTCCTACTCGTGGCGCACTGTCTGCCCGCCCCCCCCCTCTTTTTATTTATTTATTAATGGTTGATGCAACGTCGATAGCAAGTCGAATGACCAACTAATATGTAGGTACCAGGCTGAGAGCTTGGTCAAAACAAGGTGGGGCAACCATTATTAGGACCACATTTTTGCAATGCATACCGTCCAAAGCGAGTAATACTATTGTATTTCGTTGCCGGGAAACCCATTGATTTATACGTTTCTTGGTCACGTGGATAGTAGAAATACTACAGGTTATACATTCTCAATTGCTTTGATAGACCGTGTATGTATATGCATGCCTTTCCCGCTCCCGCTCCAATTGACCGATACGAACGCAAGCTTACTAACTACATTAGATGATTCGTTCATCCATCTTTCGTGCTGATCCTTTCCGCGATCTATGCATGACCATGCGCCAGGTAATTAATAGTTCCTCGAGCAGTATTACGCCGAGTCTGATGACCAAACTATCAATAATGAAACAGTGGAAAACCGTATATAGTACAGAGAAGTTGCAAAAACAAGGGGGCAATAAAAGCGTGTCAACCACATTGCCCCAGTGCAGTAGGTAGAAAAACAGAAATATAGGTGGGTAAAGAGTTGCTGATATCGACTGACCCATACTCAATGCCTGTATGTTTAGTGGTGCTACCACATGTCATCATCGGCTCTACTACTCTGATCCGAGTCAGAGTGATTGTAAGGTCCTTGTTTATTTGTCTGGCCCAGATAGTTTTGCGTGTTCGCGACACTATATCCTCCACCGTTGGCACTGTGCTGCGAATGATGCGAATCACGGGGATTTTGATTGTATGGATTTCCGTGCTGGTCTCTCTGCGCATAGTGACTGTTTTCTTGCGGTCTGGAGTTGACACCATTTTGGGGCTGCTGCTGGTGCTGCTGGTGAACGGTAGGCCACTCATTGCTTTTATCAGCCTGGTCCTGTTGTTGTTGCTGCTACTAGCGTTAGCATGCGTACGTTCAAGTAGGCTCTGGTTGATCATCCTACCTGCTGATACCGCTGATACTGAGCAAACTCTTCAGGTTGGGCTGTCTGCTGCTGCTGCTGCTGCTGCTGCTGCTGCTGTTGGTGGTCTTTCTTTTGCTGTGCGGCTTGCTGTTGTCGCTGCTGGGCCTCTTGCGCCTGTTTGGCCTGTTTCGAGTTGCCAATCTGTATTTGTGGGTGCATTTGCTGGACTTTGGCAAGATACGAGTACATGAAATTACTCAAAAGGACTTGTGAGTATAATTCGCGACGAGGATTCGCAAGCTTAATGTGGGCCATGCGATATATAGCACGCTCTTCGAGTATCGAGAAACGTGTCCAGTTATAATCAATATCAGGCTTTAAAATTCGTGGGGGCGGGTCGGGTGACAAGCCACGAGAAGAGCTCTTCTTATGCGAAGACTCCTTCTCGCTCTTCTTCTTTCCTCCTCCGAAAATTGAAGACAGCAGCCCAGGCTCTTTTTCCTTCTTCCCATCACTTTGAACTTTTCGGTTACTCTCTTTTTTCCGTTCCTCTTCAAGCTTTATGCTTTCCCGATCCAAAACCACGCTCTCGCGGCCACGATTGCCAGCGCCTTGGATCGAAGTTTGGAGCACATCGAGCCTTGTATCGTCATGGCCCTTGTCCTGAGTCTTGCTGAGTTTGTTCTTCACCTTCTTGGCCATCTCTTTCTCTCGATCCTCCTTGTCCTTCTTTTCCCGTTCCTTGTCCTTGTCGCCGCCCACCAGCCAGCCCCAGCTAGTCTTTCGCGTTCCGTCTTCCTTTTTATCTTTTGACTTTTTGTCTGATTTCTTCTCTTCCGGTAAGCTAGGTATGATTGATAGCGAGTCTGTTCTAGTGCTGTTGCCTGGTAATACCGAAGGATGTTGAACCAAATCGTCAAAGGATTGTGCTGGCTGGATGGGGGAAGCCTGGGCTGCTTGGGTATGGCGATTTGGGCGGCCCGGGGTCGGTTGGCGCTGCTGCTGGTTTGGTGGATATGGCTGAGCATAGTTTCGCGGACCATTTGGTTGCTGTAATTGTTGTGGAGCCTGTGGGGGAGGCTGCCGTGAAGAATGCCGCTCGGGGAGTTGGTACTGAGGTTTCTTGTCCTGTTCCTGCGGTGGGGGGGTTTCAATAATTTGCGGTACTTGCTGCGATACTGGAGGCAGGGTCGGAGGCCCATAGCCAGGCAGATGTGCCGACGTCCGGCCATTGGAGGCGATCCTAGAGTGAAAGGCTTTGGGCTGCGGTCGATTCGAGTCACCCTGAGTTGGGTCTGAGGAAGCAGGCCTCCGTTCCTCTGACAACTCCAACTTAGCATCTGCATTGGGAGGAGAGCGTCTGCGAGGTCGTGAAAAGTTTGAGGGGTTTTCAAACTGCCCATTGACAGGCTCGGACTGAACTCTCGTGACGGGCAGTGGGGGAACGTCGGGCTCTGTTGGGTGGGTTGGCGAGGTAGACGGCGAATCTTCTGCATCCGTTTCGGCCTGCCGTGTGACCAAGCGCCTGGAAAGAGGCGGGCCACCCTTTCGTAGACTGCCGCGCCTGTATGTGGTACGTGTTGATCGTTTGAGCGTGCCAATACCGCCAAACTTGCCAGGCGTCATGGAAATATCACCCTCTGCGCCGGCGGCATCGCCATCTATGGCGGCCGCAGTTCGTTGGGATAGACTCATGCGCCGGACCATGTCTGCGGGGTCTTCGACAATATGCTCGAGCTCCTGTAGGTTGGCAAGGCCTCCGTTTGGCTGATTTCCAGACCGCTTCCTCTCCAATCGCTCAGCGCCATCCTTGTATCCGGAGCCGCTATCAATTTGGCGCGAAAGCATCGACTTTTTCCGTCGAAGGCTCCCACTGGAAAGTTGGTGACCCAGGGCACTGTCTGGCGATAGCGCGTCTGCATCGCCCGACCGCCGCCGTATGGTGTTGACCTTTTCCTCGATAAATGTCTTGAATTCTTTGGGGGCCAGCTCAGGGTGCAGGCGTGCGGGGACCCAAAACAGCTTGGACGGATCATCTTCGTCGGACAGCGCAGGCGGCGAGGGGGGGCCGTTGGTCGACTTGAAGGACGGCAGGTCGGGGTCTGCATTGTTGACGCCCATGGACATGCGGCGGATGGCCTGTAGGTTGCTCAGCTCCTGGGCGAGGCCGGCGGGGCTCGACTCGTAGTCCAGGTCGTTGAGGGGGAATTGCTGCGAGGCTGTGTCGGAGTTTGTGCGGGACAGCGGCGGCGGGGACAGCGGATTGGTGCTGGAGACAGAGGAGCGCTTCTGGGGCGCCATGGACGTGTTGGCGGCGGGCATGGCGGTGATGGCGGTGGAGCTGGAGCTGGTGGTGGAGCTGGAGCTGGAGCTGATGGTGATGCTATTGGCACTGGCACTGGCAATCTGAGTGGCAGTCATCTGGGAACGCAGGGGAGATTTGGCGGGAGGGGCAGCGGGGAAGGGATCAAAGGGCTCAAACGAGCCAAACGACTGTATCGAGTCGCCGTTGGGGCTGGGGATGAAGCTCAGGGGACGCGAGGTGCGGCGCGAGGGCTCTGTGTCGCTGTCACCGCCGTACATGTCGCCAATGGCCTCGGTCACGTGGTGGTTGTCATCGCTGATGGAGATTTGGGGGGCATGGCCGCGGCGCATCTGGTACACTCGCTCCAGTTCTCGTGCGCGATCTGAGCTGGTAGCCTGTGGAAGACGCAAAGAGAGCACGTTAGCACTGGAATCGTTGTCGTCGTCGTTATCGTCATCCTCATCATCTGGCACACTGGCATGCAACGTCTTGGGGCCCTTGCCAGGCGAGTGCAGCGAGGGGTACAACAACAACAACAACAACTACTACTACTACTACCCCTACTACCCCTACTACTACTACTACCTCCTACTACTACCACCACTACTGCCTCCTACTACTACTGCCACTACTACTACTACCTCCTACTACCTCCTCCTCCTCCTGCTGCTACCACTACTACTACCGCCACCACCACTAGCACCGCAACCCTTGCCTTGAGCCCGCTGGAAACAGCACACAAGAGGACGTGGGTGTCGTTGTTGCACTCGGGCACTGCAGGCGGTGGCAGTGGCAGTGGCAGTGGCAGTGGCAGTGGAAGTAGCAGTGGCAGTGGAAGCAGCGGCGGCAGTGGAGGCAGCGGCGGCAGTGGAGGCAGCAGTGGCAGTGGAAGCAGCAGTGGCAGTGGAAGCAGCAGCAGCAGCAGCAGCAGCAGCAGCAGCGGTGTGGTGGTTGCGAGGTTGCGAGGTTGCGAGGTTGCGAGGGTCAGGTTCACTCACCATGTCTGCACGAGGGGGAGGAATGGTGGGCGATTGCCACAACGGCGCCCTGTTCAGCAGATTGCAGCACCAGAGAGGGCATCGACGGGGTGGGCAGAGTGGTGCAGCGGTGCAGGGCTGAGAGTTGGCCCGCTCATGACCAGGAGGATTCGGGAGAATGAATGGTGGTGAGGTTGTTGGTTGTCCCGTAGGCTAGTTACAAAGTATGTAGATGACTACCAACTAATTAACTAACAGCCAGCTAATCCCAAACTGACTGGTGGCGAGGAGCGTGCGTACGGAGTAATAATAACTACATAGGTAATTACTCCGTACATACTTAGGTACCTATATGTATGTACAAACCACTGTCCATCGGTGGTCAAACGCCCAATGCGAGCCCAGTAACCCCATCTGACTCTCTCTCATGGACATGACCCAACTATCAATACCTATTAATTACCAACTACCTACCTACCTACCTACCTACCTACACGGGACATATCAAACTACCTACACTGCCCAGGTGTCGACTTTGCCCTCTACCCCAGCAACCATAATATATCTATTATTATACACATGTCACATGTACTAATCATTGATTACTGGCTTGTCGTCGCCGTTTCGGGCTACCCAATAATCCCCCCTCTTCCATTTTTGCCAGGGCCCAGGGGTTACGCCGTCACCGTGCATCATCCGTAGCCCATTCACAGCCTCACAGCCTCACAGCCTCACAGCCTCACGGGTGAGACCAGTGTCCAGTGTCCAGGACTCAAGGCCCAAATAACTGGAACTAACTTCAACTGCCAACTACCCTTTTTCCCCATAGATGATAATTATTACTTGCTAATAATTGAAGGAATAGCAGAGGCGCCTTCTTTTCATCGTGTCTAGGTAGGTAATATCTAGCCATGTAAGAAACCCCACTCCCAGGCATACCCTATATCTTTGCCTGGTAATTACTGTTTTTCCCTTGTCCCAAACAGCTGACCATGCCAATTCTACCCGTAGAAACCATCATCCTTTTCACTCGTCAACTGTGACATCAAAAGGCATTCCTGTCATCGCAAAACCATCAAAAAGCCCCGGGGGCTACCTTCATCTCGGATCCATCGCCTCGCCTCGTGCGTCAACCTGAACACTGTCGACTAATTGTACCTAGGCACCGTCGGTACATATTACTGGAGCAGTATTGCTGCGCTTTTGGCGAGATGCCTTTTGGGAAAATCTTTCTTTCCTTCCTTCCTTCCTTCCTTCCTTCTTTCCTTCCTTCTTTCTTTCTTTTTACCCTGGGCTGGCCAGCCCCTAGTGAATCATGTGTAAAAAAAAAAAAAAAAAAAAAA
>SSBG01000061.1:10095-41238 GCA_028220655.1 Shiraia bambusicola | reverse complement strand
AAAAAAAAAAAAAAAAAAAAAAAAAAAAAAAAAAAAAAAAAGAAGAGCAAGTCACTGAAGATCAGAATCGGCGGGCATGACAAAATTGGTAGCCTCGAAATCGTTGAGAATATATTCAGCCAACGCATCTAATCTCTTGCGCTGCACATGAAGTACACCCAGGCGAATGTCTTTGTCACGTTGGCTCATAGTGCTTGCATTGTCTGCTTCACTAGGGGATAGATGAGTGCTCGAGGAAGGGCGCGACATTGGTCCATCCACTGGGGGATACCGTGCATCGCCATGTGCTTCCGCATGGATTTTGAAACTTTGCTTCTTGTTCGGCGGTATCCTACCCACCAGAACTAGCAAGAGTTGCGCTTGGAGCAGCCGGACAAGGATGTTACAACCCGTTGATTCAATAGTGAGAGTCTTGAGCGCTGGTTGCAGTGTTGGAGCTGTTGCTGCTTCGCCATCTTCATTGCGCGTCGAATCTTTGCCATGCTCCAGCATCGGGGCTGACGTGCGGCCTTGACGGTTTTCCTTCCATGCAATGGAAATCAAAGCTGCTTGATCACGGAGTTCTTTAATGTCCACTGGCTTTGAGTAGGCGAGGAGAGTTCCGTTTGGCGACATCAGACTAGGTAGCTTTGTTAGATTGAGAGGTAGCACATGACTGACTGATGTCTACCTACAAAAGCCGTGGGTAGAGTTTCTCGCTAGCATTTTGTGTGAGCCAGTCGCTCACTTTCGCAATGTTAATCATTGGCCTGTCGCGCGTCATGAGCATGGTCAGAGAGGTACTTGGGTAGCAACTTGGTCGAGGAAGCATACAATCAGGCAGTAACTCTGAAACCATGGGCAATTTTCTTTCTTGTCAAAATGATCCAACGTACCTGGTCCACAAATGTCAGTGGTGGTATATCACGTCTGTGGGCGTCTGTAGCTCTAGATTGAGCTGGGAGCGTCAACTCCCAGGTCTAACTAGGCGATTTGAATAATGCGTCCTTGGCAGCGACTTTGAGAGAAAGTGCCTCCAAAGTACTCAACCCCAGGCCGCCCACTATGATGTTTATTGATACTATCCGGAGCCTCAGAGGTCCAGGAGGAGGAGCCAGGCCAGGAAGCTTCCGACGCTATGACCCACTCATATTTGATTAGTTATCGGGCACGAGTTTCCCCGCGTCAGCCAATGACGGCGCCACATGGCTCAGAGCTTCAGGTTATCATGGACATGGCTTCAAGTAGTTATAAAAAAAAAAAAAAAAACAGGTTACTCTGTAAAGACGCCTTGATGACCTATGTACCTATGTGTGTACATAGGAGTACCATACATACACTACTCGGTACCTACACACAGCACCTGATCATCATGACCAAATCAAGATGAACAAGATGCATTAATACACGTCTATCCATGCGCAATCCTCGCAAGAGACCACTTAAACAACCAATGTAAAACCACCTTTTCACATCCTCATAAAAGCACCAGTCAACGTAGACTATAGAGAAGAGACACGACCAGCGCCCGCTTATGACCGAATGCGATAAAAGCTAAAAATTGCCTAGGTAGCCGTCTACATGCTTGGGCAAGCTATGCATTGGCCGACGACCTATGTGCTCGTTTAGCAAGCTCGAAGAAGGGGTATCAGAGATGGGTGTAGAGATAGCGACCAAGTCATGCAACTTATGACTCGCCTCCCGTTGATGCTACAGCACCTTCGCCTGCACCGCCCCTGAATCCCCGCCCACGGCCACCACGGCCTCCACGTTCTCCACCGCGGCCACCACGCGCCACACCTCCACGACCTCCCCGTCCTCCACGACCTCCCTCGCTGTCCGAAGCCCCTCCGCTCCTGTAGCCACCACCACTGCCTTGGACGCCCCCTCGATTGCTAGCCTGCCAATTGCCAGCACCATATCTGGGAGCATTGCTGGGTCGTTCGTTGTAAATCTTGACGCTCGGCTTATCCCCACCACGAGCATTTCGAACCTCGTCTGAGACACGGCGAAGGGCACCCTGCATATCCCCAGTAGTAGCGAAGTGGGCAACGAAGAAATGCTTAATCCTTTCCAACTTCTCAATCTTTGACCTGTCGTCTTCTGCAAGAAGACTCTTGGCTTCCTCCTCGTCCTTGACACCGGAAATGAAGAGGCCCTTGCTCTCTTTGCGTTCGACTGACTCACGAGGAGCGGGCGATGCTGGTCCCTTCTCCGGTGCTGAGGTGCCGTTGGGCTTAACCTCACTTGAAATGGCCTTCTCGGCTGCACCATGGTTCGGCACATTGTTGGTGGTGCTAGGCTGGGGTGTTGCAGCCTTTACAGGCTCCTTAGTCGAAGCCGTGGGCCCAGGCGAAAGGCCAGTCCGCGAAGGCTGAACTGTCTTATTCTGCGGCTGTTGGGGAACTGGTGGAGTTGCGACAGCGGGCCTGGGCTGCTGGGGTGTACTTGCCGGAGGTCCGCCTGGTCGGCCTTGGGCTGGAGATGGTGCTGCAGCGGGACTAGGGGCTGTAGGAGGAGCAGCCGACGTGGTAGCAGCTGCGGCAGGCTGGGGAGTTTGACCTGGCGCAACTTTGCCACCACGGTGAGCAAAGTTGAAACCTTGAGCCCTCATCTCAGTACCGATTCGACCATTATCGATATCGAGAACAAGCCAGCCGTAAGCAGCGTCTGCCAAGTTAAAGTTCCACATATTCTTGAAGGCGCTCTCGTCAATGACGCCACTTTGGGGCCCTGGAGCCGGGCCGCCAAACGGGTTTCCGCCATTTGCGACAGTGGGCATCTTATTGACGATGTCAAGGGCCAAAGCAAGTAAGCGTTGCTGAGACTCGCTGTCCGCGACTGCAGGTTCAACTTCTGTTTTGACAGTGTCCCATACGTCGTTGAAAGAAGCTTTTGATGCCGCGAGCTTGCCACGGTAGTGGTCCAGGGTAGGGTTCACACTGAATTCGTTGTACGAGCTGCCGTAGCGGAAATGTAGGCCTGCAGATATAGAGAAGTCTGCCTTCAGGGTGACAGATAATTGATTGAGCAGACCTTCGCGCGCGGGTGAGGCATGGGTGACGAAAATGCGGGTTTCTGTAGGATCATAAACGCGGTTCGCTGTGTCTACCAATTCGCCCATTTGTAGAAGTGTGGTCCACATGGTTCCTTGTCCACCTGCAATTGTGGTCCTGCCCTCGCCGTTATCGAACAGCTTGTGCATAACTACGGCGCCACCGAGGCCGAGTAAGCGAAGCTTCACACCGCCTACATCGAGCAGTCGTGAGTGTGCCTCATCAATAATGTGTAGATTATCGACCTTGTACTCGCCGGACCGCAGCTTCTCTAGAACCTGGACATCTTCGCAAGCACCCCATACTGTGTATACTGGTACGTTTAGCGAGTACGTCTTGTTGAGGAAGAGCGGAAGTTCTGATAGAGGGAGGTGCTCTCGGGCGAAACGCTCTTTGATGGGGGGTTGCGGTGGCGCCTGGGCAATGGAGCGCTTTACGCTGTCGGAAAGTAGAGGCGAGTATTGCGCAACGTGCTTCAAGGTTCTGCGCCAATTAGTTGGCTGTTTTGCGAGCCGCAAGCTTGTGCGATAAGACGTACTTTTCTGCAATGCGATCGAGCGAGCGATCGTCGTAGAAACCAAAGTCGCCGGTGTGGATGATGTAGTTGGCGCGAGCATCTGCGGCAAGCTGGTTGAGCGATTGTAGATTTCCTGTCGGATGGTGAGTCACCGAAATAGCCTCTAGAGTGCGCGGTCCATCTCACCTCGCACATCGGCAATGCAGAGCACGCGAACGCTGCCTTGTTGGATCACGCGGCCCTGATTAGGAAGTAGCGGGACAGCTCCAGGCGCAGGACCTGAGGGACCACCGGGCGCACCACCGTTGGGGAGATAGTTGCCGGGATATGGGCGCGGCTGGTTGGGAGCTTGCTGCAAGCAGTCAGTAATGGTTGCAAGGTGAAGTGGGCAACTGTGGCTTGACATACTGAAGCCATAGAGTTGGAGGCGGCGAGGTCTGTAAAGGTGCCAGATATGGTATTCGAGCGACCAGACGTGGGAGTAGACGTGGGAGTGTAGGCAAAGCGGGGGAGGCGAGGGGATGGTCTAAGGCTGGATACGAGAACAGGATATAGAGAGCCTCCTCGTTTTGGGGTGATGGCGATGGCGATGGCGGGTTGGTGGTGTTTGCACGATTGTTGCTCCTGGCGTTTTTGAGCTCGGTGTCTGTGCGCAGAACGAACTCTAGCGCGTTTGGGCCCATAGCCATCCACCATCCACCACCCACCCGTGCCATTCCACCCCCTTTGAAGTTTGTACCGAATAACAATTACTCTCTAGAGTCTCAATTCTTCCTCCGTGGCTTTTTTTTAGTGTTCTCCCGTCTTTGCCGTAAATCCACTATCATGGCCATGTGTTCCTATGTACCTATGGCCATCGACCGACCGTCTTCCCAACCGACTACGCGCGTTGAAGTGGACAATAATTATCCAGTACATTTGTGCAGCAATTGAGAGGCGCTAGTATGGACAGCTGCATCTTGTAACGGCAGTCACCACGACGACTCCTCAATGCAAACGCATGATGCTCGACGACATAGTTTTTCCAAGTACTCCGTACTCGGTACATACCTACTACCTAGCATGCACATGACAGGAATCACGGCATCAATCTCGACCAAATGTATCTCGACAAGACTAGAATGCAGCACTGCATGTGTCTACCTACACGCGAGCTATTATTACCTTCCAAGCTGTCTTCTTCCATGCGCTCATGTTGAGAAGCGGGTGGTCGTGATTGGTAATTAATTATTACATGGACCAGAGCGTCCCTTTTTGGCTAAGCGCGGTTTGGACCCTGGCACCACAATTCTTTCCCCACCTCAAAAAAGTTGCGCGCCCCAAATTCTCTCATCACTTTGCTCTTCTGCGACTGACCAGCCCGTGGCCCGCTTCTACGCTTTGTCACTGTAAAAGCCTTGCCATGGATGAGCAACAGTTTGTACAGTTGCTTGAGGGGCTTCTGCAGCGTTTGTCTCCCAACACCTCGCATGCCACAAAGTCTCGACAACTAACAATGGAGCAGCCGACACAGAGCGTGTCAAGTCTGCCACTGCGACCCTCAAGAAGAACTACTACACCTCTCCCGCCTCTCTGAATGCTCTGCTGCAAGTTCTTTGCGGCCACCCCAAGCCAGAGCTTCGCCAGCTAGCCGCCATTGAGGCAAGGAAGCTTGTGTCAAAGCACTGGGCGAATTTGCCTACAGACCAGAAGAGCGCTCTTCGCAACCAGCTCTTTCAGTTCACTCTGAACGAGCATCACACCTTGACTCAACACTCGGCTGCTCGCGTCATTTCCGCCATTGCCGCACAAGATTTTGAGGATGGTGAATGGGCAGACCTCCCCGGCTATCTGCACCAGGCCGCCACTAGCCAAACGGCACGACACAGAGAGGTCGGCACCTATATCATTTGGACAACGCTCGAGGCTACCGACGATGCTTTCCCGAGCAAGCACGCAGACCTCTATAAGCTGTTCAGTACCACGATTCAGGACTCCGAAAGTGCAGAGGTCAGGATCAACACTCTGCTTGGTCTAAGCCATCTGGCTATGCTTTTGGAGCCTGACGAGGATGCCAAGGCTCTTGCCATGTTCCAAGAAGCTATTCCTGCCATGGTCACTGTTCTCAAGTCCACTGTGGATGAGGGTGACGAGGATCGTGCCATGCAGGCCTTTGAGGCTTTCCAGACCCTCCTTGGTTGTGACTCTGCTTTGCTACAGAAACACTTTGGCGATCTTATCAAATTCATGCTGGAACTTGCCTCCTCGACCAGTGTTGAGGATGAATATCGATCACGAGCGCTGGCATTTCTTATGCAATGCATCCGTTACAGGAAACTCAAGGTTCAGGGGTTGAGGATTGGTGAGGAGCTAACTCTCAAGGCTCTGCACATCGTCACTGAGCTTGGTGACTTCTCGAGCGAAGATGAGGATGCCACCCCAGCTCGATCTGCTCTGGGCTTACTGGATGTTCTCGCCTCTAACCTCCCTCCAAGCCAAGTTGTCATCCCACTACTCAAAAACCTCGGCAACTATTTCTCCTCACAAAACCCCGACCATCGTCAGGCTGGTATTCTGGCCTTGGGCATGTGTGTCGAAGGTGCTCCCGATTTCATCGCCACTCAGCTACATGAGATTTTGCCCATGGTACTTCACTTACTTGAAGACTCGGAGCTTAAGGTCCGTGCCGCCGCACTGAATGGTGTTGCTCGCCTAGCCGACGATTTGGCTGAAGACGTTGGCAAGGAGCATGCTCGTCTCATCCCGGCTATGATTAAGAACTTTGACCTTGCCGTCAATAACGTACAGAGCTCAGAGGACGAGCGCAACCTCGCTATCATTCGGGGTAGTTGTCACGCGATTGACTCACTCATTGAGGGTCTCGAACCAGAGGACGCTGGCACATACGTCCCAGAGTTGGTGCCCCGCTTCAGCAAATTATTTCATCATGACGATTTGAAGGTCAAGAGCGCAGCGATTGGTGCTGTTGGATCCATCGCCTCGGCCGCCGAGAAGTCTTTTCTTCCCTTCTTCGAGCAGACTATGGTCGAACTCTCGCCTTATGTCAGGATCAAGGATAGCCAGGATGAATTGGAACTGCGCGGCGTCACCTGCGATTCGATGGGCAAGATTGCATCTGCTGTTGGCGCTCAGCCCTTTGAACCCTATGTCCTTCCCCTCATGGAGGCATCTGAAGAGGCACTTCACCTTGACCATCCTCATCTGCGTGAAACTAGCTACATTCTCTGGAGCACAATGGCGAAGGTTTACGAGGAGCAATTTACCAAGTACCTTCCTGGTGCAGTAAAGGGCTTGCAGGACTGCCTTGAGCAAGACGAGACTGGTCTTGAGGTTGAGCTCGGGGAAGAAGCTTCGGATCTTATAGGAGCTGAGGTTGTAGTCCAGGGTCGCAAGATCAAGGTTGCCGTACCTTCTGATGATGATGATGATGACAGCGATCTCAATGAGGCACTCATGGCAGAGGGTGATGAGGATGAGTGGGATGATCTTAGCGGCGTCAGCGCCGTTGCGATGGAAAAGGAGATCGCAGCAGAGGTTTTCGGGGACATCATTACCCACACGCGTGCCGAGTATATGCCGTACCTCGAAAATACAGTCACCAAACTGCTGGAACTTGTCGCACATGACTATGAGGGTATCCGTAAGGCTGCTCTGGGTACTCTTTGGCGTACATATGCCTGCCTTTTTGGTATGGCTGAAGGAGGTGGCATGCAGAAGTGGCAGCCTGGTCTGCCTCTCGACGTCGAGCCCCCCGCGGAGCTGAAGAAGCTCGGTAATCTGGTCATGACTGCCACAATGTCGGTCTGGCAGGACGAGATCGACCGGTACGTACCAAACCTCAAAGTTTCCTTTCCTTTGCCAAGATGACACAACTTTCGTTAATCCCAGCTCACTCCGATGCCAAAGTGCACTTGAGGTGAAAGCGAATCTGTATCTGAGCTCTGTCAATTTACTCTAGTCGCCAACGTTGCCTTGCAACTACGAAGACTGACGATATGCAGGAGCACCGTTACTGATATTAACCGTGATATCGCCGCCACCCTCAAACTTTGTGGACCGGCTGTTTTGATTACAGAAAATGGTACTATCGTTCCTGATCTTTGCCAACAATTGCTCGCAGTCATCACTAAGCGCCATCCATGCCAACAGGATCTGGGCGATGAGGCTGAGGAGGACATTCTGGAAGAGTCCTCTGAGTATGACTGGCTCGTCATCGAGACTGCTTTGGAAGTGGTCACTTGCCTCTCGGTGGCTCTGGGTTCGCAATTTGCCGAGCTCTGGAAGATGTTTGAAAAGCCAATCATGAAGTATGCCAGCAGCCAGGAGTCGACTGAACGAAGTGCTGCTGTAGGCACTATTGCCGAGTGTGTTGGCAACATGGGCGCAGGCTGCACACCATCAACCCCGACTCTCCTCAAGCTTCTTCTTCATCGCCTTTCAGATGAGGATCCAGAGTCCAAATCCAACGCGGTGTATGGCATGGGCTTGCTTTGTGAGATGACTACCAACGACGCCGAGATTTTGAAGTCGTTGCCCAGCATCTTCTCCAAATTGGAACCACTTCTCGACGCACAGGACCAGGCGCGTTTGCTGGACAATACTGCAGGTTGTGTGAGCCGATTCATTGCCAAGCACCTAGATAAGCTCCCCATCGCCGATGTGCTTCCCCGGCTTGTTCAGCTTCTGCCTCTTCGTGAGGACTATGAGGAGAACAAGCCCGTGTTCAACATGATTGTGAAGCTTTGTAAGTCATTTCTGGTTGTGGTCTGTCTTCACACTTGCCTAACTAGCCGTAGACCAGAAGCAGGACCCCACAGTGCAACAACTCACGCCACAGCTGATGCCTATCTTTGAAAAGGTGCTGTCCCCCCCAGAAGATCAGCTGGAGGAGGAGACACGCTCGCAGCTGGTGGAGCTTGTTCAGTATCTGCGCAAGTAAATGGCCTTTATCTTTTTGTTTGTTTGTTAGGTTTGGAGAATACCCGTCGGAAGACATGATTACCTAGACGAGGAGGCTAGCACAGTGGCACGTGGCTATAATAGTACGAAGGGTGGAAGGGCACATTTGTCATTGACACCTCGGCTCGTGACGCGAACTAGGCTGCTTGCATAAAATGAGAAAGACTTGATCATGACTGTGTTGCATGATGTGCCTTGGTGTATTATGTTGATGATGAGTACTAATGGCACCATGGTAGCTGGCGCTCGGACTGCCGAGTGGTTTTGTCTGTGACGTGACGACACAGCGTCGCGGTTCATGCAACCCCAGGAAGCGACTTGCACTGCACTTCTCTCTATTATTTGTAATAAATACTGCATCCTCGTCGACGTTTCCGTTACTACAGCTGCATTACATAGTACATGCAGGATTCTGGCTGGTCCACCGGCGGCCTTTCCCTTGACCTTTGCCCACATCCGCAGCGCCTCGCCTCCCAGCCTCCAGGAGCTTTCAAACTTCCCAAGCTTCCCAAGCCCTTATCCTCTGCCACCCCCGGCATCGTCACACATCCATCCTGTAGCATCTACTGCTAAATTGCATCGGCGCTGGGGTCAGCATGGCGTTGCGAACCAAGCCGCGAGTCTGGAAGGTAGCGGCTGCTGTAGGCGTGCTCTGCATCTTTGGTGCATCGGCCAATGCAGGCCCAGATCTCACATCTAAACACGAGAAAGGAAGATGTGCAATACGAGGGCAATGCGGAAAACAAGGCTTCTTTGGTTCAGAGCTGCCGTGTCCGGACAATGGGCTGGCCGAGACTCCAGGTGGTGGTGTCAGGAAGAAGCTGGTGGACATTTGCGGCAACAGCTGGGCAGACACGGATGTTTGTTGTGAAGAGAAGCAAATCGACGCCCTCAAGACAAACCTCGACCGCGCTGCGCCCATCATCAACGCCTGTCCGGCCTGCAAAGAGAACTTCTACAACCTCTTCTGCACCTTCACCTGTTCACCCGACCAGTCGCTCTTCATCAACGTCACAGGCACCGAGCCCAAGGGTGACAAGTATTTGGTCACAGAATTAGACAATCTTGTTTCCAACAACTATGCATCAACCTTCTTTGGCAGTTGCAAAGACGTCAAGTTTGGCGCCACCAATGGCAGGGCCATGGACTTCATCGGAGGAGGCGCCACTAACTACACTCAGTTCCTCAAATTCCTTGGTGACAAGAAGTTTCTAGGCTCGCCGTTCCAAATCAACTTTCCACGCCCGGCCGAGGGACAGTTTCGTGGTATGAACCCCATGGACAAACCCGCATATCCGTGCAATACAACCGACGAAAGATACCGATGCGCCTGTCTCGATTGTGCTGGCTCCTGTACAGAACTGCCCGAGGTCACCGAGGTCAAGAAATGTCACGTCGGGTTGTTGCCCTGTCTTTCTTTCGCTGTCATCATCATCTACTCCTTCTTTCTTGCCCTACTCTGTGCTATCGTTGCTGGGCATGTTGCTTACCAGAAGCATTCGAAGCACAAGAATGAACGCATGCGTCTGCTCCAAGACCTCGAACCCAGCGATGATGAGGACGAAGGTGACATTGTCCATAATGTTGGCATGCTCGATCGGCCCACTAAGCACTATTTTATCAATACGTGGTGTGACCGCATGTTCAGCAGACTCGGATATGTCTGTGCGCAATTTCCCGTCATCACTCTTTTTACCAGTATTATTGTAGTGGCTTTGATGAGTTTAGGCTGGATGAGGTTTCAGGTCGAGACTGATCCTGTCCGCCTTTGGGTTGCGCCCAACTCGCCAGCTGCACAAGAGAAGGCCTTCTTTGACGAACAATTCGGTCCATTTTTCCGTGCCGAGCAAGCATTCCTGGTTAATGACACTGCAGAAGGCCAAGGCCCAGTTCTCAGCTACGAAACACTAGATTGGTGGTTTGGAGTCGAAAGCCAAATTCAGCGGCTCAAATCCGTCCACGCTGGCGCCACATTGGATCAAATCTGCTTCAAGCCTATTGGAGATGCCTGTGTTGTGCAATCAGTCACCGGCTACTTTCAAGGTGACTTCGCCAATGTCTTACCAAACAGATGGCAGGGTGACTTGGTCGCATGCGTTGATAATCCTAGTTCGTGTCTGCCAGTCTTTCAGCAGCCTCTCGATCCCCACTTATTATTCGGTGGCGTCAACGAGAGCGTGCTGGACGCCAAAGCCTTGGTCGTTACTTGGGTTGTTCGCAACCACCCCGAGGGTACTCCTGAAGTAGAACGTGCAATGGACTTCGAAGACGAATTGAAGAACTATCTCAAGTTGGTAGCTGATGACGCCAAATCCAGAGGCCTTCGTCTGAGCTTCAACACCGAGGCCAGCCTTGAACAGGAGCTAAACAAGAGTACCAACACCGATGCAAAAATCGTTGTGATTAGTTACGTCATCATGTTCCTGTACGCATCGCTGGCTCTTGGTTCGACAACACTCACTGTCCGGTCCATTCTGCGTAACCCTGCAAATGCTCTTGTTCAATCCAAATTCATGCTGGGCATCGTCGGTATCATCATTGTTCTCATGTCGGTTTCTGCCTCTGTGGGCCTCTTTTCAGCTGCAGGCATCAAGGTGACTCTGATCATTGCTGAAGTCATTCCCTTCCTAGTTTTAGCAGTGGGCGTCGACAACATTTTTCTCATTGTGCATGAGTTTGAGCGGATTAACCTTAGTCATCCTGAAGGTACTATTCCAGAGCGTGTATCCCGTGCCTTGGGTCGCATGGGGCCTTCCATTCTCCTGTCGGCGTTGACAGAAACTACCGCATTCGCTTTAGGTTGTGCCGTGAGCATGCCTGCTGTTCGCAACTTTGCTGCTTACGCGGCTGGCGCTGTCCTGATCAACGCCATTCTCCAAGTGACAATGTTCATCGCAGTGCTAGCGCTGAACCAACAGCGCGTCGAGAGCAATAGAGCTGACTGCTTTCCTTTCCTACGAGTTCGTGCAGATCCTAGCTATCCTAATGGTGGCATGCGTTTTGGTGCCGAGGAAGAGGGCTCCCTCCAACGTTTCATCAGGAAGACATATGCTCCTGCCCTTCTAGGTAAAAAGACCAAGGTTGGTATCATTGCTGTATTCTTTGGTATCTTCACTCTTGGCCTCGCTCTCTTTCCCAGTGTCGAGCTCGGGCTTGATCAGCGCATTGCGATCCCCAGCGACTCGTACCTCATACCATATTTCAACGATCTTTACGATTATCTCGATGTTGGGCCGCCGGTTTATTTCATCACCAAGGAGCTAAATGTTACTCAGAGAAAGCCACAGAAGGAGCTTTGCGGTCGTTTCTCGACATGTGATCAAGGTAGCTTAGCCAACATTGTCGAAGCCGAGCGCAAGCGACCCGAAGTCTCATACCTCTCCGCATCTGCAGCAAACTGGCTCGATGATTTCTTCCTGTGGCTGAACCCAGAGAATGAGAATTGTTGTGTTGATGCTCATGGACAGTCTTGTTTCAAAGATCGACAGCCGCCATGGAATATGACTTTGTCTGGTATGCCCGAGGGCAGAGAGTTCATCCTCTATCTTGAGCGTTGGCTCGACGCCCCGACCACAGCAGAATGTCCACTTGGTGGGAAGGCCGCCTATTCTGATGCCCTCGCCATTGACTCGAAGCATCTTACCATTCCAGCTTCACATTTCCGTACATCTCACACACCTCTTCGCTCGCAAACAGACTTCATTGCTGCTTACAATGCTGCGCGACGCATCTCCCGTGAGATTTCTCAAGACGTAGAAACAGAAGTCTTCCCGTATTCCAAGTTCTACATATTCTTCGACCAGTATACGTCAATCGTTCGACTCGCCGGTGCATTGATCGGCTCGGCACTTGCTGCTGTACTTGTCATTACCACTGTTCTCCTCGGATCCGTTGTCACCGCTATGGTCGTCACGCTTGTGGTTGGTATGACGGTGTCTGCCATTATTGGCTCAATGGCCGTCATGGGTGTATCTCTTAATGCCGTTTCGCTTGTCAACCTGATCATTTGTGTTGGAATAAGTGTCGAGTTTACTGCTCATCTTGCTCGAGCGTTCACCTTCCCCAGTCGTGCAACAATGGAACGAGCGCCCAGACATCGATTCAGAGGACGCGATGCACGTGCTTGGACTTCCATGGTGAACGTCGCCAGCAGCGTCATAAGTGGAATCACTATCACGAAAGTCTTAGGCGTCGCGACTTTAGCCTTCACCAGGAGCAAAGTAAGTATTTCGGGGGGGGGTTTTTTTTTCAATCTCACCTTCTGTTATGACTAACCTTGAGTTCAGATATTTGAGATCTACTACTTCCGCGTTTGGGTTGCTCTCGTTCTCTGGGCATCTACGCATTCGCTTATCTTACTCCCTGTGCTTCTCTCGCTCGTCGGTGGTAGCGGATACGTAGACCCCGAGTCTGAAGGTGGCCTTGAGCAAGATCTACGCAATAGGCAGTATCCTGCACTTCTCGGCGATGACGATGACTACGACAGCGAGGACTAGGCATTGTGATTTTTGCACTCTTTTTACGCGCAGTAGATAAATTTACCAAGCCGAGCAAGCATTGTGGGGATTCGGATTTTTGTTAGCCCAATGTCTAGCTCGAAATTGTTGAAAAAGTTGAATAAATCGATTGTGATTGAACACGAACGTAGACCTCGGAGGCAAGAAGATCACACGTGGCTGCTCAATCACCAGGACCTGTCAGATTTTTCATATTGGGTCAAGTGAACATGTAGTATGGCATTCTTAGCGTAGACGGTGACGTTTAAAAGCATAGCAATAGTGTAGAACAGACTGAATAGCTTGTGGTTCTGCTCTAAACGCTTTCCAGCAAGACGTCTTGGTCAATATTTTTTTCACATACACATGTACTTGGTTCTTGATAATAATAAAAACTTTGAACCGTTATCACACATCAAGGCTCATGGCCTCGCCTAATTTTACAGTAAATATAAATGCCTGGAACGATACTGCAACGTCTGTGAGGTTGAGCCTTATTCTAATCGTTTCAAACACACAAATATACAGCCAATAACTAATCTGTTAGTAATATAATTGTTTATGCAGGAAAGTCACTATTGCGTTGTAATATATATAATGTTATCTAGATAGGACTATAGTAATGCCTTTAATAACGAGGCAATAATAAAAAACCCTCCTATTCAAATAAAAAAAGAGACTAGTATATTTCATCACAAAAGTGCCCATAACGCCCTCTTGGTTCAGCCCCATTCGTCTCTGTCTATCGCTTGATTGGGTCTTGCAATCGAATGTCTATCCAAACGAGCTGTTCCAAGATTATAGCATCGGTGGCACATGAACGTTTAATTTTTTGATGCTGAGCTTTGTGGCAAACTCGAGCATGGGTGACAGTGTATGCCTGAGCCAGGTAGATTAGCCAACTTCTACAAGGGCAGTTTCTGATTGTACCATTTTCCAAATTTGCTTCACAAAGGCCCATGGTGCCTCTTGATTAATCTTCTGCGCGCCCGAGGCGATTTTGCTGCCGATTCCGGTTGCTCGAAATCTGCTAGATTGGGCGCAAGGATATGTTCAATGGCATGTGTACTGCTCGCGGCCATACTTGCCCCATCGCGCAGCCCTATCCTCTCTTCTGCATGCGTGGCCATGTTGGCGTCAGAATCCCGGCCTGAGGAGCCACCTGGCGCGATGGTTGCACTTCTTACGAGTACCCGCCGCGACCGTTGAATGTTGTCGGTGGGGCTGTGTTTTCTACGGAACGGATTGTCAGCAAAGATGCGCTTCAAGAATTGAGGCATAGTTCAAGACTATGGCGTGCAACTGTAGAGATTGCTATCGCAAAAACAAGAAGAGCCTAGTTACTCAAAGATTGTTTTTATGATGTAGGTTTTATTACAAGGTACATTGTTTTGCATGTTTGGCATGTTGTTGCGGGGTCTGGGTCAGACGGATTCTGAACGCTATTGGCCAACTAACAACTACTAATTAGTTAATAACTGAAACTTGTTTATTATGCTGATTTGGACTGTCCTTGACGCGTAAGCCACGTTGAACAGAGACTGGAAATGGTTTTGCTTGCCATTAATTGCACGGGGTACTCAGTGATTACTTTGTACCCTACTCGGCCCCAACGGTTAACTACTCTGTACCTAGGTAAAATTTCTGCGAAATTGCTATCCTGTAACGAGAATTGCAGACCTGACGCCTGGAGTTTCCTCCATTTTTCTCTGGAGAATCTGTCTCAGTCATTCCCCGACTTGATGTTTAGAGTCAGCAAATAGGGGTCTTTGATGTAGGTACGTAGCTTGGCAGCAGCATTTTGAGCTGTCAGAAACCAAAATTCTCAATCTCCTCCACATCAAGATAGACCTCGACTCTCACCCGTGCTGCACGTATACTGATACTGTGCCATTCCGCAGCGGGAGGCGGTAAGATTTGCTTATATCCATATGTACGAAGTACATCAATTCATTAGCACCTCCAGCTAGGTCCAGACCAAGTTCTAACATGAGCTACCTCACTTCTTCGACCATACAGGAGTTGGAAGCTTCTAAAGATAACGGAGAAATGCTCCTATCGAGGACCCAGTCGTGCGTCAAGCAGATGCACAATGGCTCCAGCGATTCCTGCCATCATGAAGGACTCATCATGGTTTGCCGCCAGAACCGAAGGTCGCCTAGGGAGTGCGACGATACGCAGAACAATCACCAAAATCTGCCGTCAAATGAACCTCCGATGCCATTGTCGAAGACAGTGAGGAAGCAGAAGAAACCTGACCCTCAGCCCTGGGCATCAAAGTCGATCAAGAAGAAAGACCTTGATGCTGGAATGGAGGTTATTCGTGAGATTGAGAGCTATTGGGGTAAAGGATTTATCAAGTCCTTTATCCCAAAATGCCACCGGCCACTTATCAAGCGTGGCAAGAGTGCTAAGCGAAACAGCTGTCGTGTCCATGATACCGATCCAAAGAATTGGCTTCCATCGGTCCTGAAAGCTATCCTCATGGCTGCAAAGCTCACTGATGATAAGCGCTGGTTGAAAAAAAGGTATGAACGATTTCGTCCAATACCACACCAAGAATACGGGAGATTGCAAGCCTCAGTTGGTCACTACGGATTTCGATATAATCGAAGACATGCTTGTGAAGCAATGGAGTGTAGCATATAGCGTCGACATTCGTTACAAGCATTTACTAGAGAATCGAAAGGATCGCCAAGATAATGATGAGGACATTGATCATATCTTGCGAACTTTTCCGGACCCGGATAGTGGTAGTGAAGATGATTATAGGAGTGAAAGATCTGACGAAGGTGTTGAGGTTGAACTGATTTTGAAACAAAATCATCTCTCTCGTGGCTACTTTCCACTCAGTGGCGGCAAGGTGGCTTCTCGGCACACCCGCGCTCCCCAGGATACGACTTCGACAGAGCCAATGCGGCCGGCCGGCCTGCACCACCTACCCATGCCCTCCGAGAACCAGAATTGGCCTGTGTATAGTGATACGGGCATCTCTGAGAGCTATTCAAACTTGGGTGAGTACCTCAATCCAACACAAGATGGTGCAGGTACCCTTCCATCACAACTCAGAGAGCTCTCCACTATGAGCACTAACATACGCGGCTTACTAGCCTCGGACTCCACCATTGAGCCTACCTGAAATGGATCTTTCTATACACCAGCGTAGATCGCCCAAGCGTACTTGAGTGACCTATTTCCATATCAATAGGAACTTGCATGATGATCATGAGCAAGTTTCTCGACGCCAGCCGTACAACTCTCCCCAGTCCCAACAATCGGAATTTCCAGATGACCAGTTTACACCTTAACACGACTCATCCAATCATGAGTCGTATTCGAGCTTAGACTTCCATCCAAAAAATGCAAACACAGACTTTGTTTCAGACGCTAGACGTCAATGAATTAGCCGCTCTCGACGCAGAGGTAGAGGCAGTCGAAATTGAATTGAAACTTGCAAAGCTCGGGGCTCGCCAAGCTGTTTTGAAGCAAAGGAAAATGTCTAAGTGTGTATGTGTCGACACTATGAGCCTTGGAAGATTGCAAAGCTAATAAACATCAGAGATGAAAGCACACCAAGCTTATCCATGACGGTGTAACCGGAGTGGCGAGTCACTATGACCCCGCCATTTCGCATGGAAGTGAAATATTGGACGGCACAGGAGCCCATCAGCTTCGGCAAAAAGTGATTGATCTATACATGATACGTTCATTGACCATTTTACGAATGATAGCCGCCTAACAATAACTCTCCTCAAAACAAAGATGATCGGGATTTCTTCCGCTGTATGCCCCCTAGTTGGGGTTTGTGATCCATCTTTTCATCCACAGAAGTACGAAATGGGTTAAGAATTCCCCCAGGTCAAAGAAATTTGAACCGTGATGCTTCATAGTACATTGATAACAAAATCTCAATCTTAATGAAGGAATCGACCAGGGCATGCACGCGGAAAAAATAATAGTCTTTAGCAGTATTTTCGCCGACTGAGAGATTGTAGTCGTGTGAATCTATTGTGTTCGACCGCTAGAAATGCTCATGCGGGCTACTTACACTAATAGACCTCCAGCACATAACGACCCTCGTCCTTCAACTTCTCAATCTCCTTCCTGCTATCTATCTTCTTCGCTCCTGGGTTAGTAGCCTTGTGCTCCACTTCGATCGCTTCCTGAAGAACACTTGTCACATCTGGCACAGGCCATGTCGGCCCACAGAGATAGAAGCTGCCCTCCTTTTCGAGGTAACTGCGCCTGATGTCTGACAAAGTCTGGCGCATGCGGTCCTGAATGTAGATCTTCTGGGGCTGGTCACGCGAGAATGCACGGCCAAGAAGCGTAATGATACCAGCATCTTGGTAGGCCTCCCATTCCTCGCCGAAAAGGTATTCTTCGCGTTGGTGGCGGGAGCCCATGTACAAAAGTACCTCACCAATTTCGTGACCCTGTTGCTTCTGATAGGCGCGCTCTTGGACGAACGCGCGGAAGGGTGCGAGGCCAGTACCAAGACCTGCCATGATGATAGGAGCAGTAGTCTTTGGTGGCAGCTTCATAACTGACGGTTTCACGGAAACGGTCACGGGTGAGCCAATGCTTAGGGAATCGAGGTAGCGAGTGGCTTGTCCAAACCGATCGCGGCCCTTGGAATCGACCCAGTTGACGGTAACAATGAGCAGCGCGACGGAGTTCGGTGTAACATTCTGCGAAGACGCGATAGAGTATTCACGGCGCTTCATAGGGTTGACGATGCGGACAATGTCGTGGAAGGACGGGTGGGCAGAAGGGAATTCGAGCAGAATATCCGCGTAGGTAATGGTGTCAACCTCAGCACGGCGCTTGAACTCTGTAGCACCTTCGGGGCTAAGGATCTGGAGCAGTTCAAGTCTTTCCTTCTCTTCAGTGGCAAACTCTGCCAGCGCTTCGTAGAAGCGCTTGGGTGGACGACCAAAGATGTCAATATTCTGTACCAAGGACTGATACACGGTGCGATTGACGAGAATGTTGGGATCTTCACGGGATGGTACCTCAACAATCTCATCAGCGTTGAGGCCATACCATTTGATGAACTCATCGACCTCGCGCTTGTCGTTCTCGGCATGAATCCCAAGAGCCTCACCAATGGCATATGTGACAGCCGAATTACCCAGGTCGAATTCGATGTGGAAAATATTACGGTCGTAGGTGAGTGGTGTAAGACGGCGATGTTCCTTGACGGTGACAACCGCAGTTTTGATGCCTAGGTCAGGTCGAAGGACAGTCTCAGTCCCGAAAGCCTCCTTGAATACGAGGCCCTTGGCAGCGACCTTCCAATCTCGAAGATATGTTGGAGGCTCCTGTTCTTCACGATTGAATGGAGCGAAGCTATTGACGTTGATATCAGCTGGCAAATGTCCGAGTTCAATCCCGTCCTCCACAGTACCCCATGCAGCCGGAACCTCCACCTCGCGCAGAGTAGTCCTCAATTGCTTAGTGAGGCCCTCAAGAATCTCAGAGCTGCCGTTAATGGCAGCTAGTTCAGCTAAACTAGAAGTTAAGAGATCTTCACGGGCGACTTTGAAGAATGCCAGCTGTGTAAGGTAAGACTCAAGGGCAGGATTCAGTTCGACTTCGGAGAGCGAAGGGTCTAGAATGAATAGCTTAACGTCCTTGTTGAGCAGGCCTTTGCGGAAAGCAGGTGAAAGCTTCTGTTCTAGATCTTCGTCCTTGACGCCAGGAAGCTTGACAACGATTGAGCTGTCAATTTTGACACTGTTTAGAAGATCAAAAGTCTGCAAGATGCTTAGGTCGCCGACATAAGCGATGTCAGCCTGTTCGACAGAATAAGGAGCTTCGATGGTATAGTCTGCGATGCGAATGTCGGTGCGGGAAATACCGCCCTGAACAAGATTATCATGCCCGGTTCGAACAAAGACATTCTTGGACGAGTCAGAGGAAAGAAGCTTTCCAATAGCAAGAGGGGAATTTGCAGTTGAGGAGCCATCCAAGTCCCAGAATTTGTACTGCTTGACATCCGCAGTATTGAGTATGTCAACGTACGAGCGAATTTCGGTCTGCGCTTCCTCGCCATGGATTTGGCGGAAGACACTGAGAATGTTGCTGGGAGTCCAGACCTGTTCACAGGAATACTTGACGTCGCTTACTTCAATGTTTCGGTCAAACGCGAACTGAACAGCCGCGAGGACATCAGAGTATAGCTTGGAGTACTCGGCAGCATCGAAGACGGCAGTCTCGTCCTTGACTTGACCAAGTACAGAAACACGAAGGGTGCTCCGGGGCAAAGCATCTAGGAAGGCTTCTTCAACGAACGGACGGTAGACTCGAACGTTGACTACACCGACCTTGTCGCCGCCCTGTGATAGAGCGTTGGCAACCTGCGCTGACAAAGATGCTTCGACGGTGCCAAACACCACCAAAACACTTGCAGGTTTCTCGTGGCCGTAGTAATCGAACAGCTTGTAGTCCTCCCCAAATTCATCATTGAAGGCCTCCAACAGACGCAACGTGCGCCCAGCATGGTCTGAGTGCTTTTTATCCACTTCCGAGACAGTTTTCAAGACAGCCTGGTAGCTGTTGTGCAATCGACTTTGGTCCAGTGTATCCACAAGCCGGACGGTTTCCCGTCCAACGCTAATACCATCATAAGTGTGAATGGTTGGAATGACACTGGAGAGGAGGGTCGCGAACAAAGCCATGTGTTGAGCTTCAAATACGGACGGACTGCAGACCAGCCCCATCCCCAAGTCCTCAGCAAGGTCGAGGGAAGAAACATAGTCGGTTACGAGTCCAGTATTCGCGTTTGCAGAGTAATTTACAGCAGCAATGTGGGCAGTGAGGGGATTGGCGACCGAGTAGAGGAGCGATAATTGGTCGAGTGACGAGCGGAGGAAGCTTAATGTAGAAGACGAGGCGACAATCGACTGAGGAATATGGCGTTTCTTCAAATCAAAGTCCTTGGAGAAGATGTAGCCCAGTGCAAGTGCACCAGCACCAGTCCGTGTTTCCAACGAGTTGACACCAGTTTGATATCCAAAAGCATTCTTCTCGTCTTTGTCTTTCCAGTACTTGACTGCAGCATCCAGATCAAATGACTCGGCAGAGTATGCAAAGATTTTGTCGGAGAGTGTATAGGCGACTTGCTGGACAAGGATTTGCGCAGTCAGGTAGGTTGGTCCGGTGATTGAGCCAAGATCGAGGTCTTGACCAAAAGGTAAGCTAGAAGACTTTTCTGTGAAGGTCGTTGGTCTTTGGTCTTCGGCAGCAGCAGTAGCAGGGCCAGCGGATTCTGGCTGTTGGTAATGCATCCTGGTTTTTAAAATGCGTCCAATACACAAAGTCTACGGCTAGACTTGTGCCCTTGGCTGGGGTGTGGTAAAAGTCGAGAGCTGGCACGACTACTCTCTTTTTAACAAGTTGACAGCAAGTGAGGAGAGCGAAGAGAAGAAGAGAAGGGGAGGAAAAAAAGTCCAGAGCTCGAGCCGAGGAGGCGTAGGAATTCGTAATTCATCATAGGCGTCATGATTGGCCATGGTCAGGCCTGGTCATCGGGCGATAGATTGCACAATGCGGCTTGTCGCGTTGTTGTTGCAATCAGAACCAGAAAATAGTCTTAGCGTGAATTGCGTGCTTGCTCGGCATGTTAACTAACTACCGAGTACGGAGTAATTAGTTATCGTGCTATCGTCGGTGATATTGCGGCGCGATTCGGAGATCTGATAAGACAAGACACGTCGTTCTCGCAGCACCAAGTATTATTGCAGTACATTACTGGACTGGTATCGCACGTACCTGCTATATCAACACAACTACGGAGTACAATGGATGGGATTAAATTGTAACAACTACATGATGAAGCCGGGATTTGCAGCCAGGATTGCTCACGACGGCGAGCTGGTATTGCGCTTCCAAATAAAAATAGCAGAAGCAACAGCACATGTCACTGCGCCTAGGGCGAGATAGAGGTTTAGGTTGTCATATGGATCTTCTTCCTGCTTTGGGAACGCAGTGGATGGATGTGTAGCACTCTCGGCCAACTAGGTAGGTGGTGTACAAATGTCAATTGCCCGTCAATGAATCGATCAACACTGGAGAAGTGCTTACGTGAACAAATAATTCCGAGATACTGCTCCATTGAGCACTGACGTGTAACGGCGGCGACATTTTGAGCGCGCTTGTATACTCATCTGGTTGCTGTTCGCATCGTTGCATCGCTTTGTCCTGGTCTGCTTTCAGTGCAGTATAAACAGATGGAATGTGGTCAAGTTGGCCATGTCTCTTTCGGAGCTCGACAATGTGTGCAAAGCTGTCTGGTTCGCTAGAGTCGTATGTGTAGCAGAGCAGATCGCAGGCATCCAGTTTGGCCTGGTTCTCTAGTATTGCGGGCTCGAGTTCGCCAAGCTCTTCCAGAATCAGGTAACATTGCTTCCCACCTTTCAGCTCAACGCTATTTACTGCTGATTGTGGCTTGATGGTTGGGTGATAGGTTCGACTGAACGGTCGTTGCAGAAAGGCAGACAGGAGCGCGCTCTTGCCGCTCCCACTCGACCCTAGAACATAGCAGAGGAAAACGTTGCGTTCCACTCGGCCAGGCTTGTTCCGCCTCTTGCGCGCTTTGGTAACCTTGAGTGCGCTAGTAGTCCCCCCTCGGTCGCAACTCTCAAAGCCAAGATAGGCTAGGTATTCAAGCGTAGTTCTTGGTTCTTCAAAGGTAGTCATGCTCCACTGTGCCAGCCACCCTTGCAAGGTAATGTACCCAGCTTCGTTGCGCACGGTACAGGATGGAAAGGCTGAATCAATCCACGAAGTGGGTACTCCAGGTGTAGGCGCGAACAGATTGGCCAATTCCTGGTCGTTGAGTCCGCCGTCGTTATCTCTGTCAAACTTCAAGAACAGGTCGACGAAGAAACGATAGCCAGACGGACTGAGTTCAGCAGAAGAATATTGGGGAACATCAAACTTGGGACGCAGGAATGTGTCTTGCAGACTGAGACTGTCCGTGTAATGGAACTTGCGCAGGATGATCCAGATGGTCTCATGCCGGCCTTTTTCAGCGAATATTTTATTCAGCAAGAGAAAGCCCCTTGCATCAATGCCATGCTCGGTTGTGGCGCCGGGAGCAAAGCGCTCCATGGATTTTTTGATATTGGCCAAGTCATGCTCGCCCAAGGGCTTTTCGAAGCACTTGAGCTGGAAGTCGTGGATTTCTTGGTCATTCCAATAGCCATCTTTGTCCTTGTCGCAGAGGTCAAAGATTCGTTGGAGCGCTGACACGGCTGCAGGCTTCAGGGCATTCTCTTTGGAGTCGTACAGAGGGGCGATTGGATGCGTGACGGCTTTCTGGCAGAGGAAGAAGACCTCGTTGATGTTGTGGTGTTCCTTGGCGCTGGTCCGGATGCATGAGTCGATTTCCTTGAATTCGTTCATGACGGGTAGCATTTCGTCGGAAACGACCTGCAAAGTGGTGCCATTGGAGCCGAGCTCCGACTTGTTGGCACACAGCACCACTGGTACATTGACGCCCAGGGAGCGAAAGTATGGCATCCAGAACAGGGCGACGCGCTCGTAGCTATAGTGGTCCGAGTACACGAGCAGGATGACATTGGACTTGCGCAGCTCTTTTCGGAGAGCATGGCGTTCGTGGGGCAGGGCCGAGGTATCGACAATGGTGGTGGTGACATTGTCGGGAGTTCCCAGAGTAGGCGGCAGCGTCACTTGCGGAAGGACGGGCTGGATCTTTGCGGTGACAAAGACATCCTTGACGAGCGAGGTGATGATGGAGCTCTTCCCGACGCCTTCGTCACCACAAACACAGATTCGGACGGTAGCCATGGCCGGTCAGCGGGATCAGCATGATGGACAAGGCGTGTGCATGTGGCCTGGCTGCTGTCCAATGGTCTAACTATGGTACCATGGCACGATAGCTAAGTAGGTAGGTGGTATGTAGGTGTGACTTGTAATTATCGATATTATAGTTAACTAGTTATTAGTTAACTAGCAGCAACTGTTGGACCTTGGCTTGGCTTGGGTGCTTGGCACACGTGGCATCCCCGCCCCGCTCCGCCCGCTTACCTATTCCATGCGTGCCTCTGCTTCACCATGAATTAAATAATTACCCAGATAGATCTTTGTTGATCTTTTGGTGTCGATGATACTGTTGGAATCTCTGACGACTATTCATAATCTTGTGTATAACTACCTATGTGCTTTTCTCTTAGAGAACCTACCTACCTAGTCAACTATCAACTACCCCACCGTCCGGTAGTTAACTACCTCCAACAACAAAAACCCCCTCCCCCAAACCCTCTGGTGATTTCAGGCAAAATATAATACATTGTAACAGTGTACCTACCTAGTTAACTAACTACCTACCTACCTACCTACCCACCCACCTACCTACCTAATTACCTGCCTACTTACTTACCTAACAAAGTAACTAATATGGCGCACGGGGTCCTTGCACCTCTTCCTCACTCCGCTGCCCGCACTTCCCCAGGCGGTTCGTTCCCCGAGTCCATGTTCATGTTCATGTCCTCATCTCGTCCTCGTCCTCGTCCAACTTCCACACTATTTCTTAGTTAGTTATTCCTTGGACCCTTCTCTGTCTGTCGCTCTGATACTAGAATCGTCCTCGCCTCTTTCACTGTCGTCGCTCTGTCAGTAGTCTCGGGCTGCTCCAGCCCATAACCAGCAGCCGGCTTGTCACTTGACCATCTGCTGCTTGCTTGCTTGCTTGCTTGCATACCTACTACTCAAGTACCTACCTACCTACCTAGGCACAACCTTATAGCTTTGAGCCTTTGACTCGACCATGTTGTTAGTCCTCCTTTTGCCTCCCCACCTTCCACCCCCAACAGCCAACCATCACTCGCTTTGCCATGATGGCGCCACTCGTACATACGCATGTCACTGACTTGTCTGCATTGTTCTACCTCCTCCGCCAAGATTTCCCGCTGGTGGATATCCAGGCCTTCCTCCCGGCCAGCTTATCGAGACCAATAACAGCCTCACCCATCCCACGGGGCCTGAGTATCAATTGGTCGTGGGCGAGGGTAAGCATGGCCTGCCCTCTTTGAAAACTCTGCCACGATTCTCACTAACCCTCGGGGATGATGACAGGCACCTACGTTCTCCGCGATGACCTGCATCTTGCAACGCCGCCGCCTCATCCATCAGAGGCTCCCATTCACAATCCAAATCCACTCGCAACCACCATAAGCCCGCCCACAAGCGGAACAAAATTGTCCCTCGTAGCACTTGCGCCAAGACAGCCTTCACAGTCGCAGCTCTATCGCTTTGGCACCCGCAATAGCACTCGGTCACAAGTCCCACCGAGCATACAAGAGTCACCCCACGAATCACACAGCCAAACAAGCGAGACTGGCTCACATAGCGTCAATGGTATCGCATCTTCGCCGTGGGACGGCCTCCACACCCCGCTCTTTGGAGAGGGCAATGCAGCGCTCGCAGCGGTCAATGGCAAGGACTCCAAGGATCCCCTGAAGAAGCGCAAGCCCAAGAGCAATATTGTTAAGAGCAACTCGTCTTTTGTATCACGCGTCATTCCCCACGAGGCCTTGTCGAAGCGACTCCAGGAACACAACCCCAACGGACACTATGCTTTTGCCAACGTCAATCGTGCCTTGCAATGGCTGGACTTGACATCGCCCACCAAGGAAGAACACTTGACCAAGATTCTGTTCACCAAAGCGCATGCTTTGTGTCACGACATCAACCAAGTTACAAAGGGCCCTAATCACCTAGACATTGCCTTGGGCTTTTC
Organism: Shiraia bambusicola; assembly: GCA_028220655.1. Taxonomy (NCBI): domain Eukaryota; kingdom Fungi; phylum Ascomycota; class Dothideomycetes; order Pleosporales; family Shiraiaceae; genus Shiraia; species Shiraia bambusicola. The sequence goes on along the minus strand of SSBG01000061.1, from coordinate 16,464 downwards.
CACGGGAGACATCATTTGGTATGAGCCCATGTCGCAAAAGTACTCGCGCATCAATAAAAATGGTCTCATCAACAGCACGCCCGTCTCGGACGTGCGGTGGCTACCCAACAGCGACAACTTGTTCCTTGCAGCACACATGGATGGCAGCCTGGTGGTTTATGACAAGGAGAAGGAGGATGCTGTGTTTGTGGCTGAAGATCAGTCGCCGAGTGCCGAGGATGTTCAAGTATCTGACGCTGGCAACAAGTCACACTTGACGGTGAAGAAATCGGTCAATTCAAAGAATCAAAAAACGAACCCAGTTGCGTGCTGGCAGATTTCAAGCTCCAAAATCAATGCTTTTGAGTTTTCGCCGGATTGCAGACATGTGGCTGTCGTGTCCGAGGATGGATCATTCCGCATCATGGACTTTCTCAAAGAAAGGTGAGTAGGCCACAAAAGTCTGGGTTACGGTACAAGGAGAGATGGCTAATGTGGTCAGATTATTGCATCACTACATGAGCTACTATGGCGGGATGATATGTGTATGCTGGTCGCCAGACGGACGATATATTGTGACTGGAGGTCAAGATGATCTGGTTTCTATTTGGTCGCTGCAAGAGCGAGTACTGGTTGCGCGGTGTCAAGGACACAACTCTTGGGTCACGGCAGTGCAATTTGATCCATGGCGGTGTGACGAGCGAAATTACCGCATAGGTAGTGTGGGCGAGGACTGCCGTTTGCTACTGTGGGATTTCAGTGTTGGCATGCTGCATCGTCCTCGAGCCGTGAGTACCTAGAGCAAAGATGGCGCGGCATGCATGAGGATGATGGAATTGACGTTTGTGAGTAGGCTTCGATGCGACACCGTAATAGCATTGCGTCGTCGAATCTCAAGATGCAGCGGACACGGACCGAGACGAGCATAAATCGGCTGCGGTCCAACTCGAACCTCACGTCGGGCAGTCAAGTGGACGAGGATGAGGAAGTAGTAGTGCATCCGGTGGAGCCTCGGGCACGTACTGCCATGTTGCCACCTGTGATGGTAGGTGTCTGTGCAGCAGCATAGTGCGGTGGGTGCGCTGTTTATCTCAGATTGGCTGACGCGTGATGCAGGCAAAGAAGATTGACGAGCATCCTGTGAGCTGGTTGGGATTTGAAGAGGATGCAATCATCACATGCTGCAAGAATGGTGAGTTTTTGAGTTTTGACGCATTGCTTTACCCTTGGGTACATGATGTGTGTACTCTGTACAGTTGTTGTTTTGAAAAGAAGAAGGAGAAGGAGAAGAAGAAGAAGAAGAAGAAGAAGAAGAAGAAGAAGAAGAAGAAAGAGGAGGAGTAGGAAGAAGAGGAGGAGAAGGAAGAGGAAGAGGAAGAGGAAGAGGAAGAGGAGGAGGAGGAGGAGCAGGAGCAGGAGCAGGAGCAGGAGCAGGAGCAGGAGCAGGAGCAGGAGGGTTGTGGAAACGCCAAGACGCAGAAAAGCATATTGCAATGGCTGGCCCACAGTTTTTTGAATTGTTGAACTTGAGGATGCGATAAGAAAGTGGACCGCTAACTTTAAATTGCGAGCATAGGTCACATCAAGACGTGGGACAGGCCTAAAGAGGCCGCGTCAGACGACGACAATGGCTTCTCGAGGCCGTGGACGAGCAACGCATGAGAGGTTGAGTGCAGCGTGGGCGAGAGAGTGTTGGGGAAATGTTTGTTTTGTGTGGTTTTGTTATTAACTAGTTATTATTGTTATTATTTTGGCGGAACCGCATCTTGTTTGTAATATGAGCGAGGGGGGAAGGCGAATGGTGGATACTCGACTCGGTGCAAAGATGGGTAGGTAGTGGGTAGGTAGTAGGTATTGGGTATTGGGTATTGGGCATTAGGTATTGCCATGGCATGGGCAAAATGATAAAGTGGGTTTGAAGGGGAAGGGGGAATACTCGGGTTGGTGCGCGGGCTCTGCATGATGAAGACCTGGTGGCCGGGTGGTTGTTAGGTACCTACAGATGTACCCAATGTATACCTAGGTAGGTATTAGTATTACGGAGTGTTATTACCTACTATGTAGTTATTGTTGATGATTGCACTGGGAACGGAGTAATGAGTAGGCAATGACTAGGTAGGTATGTAGGTGGTCGTAATTAGGTAGGTGGCAGTGCATTCCGACTTGCTCCGACATGTACTATGTATTATTATTGCTCGGTAGGGAGATGGATTGGGTGGTTATACCGCATATTAATTATTCGCATATTCCGGGACTGTGTTGTGTAAGTATAGTACATTCCTACTAGCTACCTGGTATGTATGTACTACAATGTAATGTACTGTACAATGATTGTACTACATGAGTCTGCACATGAGTGATATGACAGGCTCACAGCACAGGCTGCTTTCAGCCAGTTTGTTCAGCCAGTTTGTTCAGCCAGTTTGTTCAGCCAGTTCAGCCAGTTCAGCCAGTTCAGCCAGTTCAGCCTGTTCAGCCTGTTCAGCCAGTCCAGCCCGCTCAGCCCTACGCATGCAAGCAGCAGCCAGAGGCTATATCATACATATATCATACATATATCATACATATATCACAACTACACATGTATGTATGCATGTATGCAATCAAAAGCCGTCTGCAGGCGTGTCTGCAGACAGTCTAGTGGTGCCGGCAGGTACATGGCGATTGGTTTGCTACTGTTTGCCGTGGAACCATGGCGCCATCTATGTACAGTACAGTACATACATACATAGTACAGCCCGTTGTTCTAGACAGCACTCACCAGTCACAGGCGCCGTCGTGCAGTGCAAGTTGTGTGGCGTGCGTGCGTGGCGTGGCGTGGACTTGGTGCATGCCCTCTTGAGTCTTGTTCGACTGATCACGCCGTTCACGGCAAGCTATCGCATCATGGGCCCATGGCTCCAGCAGCATGTGCCGGGCCTAGACGCCTCTTGCGCATCAAATGGCATTTCTGTCCGCTTTTTCTCACGCAATCTCAAACCACTCAACCACGTCTTCCCATCAAACAAGCAAATGCAGACCAACTCCCCATCCCTGCTGCTCAGTGCTCAATCAACCAAATCCCAGAAGCAAGACAAACCGCGTGGGACGGCATGCATCAACTAACCATGTATGTACTATGTACATAGTATGCTACGCAACGCCTCATTCGCTGTTGCGTCTTTTGATCAGCCCAAAGAGGAGACTGAGAAAAGGCAACGACATCTTCATCTCTCTCTCTCTCTCTCTCTCTCTCTCTCTCTTTCTTTCTCCTTGACCTTTTCCTTTTGCCTTGTCCTTCTCTCTCACCAGTGTCTGCCCTGCCGCACCACCCGACCCGACACAACCCGACCATCTATCTAGGTACCTTCCAAGGTTTTCCCTGCCAGCCTTGCATCCCATTACACACACACACACACACACACACACACGATGCCTCGCCCCGGCGTGGGAGTATTTGGCAGAAACCCCGCGCCTGTGCTGGAGATCAAGTACGTTGTTTGTTCGTTGGTTAGTTGGCTGGTTGCTGCGAGTCCTGTTGAAGAAAAAAAAAAGGGAAAAAAAAGGGAAAAAAAAAGGGGAGAAAAAAAAAAAAAGCCTGGTGCGCCGACATTGACCCAATTGCAGGCCGGATTCACCGTTTGTCGTCTTCTATGGAGAGTCGTCCGAGTCGCATGAGACTGAGCTCAAGGGCAAGCTCGTGCTCAACAACCCAGAATCGATATCTGTGAGAAGTGTGCGCATCACCTTGACAGGCACGCGCAAAGTCTCGTACGTCATGCCAGCCCATGCCATGCCATGCCACCACATGACGCCTGCGTGCCCACACTAACACTTGCGCCAACAACAGATGGCACTTGACCAACACGGTCAGCCCCCAGCCCATAGCCCACAAGTCGACGTTTCTGGTCGACACCATCAACCTCTTCCCCGTCGACGGCAGCAAGAACAAGGCCCACAAGATTAGTGCTGGCCACCATGAGTGGGAATTTAGCTTCAAAATGCCCCAGAACCTCGACCAGAGCGTCGAGGGCCTGCCCACCAACTGGGTCGTCTACAACCTCAAGGCCACCGTCGATCGCGGCTACATGAGCAAGCAGCTGTCTGCCTCGTCGCACATTCGCATCATTCGCACCCTCGGCCGTGATCTGCTCGAGACTGTGCCCATGGAGCAGATCAACGAGGACATTTGGGCGAACAAGCTGGCCTACAAAATCACCGTCCCGCAGAAGAACTATATTGTCGGAACACACATCACTGCTGATTTCGTCTTGATACCGCTTCGCAAGGGAGTCGAGATTGCCACCATCAAGATGGAGCTGATTGAATCGCGCCAGCTCTTTGCTGATTACGCTGGCCGTCGCATAAGCAACCAGGCTGACCTCCAGGTCGCCGTGACCGAGGGAGATATGCCTGAAAATTCTGCAAGCCTCGTTCCTGCTGAAGCGGACGAGGCAGATCAATTGTTTGACGAATCGCATCGTTTCTCCATGACGCTAGATCTGCCTAAATCACTCAAGCACTGCCGCCAGTCAGTCGATACCGAAAACATACGATTAACCCACAAGCTGCGCTTATACGTCAATCTCAAGAATCCAGAAGGCCATACGAGTCAATTGCTGGTAAAGAATCACGTCCATTTATTCATCTCGCCCAATCTCCCGCCAAACGAGGACCAGAGCGTAGTTGTCGATAACAATCTCATCAGCCAACAGGCCTTCCAAGATGAAGTCAACCAGAATGCCCCGCCGACGTATGGTTTACATCAGCTCGACGAACTGTACAACGATATTGACCCCTCTGGCTTTATGACGCCTGGTGGCTATCATGGCTTCATGGGCAGCGGGGCCAATACTCCCTTTAATGCCCAGAGTCGCACTGGTTCTGCCGAAGATCTCACATCCCTGAATGCTGTAGCAAACGGAGGCGGTGCGTCTGCAGCTGCACTCCAGCACCGACTGCAGAATCTTGACATGTCGAATAACGACCATCAATCTCGCTTCCAGCTACAAAGACACTATTCGTCGGGCGACAACTCTCCTCTGGCCAACAGCGATCATGCTTATTTCGATCTACCAATTGCAAGCTATGACATGGATGCATTAGCTAGAACGCCCAGCTACAACACTGCTGTCCGAACCCCGGGGCGAGCTCCGCTCATCATTGACATGGTCCTCCCGACGTACGAGATAGCGACTTCCAGGCCTAGTTCTCCCAGCAGAAGTAGAGGCAGTAGAGGAACCACCCCCAGCCCGGCGCGATCGCTCGATACCCTTACCGAAGAGACAAATCGAAACACTGCCATAAACAGCCAGAGGCAGAGTCCAAGGAACAGTGATGATGAGAGGTAAAACAGCCCATCTTACGCCTCTCCCTTTATTTTGTTCTTGTTCTTGTTCTTCTCCTCTTCCTGCATTGCCCATGTAGACAAAGGCGGACGGACTAGGCCTTTGCTATCGTCGTATACGTGCAGTATCTCTTGAGTGGCATGTTCGCTTCCTGCAGGGAATGATCAAAAGCACGATAGTCGTCAAAAGTACATTGCGCTTCAGTCTCTGCACACTTGTTTTTTTTTTCATTTTTTTCATTCTTTTCAAGAACAAACCAAATACCCCATTGATTTTACCATTCTGTTTGGATTTGCTTGCTCGGAAACTTAATCGTGCTTGGTTCCCTCATATCAATATGCAAGATTCACGACGTCAGCGCTCGTACCCACCGTTTCGAACACATTCACAACCACGACATTGTCATCCACGTCATTTTGGGCCTCGGATTCAATTGTCATGGATAACATCACCACCACCAACTATACACGAAGTCGCCATTATGATTAGCAATCGGAGCCGTAGCTCCTCTCGCACAAACGGCTTTCTTTGAATGCCGGCAAATCAAATCACGTCGGCACCATTGTCGCCCTCTATTCACAAGAGTATTGATGAACTATCCGTATTTAGGAGGGTAGTACGGCACGTTGGCTAATAATACCATGAGTTTTTTTTGCTTTTTTTCGTGATGATTAAACAACAGTCCTGGCATGGAAATGGGCGTTTTGTCGTCATCAACATGATTTTTTTTTTGTTCTAGGGGCTGCAAAATGAATGAATCAAAGGAGAAGAGTCTTATCCCAGCTTAATGTTGCGCAGAGATTTTGATTTGATACTATTGCAAAATACCTTGTAGTCTTGTAGAAGATGAGAATCATTACGTTTCGCATCATCAATGTACCATACTGGAAAATGGAACATGGGATTTCTCCCCCTCTCTCAAAAGACGGTTTGGATGGACTATGCAAATATACATGTGCAAAAAAAAAAAAAAAAAAAAAAAAAAAACCCCCTTTCAGATGGGTCGAATTGTTAAAAAAAAAAATTGGGTGCAGGACCATCGGGCGAGCACGCCAAAAGGCAA
>SSBG01000060.1:79044-144986 GCA_028220655.1 Shiraia bambusicola | reverse complement strand
AAGGCGCATAAGTCTCTGTATCTTGATGGACAGATACTTCATCGAGATATATCAGACAACAATGTTATAATCACCAAACCGAAAAGGGAAGGAGATCCTAGAGGTCGACTCATCGATCTGGATCTCGGAAAAGAGCTCGACGGTGGTCCAAGTGGAGCCAGACACCGAACTGGCACCATGGAGTTCATGGCCATTGAAGTGCTTGAAGGCAAGTCGCACACATACCGGCACGACCTAGAATCTCTCTTCTACGTCTTTCTCTGGGTGATCATTAGCAATGGTCAAGAGCACGTTCCGAATGCCAGTCACCTCCGGAGCTGGTATAGAGGGAGCTATGCACAGATTGCGGCCATCAAGACCGGCCACATGGACAAGAAAAGGTTCACCGGTATTCTCGACGAATTTCCTCCCATTTTTGAGGGACTGAAAGGCCTTGTTGGAAGGATACGGAATATCCTCTTTCCATACATGGATGGGCTTTTCACTGGAACATACCAAGAGCCTGGCAAATTGTACCAGCCGATGATTGAAGCATTCGAAGAAGAACTTGCAAGGTTTAATACTTAAGTAGTGTAGTGGTAGTGATCAATTTAAGGAGCTGTGCTCATCGCCCAACTGGACTATTTGATGGTCGTGGCTGTGACCAATTGGGCGTTAAAAAACTAAATCACAGATATGATGTCGTCTATCCCAACGCCCTATTGCAATTTGAAGACGCCATGTGATCGACAATTCCTGTCCCTGGTCCTGATCTGCTATCGTTCTGTCTTCGCCTTCATTGCCACCTTTCCGAGGCGCTCTACCACCGAATCGACAAACTGGCCAGTACCCCAGCGCAACATGTTATCCACAGCAACGAAAAATTTCTCTACATCTCCTAACAAAACCCTATAACAGAGCTTCAAAAGCGTTATGTTGAACTTACGTACGCCATCCTCAACGCTAGTCCAGTGAACCCAGAGTTCGTAAATAGGACCTTCCGTGCAAATAGAGAAAAAAAGTGCGCATCGGTTTTCCGCAGGTGCCCCCTAGTTGTTAGAACTTGCTACTGCACGTTCTACCAGCTTATCTAGACAAAGTTGAATTTTGAGACCACATGCACCCGACACTGCAGCTTGATTCTCTGCTTCGAATATCTGTCTGCTAGTTGAGTACGCCTTGCCTTTGATAACGGCAAAAGGAAAGGCGAGATCGGACGCGCGTAAGGCCGGAACTGATATCAGTGCCGGTTCTAGTATCATTCGTGGTCCTCGGGCTATCATCTGGGCCTGGAGTTGCTTGAGGAACTTGCCAGCCCGAATACTGCTCAAGTTTGAGGACGATAGTGCAGATATAAGAGCGTCGACTTTCGTCCCTATCGACAAGTCTGGACGAGGAGTTTTGATCGGAGAAGTCATCGGGAGAGGGGGAGCCAAAATGTCGCTGGCTCTTGGTAATGTCCCTTGTTCCGGATCGTCTTGTGGAGCGAGGTTTGCTAGGAAATCCAAATTGAAATCAGACGGTGCAATGCTCGGTTTTAGGTCCTCTTCCCAGTCTGCCTTTTCACGAAAGCACAGACTACTTGGCTGAATGGCTTGAAGAGCAGTGACGAAATGACGAATAAAGTCATCTTCCCCAACCGCAGCTCTCGCAGCTTCCATACAGCCATCGGAGAAGTTTTGAGATACAAGCGCAAGGTGCTTCCGACGCTCGTCGGAGGGATCAGAGTTGATTATGCTGTCAACGGCATCTTGAATACTTTTTGGCGGTTTGACATGAATGTAGACTCCAGCATTCATGAGATGAGTGAAGCGATAAACAGCGAAGCTGCCGGAAGAGCGTTGGCTTCGGCTCGTTTCTGCATCTGATGCAACAGAACGCCGTGATGAAGACCGTTTAATGCTTGCAGAGCCAGGACTATTGGTTGCTCTATCCATCTCTTCCCAAAGCCTTAAATTACTTTCTGAGAGCTGGTCTACTGAGCGCTCCCGCTTCCGCTTCTGGTTGGCTACTTGGCGGGGGGTTTGAGTCCGTTGACGCTTCTTTGGTGGTCCTTTGGATGTATCGGACACTCGTGAACGCTTCCCTGCTCGAGCTTTCTCAGCTGACTGTTGAGCTTGCTTCAATTTACTCTCCTGAATTGCCAATAAGCGCTGACTTTGTCGCTTTTGTCGCGCTACAAAGAGTTAGACTCATCTCACAGCAAGATTTGAACTCCATACCTTTATTCGCTCGGGTTGACATGCGCCTTCTATTTTGATTGTCCTGAGGAAGTGAATTTTGAGGAGCCATGTTCACTAGAGTTGCAGGACTGTGCTACTTATATCGGTCTGCCAAGTCTGAGACGTGGAGTTGAAGGTTGACAGACACTAGTCGAGATGCGCGCGTGCCAGAGGCTAAACACGCCAAGCATTTGGAACGATTGCGTCACCTTATTGATGAGCATAACAGTTGCAACTCCTATCACGGTTTAGGCTGGTTTTTAGGAACCTTAACATGTATACACTCTTCCTCATTAGATCTTTTACTTCGGTAAAAGTGAGTCTAAATCACTCAAGTCTCTATCAAACTACAAGTAATTAAATACAATTGTAAAGATTGGTGACTAGATCATCAACGTGCATGTGATTATGATCTCTATAAACTTATGAAAGTCGTAGTATAAACGAGCTTAGGGGCCAAAATCTGGGCCACTTGGTGCCAGAATCTGGGCCACACGTCGAGAATTGGGCCACTGAACAGGGGAGTGGCCCGAATCTGGGACGCAAGTTTGTCCCAGATTCGGGCCAATACAAGCTCAGGTTACTTAGTCATTGATCAGTTTTGAATCCCTGTATGCTCAGGTTCGAAAGCGGAAATGGACTTTGGTGTGGTCAGTCTCACCCGTAGAGAACAGAGCTTATCGTACCGCCATCGTAGGTCCACCGATCTTGGGACGATTTGCGTCATCGATCGGCCTGGATGTGGACTGAAACGGGCTGAAAGGAGTTTGCAATCAAAATAATCCTAGTTATCCTCCTTGTTCAGACGTGATTTGTGCTACCGAGTGTTCACCCAATACTTACTCGTCTTTGTCAACAGATTTATCACGTAGAACGATCAAGGACATACTCAACCGTTACACAAGCACATATCTTCCTGTTCATCCTGAAATGCCTCCAAAACGAAAGCTGAGAACATCTATCCCACCCAATGCTGCCTCAGCGAACAAATACACCGACGTTGCAGGTGATGCGCCAAATAAACGATCGCGCAACTCAAAACCTGTGCAGAAAACCTTTACAAAGCCTGCGCCTCCCGCCGAGACCATTGCGAAAATTGAAGATAATGGCGCGCCAGGAGCTGTGGAGGAGGGGCAATTTGACCACTCGCGTCAGGAAGAAGTTGCTGGCATAGTAGACAGGAGATACTACCCAGCTGAGATGAGCAATGAGCGATGCGCCATGTACAATGCGAACGAGATCCCGCGGCCTATCGAGCTGCTCAACCAAACCTTGGAGAAAACAAGGATTGCGCAAGAGAGTATCCGACTCGGAAAATGCCCAGGTAATGGCGAGGCTGTCATACACTGGTTTAAGCGTGATTTGCGAGTTCGAGATAACAGTGGCCTTTCCAAAGCAGGCCAGCTCGCCAAAGAAAAAGGGGTGGGCGTCATTGGCCTTTGGCTGATGAGTCCACAGGACTGGGAGGCGCATCTTGTGAGTCCTGCGAAATGCGACTTTGAACTGCGATCTGTGGACTTGCTGAAGAAAGAGTTGGAGGATTTGAACATTCCGCTATATGTTGAGATGGTGCCTGAGAGAAAAAATGTTACTCGACGGGTAGTCGAGTTGGCCGAGCAATGGAATGTCAAGAATGTGTTCTGCAATCTTGAATACGAGCCAGATGAACTGCGACGAGAAGAGCGTCTCACCCGTATGCTGATAGACAAAGGCATCAACTTCGAGCCATATCACGATGATTGCGTCGTGCCTCCTGGCAGTCTACAAACAGGTTCAGGTAGACAGTATGCCGTATACACTCCATGGTATCGATCTTGGGTAGCCTATTTGCACGCACATCCACACCTCCTCAACGAGCGCCCAATGCCTCCCAGTAACCCTGCAGACTTCCGCCAAAAGTACGATAAACTTTACAACTCCCAGCTACCAGATTTACCGAGTTCCAAAGCGCTCACGTTAGAAGAATCGGAACGGCTCCATGCTCTCTGGCCAGCAGGTGAAGCAGCAGCAATTGACCGCTTGGAGCGGTTTCTGACCGAGAAGATTGGACGATACACTGCGACTCGAAACTTTCCTAGCAAAAACAGTACAGGGCGTGTCAGCGTGCATCATGCTGCTGGCACTCTGGCAGCACGAACCAGTGTACGCATGGCGCGCGATGTCAACTCAACGAAGAAGCTCGATGGTGGAGTTGAAGGTATCAAAGGTTGGATCGGCGAAGTCGCTTGGCGGGATTTCTATCGCCATGTAGTTGTCAATTGGCCATATGTCTGGTGAGTTCTTGCAAGCCTTGCAAATCTGGTAATCGCTTACGAAGGGTACAGCATGAATAAGCCTTTCAAGTTTGAATATACAAACATCGAATGGGAATACAACGATGGGCACTTTCGAGCCTGGACCGAAGGCCGCACTGGGTACCCCATTGTCGATGCAGCGATGCGCTCACTACGTGATACGGCGTACATGCACAATCGCCTACGCATGATCGCGGCTTCATTTCTGGCAAAACATCTTCTCCTCGACTGGCGCTTGGGTGAACAATACTTCATGACACATCTCATTGATGGCGATTTTGCCTCGAACAATGGCGGTTGGGGCTTCAGTTCCTCCACTGGCGTTGACCCACAGCCATACTTTCGAGTCTTTAACCCTTGGCTACAATCAGAAAAGTTTGACGAAGATGGCGAATTTATCAGAAAGTGGGTTCCTGAATTGAAACATGTAGAAGGCAAAGCGATCCACAATCCATACGAACATGGAAAAGCTGCAGAGATTGTGAAGAGAAATGGATATCCAAAGCCGATTGTGGAGCACAAATTTGCAAGGAAGAGATGTTTGTCGAGATACAAAGCAGGGATTGGCAGAGAGACTGCATAGTAGGATAAAGTTTCGATGAAGCAATCTGCAAGCCTTCAGGCCTGGGAGATCGGCCAAGACGCCCAATATCGCACATGCTCAAAACTGCAACGGTCTATCCTACAGAGCCCCCCACATCGGGTCGCGTCCCTGTAGTGTAAAGTCTGAGTTACTCCAATCCCAGCGTTCATATCTGCTGATCTCAGCTGTAACATACAACAGAAGCAAAGTTGATGCTATCGGGATGCGAACCGAAGTCGGGAGACTCTGTACCACGGTCGACGGTAATCTTGCAACGTTATTTATCGGGTGCATGACACCGACGATGAGAATGCCAACAAGCTGACTCTGGATAGTTTGAGGCTCATTCCTTGGCTCAGTGTATGCTCCAATGTAATACAGCATTTTTATGAACCTAGATGACACGTGAATGAGGCAATGCGTATAACTAGCCCTACGAATCATTCAGCGTTTAATCACCATTCTTGGCTACCGTCGGCCCACAGACCAGGTATAACTGCCTATACAGCTGACATGTTCTGTCACCTGTGTAGTCTGAAATACAGACCAGTAATAAAGGCATCAAAGGAGTCTCCACTTCATTTGGAGTCTTGTGATTGAACAACGCCCCGGCACATGTCTTATCCAACTTCCAAAAGCAGACATACAGACATGGCCACGCGAAGACGGCCCGCTGCCAAGGTCGGACAATAAATGAACGCTATTTTAGCTGCGGCTGAAAACTAACTACGCCAGCGATGACATGCCGGAAACCACGGCACAGAAGCCGGATCTGCAGCTAAAGTGCCAAAGGTATAATAAGTTGTGAGGGATAACCGCGAACCGAGATCTCGATTTACGATGCCCATAACCTTGGTATCTCAGCAGCTACCTATTCACTGTGGTTCACTCTTCCCAGAACTTGGCTACTGTACTTCTAGCTATTGGGGTTGTGGCGCGTCCAGGAGGTAACACCAACAAGAAAATTTTGACAAGGCATGCTCGCAGCTCCTCTGGACCTTCCACAAGGTCGAAGCGTACAAGCATGCAAGCGGGACCTTGTCAACAAGAACGGTTGGATTAGAGAACAGCGCTTGAGGCATGGGTATGGTGCCAAGGCCACCTGCACTCTGGAGTCTTGATCCTCAATCAACTGAGGGTCCGTACTGTAAGTTGAAGGACTTCATGTGACACAGATGAACAGAACTAACTTCACAGGGGGTCACCGGCGACCTCGTCCGCCAAGATATTCTAACAGGCGAAAAAGGACCCATCACGCCATCTCGTGATCATCACTTTGAATTGCAAGCCTGTGACAGATGCCTACGTCGAATTGAGGAGCCAATGCCACCGGTGTAAATACTGGCGTTCAATCCAAGGGCAATGGTGATGGTGGTGATGGCTCTGCTACTGCTATCCAGACTAATGCTCTTCGCAGTGTGCAACCCACCCGTGGACTGACTCTAACGGCACAGCAATTCTCATTGCAGTCATTCCTGGCCACTACATTGGTCGCACCAACCATCTCCACAGTGGGTTCACGTTACTCTAGGATCGGACCAACAGGACAAGCAACTATCTACCATGGTGCCATTGCACAGGCAGAAAAGATGTCTCCTTATAACAGCAACAAGCCATCAACACCAATGCTGCGGATGCGTTCTACAGCATGGCTAAGCACGGCGGCGATGACCCAGTCTTGAAAATCCGCTTCATCGGAAAGACCTTTGAGGACAATATGCGACAGTCGATGTTGGGGCTAATCCCAGGACGAGGCAGAATCTTCAGCCACCTGCAGTGAATATGTGGACTGCTGAAAGAGGAAAGCCTGCACCGGGTAGCCCATGAACAGGATACCCAGATACTTGCAAGTACGTACTGTGGATTCAGGCCCCCGAGAAAGGAGAAGGGGGATGCAGATGTAGTCACTTGATGAAATTTGCAAGAGCAGACAGCAGTGCATGGGGATACTCGTCCATGGAAAAGGATGGACAGGTCAAGTCGACACTGGTCAAGACAACTGAGCAATGCATTCGCCATTGCATCTCCGGTCTACATTTGAATCACATCCTTGACAGATGCTCACGTGGTGCGAAGTGCCTTTGTCATCTTCTCAAAACGGAAATTTGTGGGTTGGAGAGTTGGGAGCTCAATCCGATCCAGGTACTCTACAGTAGTCGCCGATGGGGTCTTTTCTAGCTCATGGGCACTTGCCCATATCCATCATGCGCAATTTCTCCCTTCGCAACATCTTCTAGACACCAGCGTCAGGCTGAATGCCTGCCAGAATTCGGCAAATCAAGTTATTACATAACAGACGGTCTTGTTCTCATTTGCTCAGTTCTCGACAGGGGCGCAACTCGGCGTTTGGAGACTGTAAGTTTCGTCATTATTAGTGTATTCATCCATCTAACAGAGAAGGCGGTTTCACGTGGCACAAGTCACCCTGCTTGGTGAACCAATTGCGGATCCGCGGATCTGGCAAGACATGCAACAACCATGGAGCGGAGGCGCTGCCGTCTTACCCAACCGAACTGTTGGTCAGTCTCCGACAATTAGAGTTCAATGCGTGGGACTTATCAAGAATGCTCTCTGTGCGAATCGCGTGACTGTTCCATGAATGTTATCCACTGGCAGAACAACCGAAACGAGTACTCAGCTTTTGTTCCCACCAACCACCATGTCCCACTAACAAACATCAGTCAGAAACCCCGGTATTATCACTGCAGTTCTGTGCTTGGATCCGTGGTATGCGACAAAGACTGGCGCGAATCATAGCGAAGATGCGCTCCAGAGGCCCCTCATTTAATGCGCTTTCCTACAGAAGCTTACATCAGGTATTGTAGATCGGCCTTATCGGGCAGACCTAAACCACAATCGTCTAGGACAACGGGCGTATTTCAGACTTTATTATATATGCTAAAACAGAGTCAGAGAGGCTGTCAGTAGAATTCAACTAGTGACTCACGTGGTGGATTTTAGAATTTGAGTCTCAGAGGCATAGGCGTAAAGGCGCCTGCTAAAGTCGAGCTATACAACACCTAGACATCATCTGTAAGTCTGTCTAAATAATCCTCTATTGATATGACTGGGTACAGGTTAGGCGTGGATGTCGGCGGGTAAGTACAGTCTCGTATACACTACAAAGAGTACCTGTTTTTGGTAATTTGCTTTCAAAAAGAGCCCCCCAAAGACGCGAAAACACCCCTCCTTTTCGTTCAAAGTGTATGTATTGGTCTCCAAACACGACTGCTAAGCTCTGCATAGTACATTTACAGACATTTGCGTCATCACACCAGACGGCGAAGCCGTCCGTGTTAAAGTTCCCACAAATTCAGTTGATCAATCTATTGGCGTCCAGGAAGGTGTCCAGCAAGCGCGAACTATTTTGAAGAAGCGGTACGGTTGGAATGGTAAATTCGACTACATTCACCATGGCACGACCGTTGGGACCAACGCTGTTCTCGAAGGCAAGGGCGCGACTTGTGGCCTCATCGTAACGAAGGGGCACAAAGATATATTAAGCGTACGAAGGAGCCAAATACCGGGAGGCCTAGGCGCATGGATCAACTACGTACAACCGGAGCCGCTCGTACCTCTGGAGAAAACGATTGAGGTCAAGGAGCGCATCAGGATTGACGGGCAAGTCTTTCACGAGTTAGACGAAAAACAACTTCGAGCGGATCTGCAAGATTTGAAACGGCAGCGACCGCAGGCTATTGCCATTTCTCTACTTAACTCTTTCGCCAACAACATCCACGAGGAAAAAGTGCGGAATATAGTGCTTGATGAATTTGGCCAACATGTCGAGGTTGTTACTTCGACAGAAGTTCTTCCAGAGATTCAAGAGTACGAGCGCACAGTGACGACTGCATCGAATGCCATTTTAAAGCCTGTGGTGAAGAGTTATATAAACAATCTGCAAAATTTGCTGGAGAAGGAAAGCAACACGTTGCGCATACTCAAATCAGATGGTGACTTGACATCAGTGGACTTGGCCGGAGACACCCCAGTGCGTATTCTCATGAGTGGGCCAGCAGGAGGTGTCAAGGCTGTATCACACTTGGTCGCGAGGAATACGCCCTACAAGAACCTCATTACCATCGATATGGGTGGTACTAGCACCGACTGTGCGCTATTATCTGCAGGAGAAGTCATTATAAGAAGAGAGACAGAAGTGGGTTCCCTATCAGTACGCGCACCATCAGTCGATGTCAAAACAGTGGGTGCTGGAGGTGGCAGCTTAGCAGTGTACAACGAATTCACAAAAACTCTTCGAGTCGGGCCAGAGTCAGCGGGAGCATTCCCTGGACCGGCGGCATACGGCAAAGGTGGAAAACAAGCAACAGTGACTGATGCAAATCTCACTTTGGGCTATCTTCCATCCGAATTGCTTGGTGGGACATTCAAGCTCAATGTGCCTGCATCTAATGCCGCAATAAAGTCGATTGCAAAGAGAATGAATATCAGCATCACTGCCGCCGCTGGAGGGATTATTGACCTTGTCAACGAGTCGATGCATGGCGCGCTTCGACTCGTGTCGGTTGAGCAAGGCCACGATCCTCGCGACTTTGCTCTTGTTGCATTTGGAGGAGCTGGACCACTTCACGCAAATGCACTAGGAAAGCTCCTTGGCTCCTGGCCCGTAATCGTACCCCTTAGCCCGGGGGTACTTTGCGCGCAGGGAGATGCAACTACCAGGATGTCTCATGAGCAGAGCTGCACCTTCATCCAGGTGTTTTCCGACATCACTACCGAAAGCCTACACGGAGCCTTACAAGGGCTTAGAAGAAGCTGTATGGAGACGATGAAGAGCGCGCTTGCGAATCCTAATGCCCCACTGGCCACTGTATATCAATTCGACATGCGTTACAAGGGCCAGGCAATGGCAATGACAGTTCATCTTAGTGAAGATGAGGTGGCCAATACAAAGTGTGTTTTGGACAATCTTCGTGTCAAGTTCAACGAACTGCACGAGCAGCAGTTTGGATTTTCGAATACCGGCGCAGAGCTCGAGACTATGCGTTTGCGTGTCAAGGTGTTCGACGCCTCGGAGGACGTAACCATGAAATCGCTCAAAGGAGCAAGATCTTCTAGACCTCCAAAAGAAGCCATTAGCTTCATGCAAGACATAGTGTACGAAGGAAAGAAGATTCGCGCTACGTTTTGGGACCGGTCTAAGATCACCAAGACTGGTACCAGGATTCCGGGGCCTGCTATTGTTTCAGAAATGGACTCCAACACACTCATTCTCCCTGGATATTTTGGTGAAATCGATTCCATGGGCAGCATCCTCATCTGGCCAGAGCAATGGAAGGCGGAGAAAAAGCATGTGCATACCAAGGAGTCGGCAGTGCGTCTGGTGAGCGAACAGCCCCTGATACCCACCCTTATTGCATCAGCCTTGGGCTCCATTCGACGAGAGATGGATACACTTATGCTTCGTTGCGCAATGAGCCCAGCCATCCGTGACCAACAAGACGAGTTCAACGTAATCACAAACACCCGCGGTCAGATGCTGGTAGGGCAGTTCGGCAGTTTCATACAGCAGTTCCTCGACGGGTGGCAAGGCACGATTGAAGAGGGAGATGTATTTGTCACCAATGACGTCTATCAAGTTGACGGTGCAGTCTCACACCTAAACGATGTCATTGTGGTCCTCCCCATCTACTTTGACCGCCAGCTCATAGGATGGGCAGCTAATTTCGGCCACATGACAGATATACAGGGCAAAGTACCAGGCTCACAAAGCATCAACGCAAAGACCATTTACGAAGATGGCCTTCAAATCCCCATTGTCAAGCTTTACGCAAGAGGCGTGTACAACGAGGGCGTGGCATCCATCTTCTTCCGCAACTCGCGCATGCCAGACTGGTTCCAAAGCGACCTCATCGCCCTAGTCACAGCCTGCCGCACAGCAGCCACCCGCGTCAAGGAACTCTGCCACCGCTACAGCCTCGAGGTCTACGAAGCCGCAACGGACCGCCTCCTCGAGCAAAACCGCACCGCCATCAAGACCATCATCGACGAAAAAATCGGCAGTGAACGATGCAGCTTCACAGACTTCATCGACGACGACGGCCACGGCACAGGGCCCTATGCTCTATGCTGCTCCATGCAAAAGGAAGGAAACAAACTCGTCTTTGACTGGGACGGCACATCCCCTCAATCCAACTCATCCCTTAATTTCTACCTCTCCATCACCATGTTCAAAATGTTCATCGGCTACTACCTCCTGGCCGTATACGACCCCCACGCCGTCGTCAACGACGGCTTCCACGACCTCGTCGACATCCGCATCCCCGAGGGCTCCCTCTTGCGCCCCGTCCGCCCCGCCGCCCTAAGCTGTCGCACGCATCTGCTGGGCCGCATCATGGACGTCCTGCAAGCCCTCTTTGGCCAGCGCAACCCGGCATATTGCTGCGCCGCCGGGTTTTCCGACTCACCGCACCTATTCTACTCTGGCTTCAAGCCAGACGGCGAATTCTATCTGCTCTTTCAGATTGGGTTTGGCGGCGTGCCGGCGCGGCCGATTGGCGATGGGCCGGATTGTCATTGCTTGTTCCCGGCGATCAAGAGTATTCCTGCGGAGAATATAGAGTTGTATTTTCCGGTTATTATCGAGGTGAATGAGGCCGTGTCGGATTCTGGGGGCGCGGGCTTCTTTCGTGGCGGCAATGCGCAGCGGACCGTGTATCGGTGGTTGGCGGAGGGGGATGTGAGTTTGCATGATGATCGGTGGTTGACCAAGGCGTGGGGGGTGGATGGCGGGATGCCGGGGAGTCGGTCGCGGAAGGTGTTGTATAAGGGGGATAGTTATGGGACGGCGGAAAAGGGGGTTGTTTGTGGGAGTAAGCAGGATTATATTCATGTTTATCCGGGTAGGTTTTTTGATCATTCGAGCTTTGCTTTGAGGAATTGATATTGACTATATGCACAGGTGATGTTATTGAATACATTACATGGGGCGGCGGCGGTCTGGGAGACCCCTTGACTCGGCCTGCGGCTACTGTTGCTCGTGAAGTTCATCGTCGTCTTGTCACTTTTGAAGGCGCGGCGAAGAACTATGGTGTTGTTGTCAATGCGCATGATTTCAGTGTTGATGAAACTGCCACTTCTGCACTGCGCCGGAAGATGAGCAAAACGAAGAGTAAGCTGGATGGAAAGCAGGTTAATTACAATAGAGGTGGAACACTGACTGGGTTGCTGGCAAGTTGTGAAGAGGAAACGGGCTTAAAGGCTCCACGGCCACAGTGGGATGTCAATCCATATGGGCCCCATGTAAATTTGGAGTATGTCAAGCAGTGGTATTCCAAAATGAGGGAAGGAGGTATGGCAGTATGGGATAAGCTATAAGTCTAGCATTGATTGAGATTTTTGGATTTTTAGTCTTTGCATAACTAGTCCTCGTTATCCAACGCTATAATTATAATGCTATTCGCCAAAATAATGTGCTTGTCAAGATGTAATATCAACCTCCGCAACCTCGCCTCTCGATCGCGTTTAATTCTGCCCATGGTTTGGGTAGGTAGGTAATTCCGCAGGTCTCCGATGTACTGATAGTTCTACCGCTTGTCCATTCGTCCTCATCGATCCATCTGTTTCGTATACATATCGCCCATTTACATTCTCTCTACTCCTGGTATCGGAATTCGAATCCCCATGAAGCTCGAGAGCGTGCTTGGAACTCTCATCTCGTCTTTTCTTGCGCAAAAAGAACCAGACGAGTGCAAAGAGGAATACAATAACAACACCGACCACAACACCACCAACAACCGCCGCAATGGGTATTGACGAACCAGAATTTTGCCGACCTGTAGGCTCCAATAAAACAGACGAAGTCGCCATTATCGTTGATACACTTGTCGTACCCGAGGGCAATATCGACGAAGCCCTTATCGTACCCAAAGGCAATACCGATGAAACCCTCACCGTACCCGAAGGCAATATTACAGGAGCACTTCCCATACCAGACGGCAAAACCGTACAACCACTTCCCACACTCGACACCAATCCCGTAGCAAAATCTAACCATTGCCAAACGTCAGCACTCGGAATATATATATAAAAAAAAGAAAAAAAGAAAAAATTGTCCAAACAACCACCCATGCCCCCAAAACTCACCAATTCCGCCTTTAACAAGGCTCAGCGGTATCAAATCCGCCAGATTGACCGACGCTCCCGGTTCCGCACACATATTGGTATTGCCGCGATCAAACGCGCGATACCCCTTCTCACAGCAAAAGTATCCCCTGTTATCAAACAGGTCCCACGTCGCATTTGCACATACCGGGGGTGCCGATACTAGCGCTTGCGTGCAATTTGTCTCAGAAGCGCAGCATACGCGGTTGTATGCTGGCAGTGGGCATTGGAGGCCTGTGGGGCAGCATCCGCGGAAGGGAGCGGCCGTCTGCCCGCAGTCGACTTCGCGGCCTTCTATACAGCTGCCGCTGCGGCGGATTGCGAAGCCTTCGGTGGGGGGAGGGAAGAGGGAAGTCATGTGTTGGAGGGGAACCGCAGTCTTGTATCTCGGTGTAATGGAGGGAATGGGAGAGTGTTGTGTGTGCAGGAGGAGGATGGGGCAGGGCTTGTTATTAGTATAACTAAGGGGGCCACGGGCGTTTGGTTATGCTGATGGTGGTACAGTGATGTTAATAGTAGTAGGGTCGTGGATGCGTGTCTAACTACCTCCTCATCTCATGTCATCACCCCCAAAAAAACACAGCCACTACGATCTTGCAAGTTTTTTAACACTCTGTATTCCCGATCTGTACGATAATAGCTTGCGAGGAAAAAATATTGTTACAACTTTTTCTATAGAATCTTATGAAGCTGTTATTCTTTGTGGGGGGGGGGAAGAGTGTTGTCCTAGCTAGCTATATTCCCTACTTTTGCCAAGTCGGACTCTGACTGTTGGAATGCCCTAAAGGGGATAAGAAGATACTAAAAATTGCTTACACAGGAAGCTTTTTATTTATACTTTTTCTATCAGCAAGCCTGCTGCAGGTGAAGGGGGTTAAGGAGGTCTACCCCTAAATCAAAATTTATAACGTTATTTATTGCGAGTATCTAACACTATAGGATCCCTCGCGAATAATCTCTTATGCCTTAGAATATAACTATACTATCCCACTCCAAAAATCCCCTACCCCTAACTACCAACCACCAAGAACCCAAACTCCTAAAATCTATTCAAAGTCGAAACTGAAAAGAAGTACCGTTAGAAGAAAAGAGTAATTACTGTAAAAGGTAATCTAGAAAGCGAGTCGATTATATCTAAATATAGGGGGGGATTACTTTGACTTGGGCTTTACAAGAAAATCATTAAAAGAGAGAGAGAGAGAGAGAGAGAGAAAGGAAGCAAGGGTAGGTAATGTTAGGTAAATAGATTGTGGGCATTATGTGTGAAATTCAAATGGTCAATCCGTACGCCTTGCGATGCTATATGGGTATCAAATGGTAACAAACAAAATCGTCAGACAAAAAAGATCAACACATTAGAACCAGGCTAGACTCCACAAGGCAGGCATATTTGGCCATCGCTCTTGCCAAGTTGCCAGTATTTCTGGGACACGCTCGTCAAAACCAGCGCGGGCAGCTCCTCCGCCAGAGTCCCAGCCATTCTCACCATGGATTTCCCGTTCCTTTCCAGCAGCCTCATTCAAGCTGAGGGCGAGATCGAGAATAGCCTTTCCGCCAACAAGGGCTTCTTCGTGGTTGTCCTTGATGTCAACATTGAAGACATGAACAGGTCGGTTGAGCTTTCCACCCTTGTTGTGCAGGTCGTCAAGCACAGCGTCAAAGCATCGTTCCTCACAGGTCATGACAACATCAACGACACCAGCTTCGGTGCCTTGAAAGCCCTTGTCTTCAGCATGTTCCAAGCGTGGCTTGCCAGGTACCCAATCCTGGAATCGCTCAGGATAGCCTTTGATGTTGAGGTTGCGCCCCAGCATATTCAGCAGGCCATTGTGAGTGTAGAGGGCAGTGTTTTGCTGGGCTAGTTCGTCATGTATGGCACGGTAAGTGGTGCTATTGAAGTGGTAGACGTTGGGCTGTGTCACAGAAGGGCCCGGAAGACGCACCAACGAGCCGGTGCCGAATGAGATGGTAGGGAGCTGGGCAGAGGCGAGCTGAAGATGTGCTTCCATGGAACTATGGCCGTTAGACCGGACGAAAGACGAGATCTGGGAGAGCATGGTCTTACCGATTCTGATTGCTGGCGCATACAGTGCAGAACTTGAGCTTGAACTGGTTGTCGGGCACCTTGTTGCTCTCTGCATGTGCATCCTTAGCAGCATCTGCAGTCGCAAGCTTCGAGTCGGCTGGTGGCGGTGGAGGAGGAGGAGGGGGGACAGGCGTAGACTGCTGTTGCCTAGCCCGTAGCCTAGGGTCCATGGACATGATGGGCGAGCAGATGTGTGGATCAGTGTTGAGAGCACGCCTGCAAAATCTTCACTATTGTCAGTGAGTGAGTGTTCCAGGGAGCAGGCGCCGTGGTTGGAGTAGACCAAGTACGGGTATCAGAATTTTCAGTGTTGTAATATTTGAGTCCTCAAAGGCTATCGCCTAGGACAGCTCCAATATTGGGTTCATCATGTATGGCAAAAGGCAGGGAGGGCTATCTAAAGACGTACGTAGATTGAGTGCAGGACTTGCAGGGCAGCAGACCAACTAGGCTAGCATGATAGTGTGAGGCTGATGTGCGTCTGGTCTGAAATGTGGAGAGAGGTCAACGAGAGAAAAGGTGGTGGGCTGTGTTGTGTGTGTGTGTGTGTGTGTGTGTGGTGTGGAGTGCAGGCTCTGTCAGCTTTGGAGGAATGCTGACTAAGCCGAGGTTTAGCCGAAAAAAGCATGTCATTTCGGTCGATGGCGACATGGAGACATGGACAAGACTGCGAGTAATTGTGCCCAAGAACCCAAGAACCCAAACCCCAAACCCCAAACCCCAAACTCCAAGCACCCAAGCACCCAAGCATCCAAGCATCCAAGCATCCGAGGGCCAAATGTTTGCGGCCTGGCTTGGTGTGCATTCACGAACCACCAATAATTTTACCTACAAACCTAGGTACATATGCAGATAGACACAGAGTGGCAGGGGGCAAAGGTGAAACACACACGTGACCGACTAGGGTGAAAGAAGCCAGGCTTCATAGTGTGCAGGCTGACTGACCCAAGTGCCACCTTCTTTTCCTCTTCTCTCTCTTGCAGCGGCTCAAAATTATATCACCTGCCCAGCCGTACTCTTCAGCCTCGACATAATATATATATATATATGTATATATATACATAGTCTTCCTCCATGCCGCACTGCTCACGGACGCGCATGCAAAACGTGAAACGGTCAATCGGCGTCTAGCCGTGTTCCAAAAATAGTCTGCATTCAACCCACCTTTTGGGTCCACCAGTAACCAGCAACTGCACGCTGCAAACAAACCACACTCCACTTACTACCACTATTACCACCCACTACCACTACCACCACTACCACCACTACCACCACCACCTTCACCACCACTACTACCACCACCACACACTCAGCACCCTCGACCTTGGCTGCCTCTCTCCCCCTCCTTCCCCGCGCACCCCACCACCACCACCACTACTCCTACTACTACTACTACTACTACCACTACTACTACTACCACTACTACTACTACTACTACCACTACCACTAGCCGACTGCTGCGATAGTTAAAGAGGCACCCGCCGCCGCCCTCGAAGCCCGCGACAATCGCCCTTCACTGGCCCAGTGTTAGCGCCACGCCCAACGCGCACTATCCCCACGAGCGCTTCGACAGCCGCTGCCCATCTGCAATCATCAGCGCTTCTTCAGCTCTGTCTCCCAATCGCCGGGCCCTTCGTTCGCATTCCACCTCGCTTCCAGAAGCCCTCGAGCCTCTCTAGCACCCCCGCGCCCCCCAAGACCAATTGGCCGTCAGCACACGCCCCAAACATCCTGACGAAACTTGGTTTCACTGCGCCTGCTGCCGTAATCTTCTCCAGAGAGAGCCGCCTTCCAGGTACCACGGCCCTCTGATTCGAGTCTCGTTTCTGCGCCGTGTGCGCTGGCCAGTCTGCCATAATAGGTACTGCTGCGACCTCGACGCCCACGCTCGCCCTCATCCAACAAGGGTATGCTGCCCACTCTGGCCCCCCCTCCCTTCCCATCCTTCACTTGCATAGCGCGCGCGCGCGCGAGACTTTCAACTGCACCTTGCTGCTTCCCTTGGGCTTCTATTTTTTTCCTTTTCTTTTTTTTTTTTTTTACTGACGCTTGGGTAATCAGCCTTTGTCTTATAACCAAAATCTACTGCGCATGACAGACACAACTTTCCCTCCCTCCAAACCCTTCGCCGACCCACAACGACTGGACTATATCACCGAGGGAGTTCAGGCTCGAGGGCGGCAGCGACACGACACCATGGCCGCCGACATCTTATCCCCAAGAAGCGAGCCTTCCTCTGCCACCTCGCTTGGCCCGTCCTCTCGCACCTCTCTGCCGCCGCTGGTCACTTCCCCGCCATCGCGAGCCAAGCTGGAGCGGGCCAGCTCCTACATCAACAAGCGGTTGTCCACCTTTTCCAACACCTCCACTACCCAGCCATCGATGCGATCACGGCCGCAGTCTACAGCCTTTCCCATTTTCCACTCGAGCCTTCCCTACTCGCTCGTGCGCGACTTTGCCTACGACCCACTACATCCCCTCTTCTACGGGCCTCTTCCCGAACACTCGTCCAACATATCCACTCCTGCCAGCGAGGTGAGCAGGCGACTTTCAGATCCACCGCCCGTCGCTTGGCGTAGTGATCGTGGTAATTGGTCGGCGGGCTCCTGGGATCCTCACGGCGAACAATTACCCCAGACGGCCTTTGGAGATGGTCCACCCTATAGCGAGGACGAGGACATTTCCAGCCCAGTAGTGACGAGCCATCATGGTGCGCGACACAAGAAACACAAGTCCAATATTGTCAATTTTGACCATACCCGTGGCCGGAGAGGATATTCGGAAGAGCAAAGACGAGCACCGCTGGTTGGCATCAGCGGCGACGCCCAGAATTTACTTTTTGAAACTGGCGAGAGCAGCCCTGCCAATGGACCTGGCGGGGGATATATTACCTACCCACCAGGCTCCTCCAATCTCACAGTACCAGACGGTGAATCACGACGGGACTCGCACTTTGCGCAAACCCTCCCTCGGCGAACCTATGCCGAAGGCGAAGAGCCATCATCAGACTCGGACGATGACATGTCTGAGCCTGAGGATTATGTACAAGACGATAATCGTTTCTCCCGCGACTACCAGTTCACAATCGCCTCCCCCGATGAAGAGATGCACGGCAAGGCGGTTGCACTTTTTGACTTTGTGCGCGAGAATGACAATGAGCTGCCGTTGGTCGAGGGGCAAGTCATACTAGTATCATATCGTCACGGTCAGGGCTGGCTCGTTGCACAAGACCCCAAGACTGGTGAGAGCGGTCTTGTGCCTGAAGAATATGTGCGACTGCTACGCGACATTGAAGGCGGCTGGAACGGACTGATGAACGGCATGCTACACGCTCAAGACCCAAACCTTGGCCTGGAAAGCTTGCTGAGCCCCATATCAGCTGGCCCAGAGGCAAAGACACCCACCCAGGCTGACCATTCAACTTCGTATACCCCGGTCATTTCCACCTTTTCCACGAGCCACAAGGACCTCGAACCATACCCAAAGGAGCGTCTTGCCACTCCCACCAACGCTGATGGAGGTAGCTTTGGCAAAGGACGAGAAAGCGCAGCGATGGAGGGCATCGAGACTACTCCTGAGCCATCCTCGCAGCCTCAAAAATCATGACAGACTAGACGTCATCTTGCAGTCATCATCACAACCAACGCCGCAGCTCGCTAAGCCCACGAATCGTAATAATCCAATGAGGATATCGATTGGGCTCAGGCCCCTCAGATTTGGGCCCATAGTAACACACACACACACACACACACACACACACACACACGCACGCACACAACATCATCCACAACATTGGAATGTTAAAAGGGGGACTGGATTCCTTACTTTTTGAATTGGCAGCTTCACAGGACATTCGCTTCATCTCCATGTCTTAGTTGTGCCCAAGAAAACAAAGGCCATTTTTTGTTGTGCGTGGTTTTTTTTTTTTCGGCTCTGCTTTTATTGAATGTGTACATGTATGTATATGTGTGTATGTATGTGTGTGTATGTATATGTGTGTATGTTATGTGTGTGTAGTCTGTATAATTTGTGTTTTTAAGCATTTGCCCCGGCGCATATGAAATGAAAAATAACATTATGTGTGCGCATGTTTTGTTTCTCCCATCTCCCTCTCCTTCTCTCCCTCTGGCTTCTTTGTTAGGAACAGGAAGCAGCGTGGGGGGGGGGGGGTTTTCAGAAATACCATGATTCGCTACCGATGATGGATGGCTTGTATATTTATTTATCAAAGAGAGCCAAGAGAAAGAGAAAGAGAGGGCGAGAAAATACCTAGTTGATCCCAAACTATTTACGAGAATAAGAAAACACGGGACTTTTTTTTTTTTTTTTTTTTTTTTTTTTTTTTTTTTTTTTTTTTTTTTTTTTTTTTTTTTTTTTTTTTTTTCTTTCTTTCTTTCTTCTTCTTCATCTCTTGGAAATGTTATTTCAGCGGTGCGGGCGCGTGCTGCTGTTGTTTCGCTGTTAATTAATTAACTAACTAGTTGGTAGTTAGTTTAATATTAACTAACTAGTTAATAGTTAGTTAGTGGGAAGTAATTATTACCAAGTTAAACCCCGCACCACCGACCCCGCTCAGAGAGTACAATAGTTATACTTTGCTTTACAAAGTATAAAACTACATACATGCACATATGCCCGCGAAACCGACAAAACCCAAGGTATTTGATAGAGTTTCTTTCGTCTTGGGGGGTGCTGCAGGAGAGAGAGAGGGATAGTGTTTTTGTGCATGTGTGTACTCCCTATGTGTATATGTGTGTGTGTGTAGGTAGTTAGGTTATGTATATTAATGGTTGTTGTGCAACTCATGTGCATGTATTGTCTTGTTATATTATCGTAACCTAAATAAAGTCACATGCACGATTTTAAAAAAAAAAAACCCCTTAAAGAGTATAAACATGGACTGGATGATTACTCTGCTTATCCCTATCCGTACTAACAACAACAACAACACAAAAAAACGCCTATCCCTTGTGCTGTTGGAAACTGTCTTCGCTTAGTAAGCCAATCAGAGGCCCTGGTTGCGTTTTAGCGATGGCGCGATGCAGTGGAGTACAAGGTGGATAAATTGATCGTATGGATGAAGTTCAAAGTTCCAATATGGCCCGTGCGTCAACCAGGGCCTCTGATTGGCTTACTCTAAGCGAAGACAGTTTCCAACAGCACAAGGGATAGCAAGCATGACAAATGCCCTGAATTCGCGTGTCTTGCACGTAAATTACCCTTTCACGGTTTTGATTATCCAAAGTTTTAAAAAAAAACAAAAAAAAATCCTATTCCCCTTCTCCCCAGCACACCCCTTTTTTTAATTTTGATTCTAGAATAAATTGGCGGGAGAAAAAAAAAAAAGGTTAATTGACGCCGCGCTTCAAAGTCCAATGACACGAGATGATGCTATTATACAACAAGACCAGGTTTGCAAAAAAAAAAATAGAGAACAAAAAAAAAAGACAAAAGCGCAATCACAACGTTGGGGCTTTTTTCAAGCCGCGACAGTAGCGCACGTGCAGAGTGTCGATAAAGTGAGAGTGTCGGATTCCCGGGGGGCGGGCTTGTTGAAAGTGATCAATTGCATCTTCGACCCGGTAGGCCAGGCGCTCAATCATGTACGACACCAGGAAAAAGCCCGTGCGGTTGAAGCCGTAGTGGCAGTGGACGCCAATCATGCCAGGCCTCTTCTCGGCTCGAATCTTGTCAACGAGATCCACAAATATCTTGACCTCGTCTAGCAGTGGTGGCTGCTTGGAAACTGTAGGAAACTTGTGGTATGGTATCCCGCCTTCTTCAAGACCCTTGGGGTCGTAGACTGGATTGTCGTGCGAAATGTCAATGACGGCGCTGAGCTTGCCTGCCCATTTCTTGGCAACGACTCGGGGCGTGTGTTCTTCATCGACTTCACGAAGCGTCTTCATCGCTCGGAAGACGCTGGCAATCGGCTCCGATACAGGCTGAACGGCTCTCCACTTTTCCAGGTTCTTGACATCCCATTTGCCTTCTGTTGACAGATGTTGCAATTGCCAGGCAAGCGAAAGTCGTGGATCTATATGGTCGGCGAAGAAGCTGCCAATCAGTCCCGATATTATGCGTGACGTTAAAGGCGCAAACAACAGCGAGTGCGCGGCTGGCTTGGGCATAATCGCAGTCTTGACAACAAGTCGGCGTGGATGGGGCGCAGGGCTATTTGGTTCTAACAATGTAGTGTCACTGTCCACTACATCCCCGTCGGTCAGTACATAACTCTCAGTCGTTGACGTAGACAGTTTGTCTTGATCTTCGAGCTGCGCTAGGTCATCAGCATCAACACCCGAGTCTTGGTACTTGCTTGGCATGGTTACTTGTTCCAGCATGACAGGATCAAAGGGTGCTGCTGCGATGGGTAGGCTAGCCTTTTCACTAGGAGGCTGCATTGCGGATGCATCTCGTCCCAGAAATTCCACAATGCGCTTGACATTTGATGGCGGTGTGACTTGATCAGCCTCACCACCACCAAGGAAGACTGGTATCTTCAAGCCAGCCCATACTTCTCGTCCTGGAAGGCCACCACTGGCGTTTCTACCCTGGGGACACATACCCCAGGCCATGCGTTGCCATGTTGCAGACCGACTCTGTTTGTTGAAACGTAGTTGAAGACTTTTCGTCTCTTTCTCAGCATCCGCCCCTGCCATGCGCAACACACTCTTGCTGTTGATACCGCCTCTGCGATCCCATTTCCTGAACAAGTCGAACAGAACGGCTGGCAAAAAGGTCATGTGATAGAGCGCCTTGATCTGTGATTGGCAAGGCGGATCTGCTTGAGGACAGATTGCAATGAGTCCAGTGACGTGTTGGGACAAAAGGTGTGCATGGGGGGAAGTTGGCGAGGCCAAGAGTGCGGCGAGAGAGCATCCCATACTGTGGCCAACAAGGACGACTTGCTGATTTTGATCCGCGGCGCGGTGAGCTTCGATTGCGGTGGCAAGGAGGTGGACAAGTGCGTCCGACGTATAGGCTTCCCAACTTGCGGGTACCATGGCAGAAAGACCACATCCTGGAAGATCAATGGCCAGACATGAAGCAAGATTCGAAAGGCTAAGCAGGATGGAGTTGAACTGAGCAACCGAGCCTCCTAAGCCGTGAATGAACACCAGGAGTGGGACGGGGCAGGGCTCGGTGGGAAGTTTGCTTTCTTGGGGGTGAGGCCGATAAAAGGTCCTGATAGCCGGGTATGTCGCATTGTTCGATGGAACTGTGTAGGAGCGAATGGTGGAGTGTTTCCTGAGTAGACCAGGATCAGTAGCGGCAGCATCGTCTGCGAGTGATCAGCATCAAGCTCTTCAGAGTCCCTAATGGCGCATCCACGACAGCGGGTCGAAGTTGTCCCACACGCACATGAATGACGCCGATCAACCGGGGCTTCTTACCGGCTACATGTGCATCGTGGGAGTCACGGGACGAGGATGGGCGTGCGCGCTGGCTGTTTCGTCTGCTGCACAGCCAAAGCGCAGAACCGATACCACACAGCGCCGTCAACTTGACCATGCCCACGAGCGTCGAATTCTTCAGGTCGTCACCAACTACAAAGGGGTTGAAAAGCCAAATCAGACGGTTGAACGAGTGCCTTATAATGTGCGAGGGTGCAAGGACCGGGTCGATCAAGGCAAGTGGATGGCTTGTTGCTTTGGCCAGACAGCTCCTTAGCAGCAAGACGAGGGCCTGTGGAAAGCACAACGTGCCATTCTGAGACGAGCAAGGACGCGAATGAGGCTCCATCCCTCCTTGCGTGGCCCAAAGCCAAATGTATAATCCACGGGGCGAGAGTGTCGACGTCTGCAGCAAGTCGACTTGAGCGATGCTCACTTGCGGTGCAGCCAATGGAATGCAGAAAAAGCGGATCGTGCTCACGTCTGTGGCGGGCGGGAAGCCGGTGCCTGAGAGCGTCTGTAACAATGGGATGCGGGCGCGTTGAGAGGCACCACGAATGCGCTGTTTCCTAGGGCGAAGTGCCTAGGAGGAATAATAGTCTATGTGTGAGTGAGGGCGTGTGCTGAAGTGGCATGGTCAAGAATAACTGGTTAGTGGTGGGGAGAAGATGAAGCGCCAGATGAGTGGGGTGGAGGGGGTAGGTAGTTGTGGAGAGAGAGAGGGGAAAAATAAATAGGTAATGGCAGACGCAAGCACTGTGCGCTGGGGTAGTAGTGGTAATAGTGGTGATACAGTCTCCTTTTGCTGGTGGTGGTGGTGGTGGTGGTGGTGGTGGTGGACAAATGGCGCAGGCGTCAGTCAGTCGCGACGGGCTGCTAGGTCAGTAGGTAGACAGACGGGTTAATTATTATTATGAGGTGAGGAGTCAGGACTCAGACTGGCACACAAAATAGGGCAGCAGCAGCAGTCCAATGGCATGTCACGTCGTGGTGTGGTAGGTGGAGTACGGAGTACCTGGGTGTATAGGTATTATAGGTATAGTTATAAGCTCGGGCACCCACTTCCGGCCCACCCATAGTTCCGGCCCACCCTCGCCATCTTAGCCACCCACTTTTGAAGTTGAATAATTCAATAACAACGATTATATTTGCCACTCAGTACACATAGATTCAAGAGAAAGAGCTGCAGTCTCAGCTGCAGCTTTCGCAGCAGCTTTTGTATTAAAATTGCGCTTGTTTTTTGCTGCCTCAGCTGCGGCAGCGTCCATCGCTTTTTTGATCGCTTCAATATTGCTGAAGCGTTGATTTGGGCTCTTCTTCACTTGTTTTCTTGGCTGATGAGGCTTGAGTTGCTCAAGTTGAGATTTCAAGCGTTGATTCTCCATCTGGAGTTCAGCAGCGTTGGCGTTTCCTACTGCGATTGCCTTACCTGCTTTGCCAAGTACTGCCCTCATACTTCGTGTGAGGCGCTCAGATCTCTCAAGGAGTTGCTGAACCTTGTACAGCTCCTGAGATGACTGTGGAGTTTTCAAGACCTGATCTAATATATACTCGGGTGGAGAGGCTGGAGGTGGTGTTCTTACTTGGGCTAATACTTGAGAGGAGTTAAGTACAAGCTCTGGGTTGAATGGAGAGATCCCAGTTGCTTTCCAGCCAGCCCGTATTACTCGCGGCGATAATCCAGCATCAGGTGCCAGCTTGTATGAGCGTATAAAGCGCTCTTTTTTGACTGGCGCGGCGTCATCGATCAATGAGAGCTCACTGATCTCATCGCGATACTTTGACTTGACGACGCTGAATGGAGCCAAATCAAGTGGCTGGAGTATATGGGAAGTATGGGCGGGGAGAAAGAGGAGATGGATCTTGTTCTGATAGCACTTCCACATAAACTCAGGGCTTGTATGAGAGCCGTGCCCATCGAGTATCAGCATTCGATCCCGCCCATCTGGGCGCGCCGTGCCGGGTTGGAATACACGATCCACCCACTCAACTGCGATCGCATTTGACGTCCATCCATTTATTGAAGAGGTGTAGAGCCAATCAGGAACAGATTCAGATGGGAACCAATTACTCCACACGTGCTTTCCTTTGAATATTACTACGCACTGCAGCGTGGCTCCAGTGGCTGAGATGGCCTCAATAATCGTTGCCCACTCTCTTGTTCCTGGAGTTTTTTTGTAAGCCTTGCTCTTTTTGGAACTGCCAAGTACTTGAGAGTTGTTACATACTCCAAGTGCGACACCAGTCTCATCCATATTCCAAACGTCTTCCAGTTGTATATTGAGCCGGGCTCTCGTACGCTCAAAGAGCTCAAAAAACGCGCGTATAATCTCTGGAGTGGCGGCAGTAGCCCGGGAGGCTTCAATTGATCTTCCAACGATTGAGGCAACGCGTGGATTGCGGGTGATGAAGTGGGTAACCCACTGCTTTCCAATCGGCTCAGGATTCCCATTCTCACGCGAGATTATGAGAGCTATCTCACGCACGCGCGTGTGAGATGGAGCTTGCCCACGTGACTCAGCATTGAGTATCCAGTCTGCTAACCTCCTCTCTTGAGCTGGAGATAATCGCTGCTGAGGTTGATGGGCAATCGCGTGTGGAAGCCGCCCTCTGCGACGCGCGCGGAAAGTTGATCTCTTGACATTCCAAGCCGTGCACGCGGCTCGTTCGCTTTTGTAAACACCAGTAACAAGATCGCGGATAGCTAATTGTATACGAGCTTCGTGATCACTCATATTGGAAGCGGCATTGTTGAATTATTCAACTTCAAAAAGTGGGTGGGCAAGATGGTGAGGGTGGGCCGGAACTACGGGTGGGCCGGAAGTGGGTGCCCGAGCTTAATGCCTAG
Organism: Shiraia bambusicola; assembly: GCA_028220655.1. Lineage (NCBI taxonomy): Eukaryota > Fungi > Ascomycota > Dothideomycetes > Pleosporales > Shiraiaceae > Shiraia > Shiraia bambusicola. Next base: position 119,456 of record SSBG01000060.1, on the reverse strand, counting down.
TAATAAATGAATGAATTAACCACGTATTATTGTGCTCAAGTTCAAGGTAGCTGGGCATGGTCAGCAATTGCCAATGGACATGACGAATAATAGGCAATAGGCAATAGGCAATAGGCAATAATATTGTGTTTGCTCTGTGGGCAGTTGTGTGTATTAGTCATCGAGGCAATGACGGCTCGGGTACATATTATGTATAATTTACATAGTTGGGGATGCGCCTTCCTCCTTGACTCTAAATTGGATTCATACGGCAGGCACGTCTGTCTGGCACTGGGGAAGGCGTTATCTATCCACCTCGCAGGTAAACAAACAAACAAACCAACAACAACACCACCACCACCACCACCATCATCATATGATTTCCATACCACCACCCCTTTACCGCCATGTTATTACCCTCGGTCATGATGCAGTGGCTCGGCACTTTTTTGGCTTCCTGCATCGACCACGCCTACGTAGTACGTGCAGCCTCGCCGTTACCGCGGCCATAACAAGCTAGCCCCCCCCCGGTTTTCCCAGCGACACAGTCATCCAGACAACTGCGCGGATAGGTAGCTAAAGTTGTAGTTACACACATACTTTACTGCGGCCATGACTGCGCAGAGCGAAGTTCGCTGCCCGCAACACGACGTGCACACATAGCCTATCACGGCCGGGCATTGGCTATTACTCTGCGTCGCCAATGCTGCTATGTAGTGTAGTGCAGTGCATCGGCCCAAGAGCGGGCACATGTTTGACGGCACCCCTCCGTAAACTCTTTCTCTGAGTGCAAGACGTGAGCGGAACCCAGACCGCCCCACTAATTGTCGCTCTCTCTGAACCTTCGGATTGCTCAAACTCAGCTAGACTACAACTTCTCTCCGACCGGACTGTCCAACCTTTCGGTGACGGCGGTGGCTAGCTAGTTAGGTGCTCGATTGCCGGCTCAGATATCCTCGTGCTTCCATATCTAATCCCGCCTGCGCCAAAAACTTCACCTTCTTTCTTGTCCAACCCACCTTTACTTGTCGTCGATCGATTGGCGTTTGTCTGGCCCCCATCTCCCCCTCCTCAATTCTTCAATTCTTCAACACCACGTCTGTCTACTGTGCAAACCTGCACCTTGTTGCCATTGCCCACAATGGATCCCCAAACCCTCGAAAAGCAAAGTCAAGCCGAGGAGCCACGCTTCCTGACGTTTCGACACCTCGCTGACAATGCCACCCTGGACAACGGCAAGCCAGCCCTGAACAAGTACTCGTCCACGCTCACCGCCGGCCACGACTTTCCTGGAGCTCAGGTTCGCTATTCCCGGAAACTTAGCCGCCGAGCTACATGAGTAGCTGATTTGCGTACAACCATTAGGCTATGCTGTATGCGGCGGGTGTGCCATCGCGAGAGGCAATGAAGACGCAGCCTCATGTAGGCGTCGCGAGCGTATGGTGGGAGGGCAATCCATGCAAGTATGTCCATCCAACTCCATGGTGGTGTTTTTGTGACATTGACCGTTTTGCAGCATGCACTGTAAGTTACTACATCCGGGAAGCCCGCACCTCGTCATTGGTTCGCCAACCACGAGCTGGGCTGAGCCGCAATGTCGCGTGGGGGATTCGCATTAATTTAGCCATAGTGCTGGATCTAGGAAAGGAAGTCAAGAAACATCTCCAAAATGATGGCATGCTGGCATGGCAGTACAATACCATTGGCGTATCCGATGGCATCACCATGGGAGGCGAAGGTCTGCTTAGCCCATGCCCACGACTGGTCAACTGTGCTGACTCCGATCTTCAAGGCATGCGTTTCTCACTCCAGACACGTGAGATAATCGCAGACAGCATCGAGACTGTCACGTGCGCACAACATCATGATGCTTGCATAGCCATTCCAGGCTGTGACAAGAATATGCCTGGCGTTATAATGGCTTTTGCTCGTCACAACAGACCATCCCTCATGATCTATGGCGGTTCAATAATGCCCGGCTACTCGGAGACATTGAAACGACCCATCAACATTTCAACTTGCTACGAGAAGCACGGCGCATACATTTACAAAAGCCTTGAAAGCGCCGAGGCGGGTAAATTCTCACCGGATGAGATCATGGAAGACATTGAGAAGAATGCTTGCCCAGGAGCCGGAGCATGTGGTGGCATGTACACTGCTAATACAATGTCAACGTCTCTCGAAGGTATGAAGATAATACCCCCTACACTCAACATGAGGGGGTGTGGATGCTAAAAAGCACAATAGCTATGGGGCTGACCCTTCCCAACTCTTCAACCACACCCGCTACTTCTCCTGCAAAGATGCGAGAATGTGCCAAGGCTGCTGCTGCCATTCGAGTATGCATGGAGAACAACATTACACCAAAAAAGCTCCTCACCAAAGCTTCCTTTGAAAATGCCCTCGTCATGATGATGGTGCTCGGCGGTTCTACAAACGCCGTCCTACACTTGCTGGCCATGGCAGGCACGGCAGGTGTCCCTCTGACACTGGACGATTTCCAGCGCGTGTCTAACAAGATTCCATTTTTGGCAGATCTCACTCCCTCGGGAAAGTATATGACTGCCGATTTGTTCGATATCGGTGGCATGCCATCCGTCATGAAGGTTCTTGTTGCAGCAGGCCTCCTCGACGGCTCCATCATCACCGTCACAGGTAAAACCCTGGCAGAAAATATCGAACCATTTCCCTCTCTTCCACAAGACCAGGTTCTCATCCGCCCACTAAACAACCCAATCAAGGCCACAGGCCATATTGAAATTCTTCGTGGCAACCTCGCCCCTGCTGGCGCTGTCGCAAAGATTACAGGCAAGGAAGGCCTCATTTTCAAGGGTAAAGCCATGGTCTTCAACAAAGAGCACGAACTCGACCGCGCCTTGAACGAAGGCCGAATTCCACATTCGCCCAACATTGTCATTGTGGTTCGCTATGAAGGTCCCAAAGGTGGCCCCGGTATGCCTGAGCAACTCAAGGCCTCTGCCGCCATTATGGGCGCAAAATTGACCAATGTCGCGTTGGTCACGGATGGCAGGTATTCTGGAGCGTCGCACGGATTCATCGTCGGTCATATTTGTCCAGAGGCTGCCGTCGGTGGTCCAATTGCGGCGGTCCAAGACGGAGACATGATTACTATTGATGCAGAAAAGAACCGAATTGACATGGACGTTAGCACAGAAGAAATCGACTGTAGGCTCAAAGCGTGGAAGGCTCCGAGCATGCCTGTAACCAGGGGTGTATTGGCCAAGTATGCTCGGTTGGTAGGAGATGCAAGCCATGGCGCCATGACGGATCTGTTTTAAGCGTCCTGTGTCAGCGTGGAACAGTGAGGTGTTTGTTTGTTTGTTTGTTTGTTTTGAAAAAAAAAGAAGTGAAATCCATAGACGGCGAACTGGCGTGATATATGCAAAGGGCCAAAATGAGAGCTTATATCTAGTTATAGGTAACGGTAGTTAGTCCAATCGGCTCTACTCAAGCCTTCTCCTGCTCGTCATGACTGCGAAGTGATCATATGAATGTCAAGCAAGCTGCATATTGGAACTGGAAGAACAAAAAAATGTAGACATGTGTATGCACAGATCATGAAGTGGGTATCATGTTGCTTTTCAGGCCAGGCCTGTCTCCATTGGATATCCTAGGTAGGCTAGACTAGCCCAAGCGCAGTCGTGTTTCAACGCCATAAGCCATGAACCGTAGATCCATACCGCCCGCAATGAAATGCTCAGCAGCTTTTATGCATACATCTACTCGTCATCGTCATCCTCCTCCTCGGCTTCGAGAGTGGTTTGGGCAATACGGTCCAGATCACGCTGGCCAGACTGGGTGATGCGGCGGCCACCTTTGTCCTCATCCTGCTCGAGAACGCCAATCTTCTCGAGCGCCTGCATGACCTTGCGGTCGACGGAGCCAGAGGCATCGACGTGATGCGAGGGGCGGGAGCCACGGTTCTTGGTGGAACTGCATATCATTAGAAATCTCCCTTCTTGATTCCAACTTGGCTCGGACATGTGCGTACCCGTGAACCTTTCGCAGGCGACCAACACCGACAGTCTTGCGCATGTAGACGTGGCGGGCGACGGCGGCGGCGCGGATGTAGAACCAGTCGATGTCTTGAGGGGGCAACTCGTTGGAGTCTACACAATCATTAGACGAGCACAAAGCAAGCCACAGTCAGTCAGTGAGTACGTACGCGAAGTCTTGACAGTATCAACCCAGCCTGTAGATAATCGGTCAGCAAGCTGAAGTTATCCCCCAATTACGGGATTCAGGCTTTTTCATCACCCGCTGAATTGACACGAACCTGGACTGCGAAAAGCGTTAGCATAACAATCTCCAATACTGGGAGGAACATGAAACGTACATTGGGAGCTTTCCCTGCCTCTTCAAGAAGGCAGCATAGGCATTGATGAACTTTTGCGCCTGCAAAAAATGTCAATTTGCTGTCGCGGTGACTGTATAGCAACGTAGTCTGCGTATTCCGCATACCTCGACGTCCTTGACGGTAACACCACCCATTTTGTCGGATTTGGAGGGGGTTGACGGGTTCGTGGGAAAAGAGGTAGTGGAAGTCTTGTCGTGGGCTGAGTTACAGTTCTTGCTCACGGTCACCAGCGGCGTTCGATTTTCGGGTGGGCTCGCTTACGGCCCCTGTGAAGGAGTTATGTCGGGCCGATGCTGACCTAACTACATAGTTGCTTAGCGTGATGTTGCCATCTGGTGGGGCACCGCAATCGTTACTACCTACATACATACATAATACATGTTACGTGTCACTAGATCACAGTTTACTTAATAAGTCTGAGGTGCTTCAGAACGATATACTCTTTCTAAGTCCTAGCTCTATGCTCGAATTGACAAGATACTCGTAACGATGCCATCGTTCAGCATGCTATCACCGTTCAATCTTTTCCAGCAAGAGCCTGGCAGTCGCTAGAATTAGGCCACAGTAGCTTTTCGCATCGATCTACGAAGATTTGGCGACCATGTATGTATATTAGTTATAACTATGTAATTGTAGTTAGTTATTCCTAAGTCTGGAAAGATTGAACAAATGTGCCTTCCTTATTAGGTTAGCGCTCTTTATAACCCCCACGTTGACTTTTAGCGCGGGATTTGAACATTCCATCTCAACAGAACTTGCCAACATCCAGCTATCTAGATTATAGCAGCTCAATCGAAATGTCGGATCTTGACGCTTCTACCCCTCGTGTATTCATAGCTCGCCACGGTGAGTTGCCGGTCTCAATCGACTACCCTGCAATGTCTGATCATTAATTGAGGCGAAACCGAATGGACCAAGAATGGACGCTATACTGGCTCCACTGAGCTTGAACTCACTCCAGATGGAGTCACGCAGGTCTCAGGAACAGCTTCTCATCTTGTAGGCACTGGGAAGTTGATCGATCCCGTACGCCTTGCTCGTATCTATGTTTCTCCAAGGAAGCGCGCCCAACAAACTTTCAAACTTCTCTTTGAAAGCTCAGGATTGAGTTTGGAGAGCGAAAAAGTGTTGCTTGAGGAAGACATTACTGAATGGGACTATGGCATGTATGAAGGCTGGCTTGGGAGCGAAATTCGGGCCAGCAGGAAAGATAGAGGTATTGATCGGGAAGGTGAGGAGTGGAACATTTGGAGAGATGGCTGCGAGGATGGCGAGTAAGTTGTTGTCTTGAGTTTTATGGTAATTCGATTTGATGGTCCATGTCAGAACCCCAGCCCAAGTTACGGCGCGCTTAGACAGATTAATAGCGACGATCAGGGACATCCAAAGGCCACATATGGATGGCAGCAAACCAGTCGACGTCATTGTGGTATGTCCTGTAATCTCTTCCATCTTCGGTGCTATCATTGAAATAATACTGTTAAGGTCGCTCATGGAATGAGCCTTCGATGTTTCGTGAAAAGATGGCTAGGTTATCCATTAGACATGCCCTTGGCGCTGATGCTGTCACCTGGCGCAATCGGAATTCTCAGGTAACTTATACTTGTTATCCCTGATCTGGCTTTTAGAAGCTAAGCAATTCGACAGCTACCTCAAGCACGACATCAATCAGCCAGCCTTTTTCGTTGGTATGTCACTTCCATCAATTTGAGTAGGCAAATTACATATGTCGACTACGTGGACCGGGGTATGTCGTAACAGTAAATTTTGGACAAGGGAAAATCTTATATTTTTCGATTGCGCACATGGCCAAACCTCATGGTTCCAAGGTTGCCATCATTGCATCTAAAGGAGGGGAATAGAGCCCAAACAAAGCAAAGAAACCTCACAATTCCGTGCAAAAGACATGAGAGGCCTACAACTTGTTGACTTAAAAATTATGGGAATTCTTTATTGATCAATCTAAGCAGTTTCCGCATGCAACTATGTCGAGTACTACTATGAAGTGCCGAGCAAAACAGGCGCCAGTAGCTGCAAGCGCTGTGGCGCCACCAATACCAAGCCATTCTCAAGCCTCCAAGCCTTCTTTACAAGTAGGTACATTCCATCATACTGCCATACAATAGTAAATTTCCTGTTATGCGTTCTACCGAGCTTCCTTTTTCAGCAAGTTGCTTCCATGCCTCGGCCTGTGACGAATCACGATACTCGCTCTACGGCAAAATTCAATCTAGCCATACCCTAGCACATCTCGGAGCATTCATATCCCTGAAGAGACTATTATGTACTAGATACTGTCCTCCCCGCAAAAGACCAGGGATCGCCTACACTCCACAATTACTCCGGCCTGTCTAAGTTTCCCCGCAAATCAACGTGAAGCAAACACGCGACCATGGCCATGTCGAACATCTGTCCGCCTTACCGTACTAATCTTGGCACATGCTATATCGGGTAGGAATACTGTACCAGGTGCCACAACCAGGCAGCAGCATAGGTATAGTAGATATTGTTGCAAGCTAGAAACTCGTTTATATGTACTATATATCGCTGTCCCTTCCAAGGTTTAGTTACTTGCCACCGCCCGTTTTTTGCTCTTCTGGTCGGCCTTCAAGATGCGCCTCTCATTACTATTCTTCTCTATTGTCTCAGCGGTGTTTGCCCTCCCGCAGCAATCAGCACCATCTACATTTGCTCAACGCGTCATCTTTGAACCACCATCGAACGCCGGCTGGGTCGATCCGCGAGTACTCTACGCTCGCTCTGCCCAGCTCGCCGATGGAACCCTGCTTGCAACATGGGAGAATTATAGCCCGGAACCACCTAACGTCTGCTTCCCTATCTTCGAGTCCAGAGATGGTGGATACACCTGGAGAGAAAAGAGTCTTGTACAGGATACAGTGAATGGATGGGGTCTGCGCTACCAACCTTTCCTTTACGTCCTTCAAAATGATTTGGCTGGGTTCAAAAAGGGAACTGTATTGCTTGCTGGCTCTTCTATCCCCACAAACCTCTCAAAGACTCAAATTGACTTGTACGCCTCGTCCGATGATGGCGCATCCTGGACATTTGTTTCCCATCTGGCCGCTGGTGGTGAGGCCCGACCAAATAACGGTCTTACTCCTGTCTGGGAACCCTTCCTTATGGAATACAAGGGATATCTGATTCACTACTATTCCGACCAACGTGAAAATACCACTCATGGTCAAAAAATGGTACATCAGACAAGCAAAGATTTGAAGACTTGGGGTCCCGTGGTTGATGATGTTGCATACCCCAAGTACACTGATCGCCCTGGAATGCCTACTGTTCAACTCCTTCCTAATGGAAAGTACATCATGGCCTACGAGTATGGCGGCGGGCCTGCAATTCCCAACTCGTATCAGTTCCCTGTATACTACAAGATCGTCTCAGATCCTGAGCAATTCGGCCCCGCCACAGGTATCTCTCTCAGGGCTACTGATGGCACCATTCCGTCTGGTTCTCCCTACGTTGTGTGGTCCTTGGTTGGAGGCAGCAACGGAACCATTATCGTTAGTGCACATAGCGGCGGAGACATTTTTATCAATAAGGGACTTGGTGAAGGACCATGGGTCAAGGTGTCTACGCCCGAGAAGAGCCATTATACCAGACACCTGAGGGTCCTGAACGATCCTACAAAACTGCTGATTATGGGAGGCGGACAGCTGCCCCCAGCTAACGCTAATAAGGTGCAAGTTACTGTAATGGATATTAGCAACTTGTAGATAAATATACGTTTACAATTTGTCCATTGATTATTAGTATCATGAATAAGGCTTTTTGGCGCCGCGAATACACAAAGATCAAAGTACTGATTGATCGCACTCTTATTTCAGCACTATATGAAAAATGCTTACCTTGAAGGATGATGTCGCGTAAGGGATCGGATTCGTCAGTTTGATATAACTGTAGCTGCAAATTAACGAGCTTGAAAAGCCCTGCTATTTGCTGTATGAATCTTGCACAAAGGTATCGTTTCCAGTTGGATTTGATTTGCAGATCATAATCGAAATCTTGTAAGTGGTGCAATCATATGCAAAAGCAATGCCTTTTATGGATCCAAAGCATTCTTGTTGGAAAAGGCAAACGAAGAAGCTTTGCTCAGGGGGAATTCGTGCATTTTACCATTTGAAATTGTCCAATTGTATGTCTCGACGAGGATTTGCCAATCTGCATCAACTCATTTGATGCTGCATTCGTCCCCAGGTATGCCACCCTTGTTAATCCGCCAGGCTGTCTGCATTAAGCCGTGATAGCAGTATTTTTTTATTGAACCTGTTGTGTAATGACAATCTTGGAGGCTTTTTGAAACAGGGTCCTGTCAAATTTCGCCATGCGAGCTGCAAGAGCAATGGTACTGAAACTCCTATCAGAAGTAGTACCTAATCTATTATTACCTAACTATACGAGTAGGCATAGCCTCTATGAAGCGCAGAAAACAAACTTGCTCGGATTGCCTTCCTCCACCAAACAATAATCAGATCCTGCACAATGTAAACAATCAGGCTAAGGTTATCCAATTGATTGGCGATATTGAGTATCGCATTACGCTAAACGAGCTCATTGAGAACAGGCCTTTGCTTGACTAGTTTCGGGTGGGATATTACTAGACTGGCACGCACGATAGTTGTAGCGAAAATTGTCAGGAAACCAGAAATTTCAACCACTGGGAATTAGTGACTAAAACCAGACTTCTAGTCAATGCTATCATCTAGGTTAACTTCACGTGTCTCGGCATCGTAGTCAGCCTTCTTGTTTCGAAAATCATTGGCAACATGTGAAGGTCGGGTGGCTTGGGCGCGGCATGATTTTCGTAGCTCTGTTCAAATGTGGGGCTGGAAGTCTCTAGTGACAGTTCAGCGTCAAGTTCCTCCGAAAATTTCTACTGATTCTACGGTGGGCGTTGGGGCAATTGAAAAGTGTTTCTCCCTTTCTGCTTGTTCTGTCGTACCTAGTTTTAACCATCACCCGAAGCAGATTCTTGGGCTCTAGCGATGCTATCTCAGAACATCTGCTCTGGCCTAGCTCTTTGACTTTTGTAGCATTCATATCGTAGCCACTAGGCACTTACTTCATCTCGCCGATCATGTCAGCCACCAGGAAACAGTCAGGCTTAATATAGGTACTTGATCATATCATATTAGAAATAGAATACGAGGGGATATACTCTACTCAACGACTTAACGATCTAGTGGTAAGAAAGCCGCTAGCTAGGTAGACGACATAGTAGGTATAATATAATAGAAAATTAGTATTAGGTATAGACGACCCGGCTAATAAGTCCTACGGTCGCTCGGCGTATATTGATACGAACTCTCCGGGCGCTTCTAAATTGCTTAATGCTTTCCACTACAACTATATAAAGCAGCATCCCCCTAATCAAAAAGCCACGCTATTAGCTATACCGTCATAGCACGCATAGTCTCCCCGTATCTTTTGCACTGTTATGCTGAACAGGCTGTAGGATCGTATACCAACTACAATAGGCCACACAACAACCACAGGCTACATACTAGCTACTACTGGTTCTGTGCTAACTACTAAAGGGGGCAGGCTGGGTTAAGCAACTGGTAAGACGGTACTGATACGCAAATTGCAATATTGAATGGAATTAGGAGATTAGCATTTCCCAAGTTTTTAAAGAGCTTTTATGTAAGCAGCTCATGATGCCCTGCTAATAGCTAGAGAGCCCTAATCAGTTTTGCTTTTCGGTGTGACGAGCGGGAAAGGCTGTAATGTGCGTAGCAAGTCGAATTTGTCTCTTATCTTATACTACGAGCTCTTTGGTGGTGAAAGCTAGGTTATCCTCATAACACAGCTATCGTCAGGTTCAAGGATGCTACAACAAGATAATGAAGGATAAAGTATATACGTAGCTTGTAATTATGGCCCGTCGAATTACTGCGTTATTCAAGCAATACGGCACAGCAACATGCTAAACCATGAAAATCCAATCAGTACTCACTCCCCATCTCCGATTACATCTACACAATACGATACAGCTTCATACTGCATCACACACTAACCGAGCCAGTCACATTCTCGTTGGTTAAAAATAACGGGGCCTAGTAACATGCTGCGTGAGTATGTTTCATTCTTATCTTTGATAGAATCTAAGCTAATGAAGTTTGGCGAGATTCTCTTCATTTCGCTCCATTTCATTGAGACCTCGCTAAATCAAGGGCTGCTAGGTACTGGCCATTATCATCACGCTCCAGCGTAATATTGAAGCTCTTGTCAGTTTTGCCTTCGGGATATCATTTGTAGACGGGAGGAGAGGGGAGCCGCGAGCCGTGACTACTGTACCTATATAGTCTTATGCCGTCGACCTTTGTGCGCTCTAGCCTCTACGTTCGAGGCTCTGCAGCCGTATGGTTGTCCTTATCACAGACTAGCAGGCGAGCAACTGCCCTCTCTTGTTTCATGTCAGGCAGTCGACCTATTTAAGCCTTTTATCTATATCTTCTGTTGATCTGTGTTATAAGCCTGCTTGAGTGCGTGGTCGTTCGATCCGCATAAGGCCAACCAGCTTCTTGTCTTTTACGAGAAGAGCTAGTGTTTGTATCATCGTGATACTAATTCTTTTAAGCATGTGCTAATACGTCAGTACTACGCCTAGAGTCCGATCCAGAAAGAGGTTAAAGATATCCTTCTCCTTTACGTACATGGTCCTCTTGTATGCCTATAATTACAGGTTATTTAACCCAAACTGCGGCGTTTTTATTTCTAGAAGCTTAGGTTATTTCTAGCAGTATAAATTTTACGTCGCCCTAGGTCGCACTATTACTCTTCTTCCTCTTCGTTTAGATACTCGGTGTTATCACAGGCAGCATCTTTGTGAGGACTGCTTACCCAATTCGTATTATTTCAGCGTTGGACTCTCAGGCATAGCTTAGACACGGATGAAACAACAAGGATTAGAAGGCACAGAATGTTCTAAGAACCCTGTCTTCCAACTTTCTCCTAAATGTACCCTATATGCAGACAATACAAGCGATTAGTGAGCGCAGTAGCACCAATCGAGAGTGAAGGACCAAAACGTTATACGCCTCATAATATCTAGATTCGAAAAGCATCATCTGCATATTGGATATAACTTTTACCCAGCTATTTATAGTCTGTCGTATGTATATAAAGTAGTCTGACTTGAGTGAATATACTGAGCCATTCCTGTCCTTGTTGGTCCTGACCTTATACGCTTCCACATTGTATCTTCTCGGTCATCGTGTCGCAAATTTACAGCATTGATCAAATCCCAACCACGTATCTCTCTCTTCCAGTACGCATGGCGAGAGTAGTAGCACATACGATGGGTCCAGTCGTTCCAGGGGGGCAGCTGAGTCAGAACTATTAGTCGGTCCATCTTATCACCCAAGACGGGTCAGCTCAAATCAACATGACACTTCAGAATCCGAACTCAACCGATCATACAGGTGCTTTGCAGGTTTCATTCTTGCCCTACGAAATCTCGAACAGTGCTACAGCCTACTGGGACTTCCAACCTGCGCAGAACGTTACTGTAGAGAATTTTACCTATAATATTACTACAAATCGACGTCAAAGATACCGGATGGCAAAGAATGGTGTTGGATGCCGTTACTGGATGTGCTTTTAAGTGTGTCTTTTTAACCCATCCGTTAACGTTTTTAGCTGTGTTGTTATCTGTGACTGGCAAGCCGCGGGGCTTATTAGACCTAAATTAGCAGCATACATTAAGCTGGTGTTAGTTATCAATATAATTAGTCAAGAAACCAGAGTCCAGTGTATCTAGAAATGAAACAAGGGACGTTTTTCTAAACGGGCATGCGATTAGGAAACCCAGGGGATTAGGGCTTGTACATGCTATTAGTGTTGGTGGAAGTTCTCATCTACAAATTAATGGGAGAGCGGGGTGTGAAAGGAAATAACAGTTGAAAGCTCGTAAATTAATTTTGATTGTATTAAAGCTATGCTCCCAAAGAGATGGGAGTATGGGGATCTATATACATAAGCTCGGCACAAAGGAGAGAGCTCCTTCGGCTGAGTCCCAGCTACTTCCTCCTATACTACCTCACCGCTCGTGATACTAGATCGCCCTATCTCATGGAGATGGGCGATCTCAATATCGGTTGTATGGGGCTCCCATCGGGGCCCCCATATGGGCGCGGGCGCATGGGCGAGCTGGGCGAGGATTGTGGCTGACAGTACTCGAGCTCAGGGGTCGAGGAACGAACAATTAGTTTTATATCAGCTTTTAATAGTTATTTCAAATATGCATCAGCTATCTTATAATCAGGTTCTGTTACCTATTCAAAACCATAAAAGAGCCCTAGAGTAAATTCGCGACTTAGACTTATCCCTAGAGTCAAACGCTAGTTAGTACTGTTTATGTAGTATTAGCAGTACCACGCTAATATTTTATTTAGAGGTTTCGCCGAGGGACCAATCACAGAAGCTGCTGAACTAGGATTCTTAACGATAAGCCAATCAACGCTCTGTTGCTAGGCAGATCACTTTCAGCGCATTGAGCCCGCCTGTCATACAAACCTTCTCACAAACTGCCATTTGCTTTCAAACTCATTTTGCGATGGAGTACGCATTGCCAACCAGTCTTGGGAAGGTCTCGAATGAAGACATCGTCGTACTTTGTCAACGTGGTCCATGCTTTAGCAGCGATATCAACAGCACCAAGGTCGTCAAAATCCTCCCTGACGTCGCCGTCAAATTCGGCATTGGAGTCCATCAAAACGAAGCAATAACCCTTGACTATGTGTACCGTCACATAGATGTGGATATATTACAAGTTCCTCGTGTATATCGATCCTTCACACATGGCGAATTTGTCGGTATGCCGATTGGGTACATTGTTATGGAGTTTATTGGTGGCGTAACCCTGGAAAGACACGACATAGGACCGGATCTGATAAATCGTATTGTCGGTGCGCTTAATCATCTGTCAAAGTTGCCAATGCCTTTGTCCCAGGGTCCTGGACCTGTGTATGGGGGTATACCACACGGCTGTTTGTGGACTGATTACGGAGCAGGCGAGTGCTTCACCTCACTGCAGGATATGGAAACCTGGCTCAATCAGAGGCTCGACCTGTCACGGCGCCAGCTACCCCGGTTTTCCTTGTGTTCCACAGAGCTTTTCCTCTCTCATATGGATATCGCAAAACGAAACATAATCATAACAGAAGAGAACGAGGTGTATTTTATAGACTGGGCTTATGCAGGATTCTACCCTAGGTAATTCCAAAGGCTCTGCATTGAACGGTGTTCTGTAGACGATCCGTCTTTTAGTCGTAGTCTACTACACCGATTGCCATGTTCGCACAACAACGAGGAATTCTATTAGGGGAGCTTCTCAGGATAAACTCCATGTACCCTCCATCAATCTTATCTAGAGGGGTATGTTAAGGCTTAGTAATCATAAACAAAACGTGACATCAAATACGTAGTTTTATCAATGATTTCATCCCTCCATCACTACTCTTACCAATTTTTAGAGTTTAAATTACCCCACATTTGATTCATGTCTCCGCATACCATTCTGCCCCCGACGCCTCGTCTAGATGAGCTTGTCGCATCTATAGTTCTTGATCACCCGTAGAGGGCGGGGCACTGTTATCTCAATATGTATTGTCAGAGGATGTGGGAACAGATCTTCGGAAAGAAAAATCCCCTAGGGTATGCAGAAACTTCAGGATCATTGCCAATCAAGACCGTATGCCCTTCTATCCATCGAATTTCGCGAAAGGCTTGCACAAGCAGAATTATAGGCCTGGAAAGAGAGGGGAGATATACGCTTGAAGACTAAATTGGTGCTAGGATTAATTATGCCGCAAGATAACGTCGATCTGGTTGTGTTCAGGAGCAAGAAAAGTTGTAAGCGGGGGGAGTATAGTTGGGACTTGCAGGTGGCAGATTCTTTAAAGCAGCTCCCTAGGTGTGACACCAAAATGGTATAGTGAAAGTACAACGAACGCTACGTCCAATTAGGAAACGGGCTTCGGGAGATCTTCTCTTAGCCAAGCTTTGAATCAACAACAAATCAATACCAATACTGATCCCCCGCCACTCCTACCGCTCCTACCGCTGCACACGCTATCATGGCCGCATCGCCTCCGCCATCGTTCTGTACTTCCGGCGAGAAGACCACCCGGATCTCCTCCTGGCTCGAAGAACTATACCCAACGCCGCCAGTAGACGAAAAACGCTGGCTGCTCAATCGTGCCATTTCAGCGCCCAGCATACACCAGCTCGCCTCCATGTCCGCACGTTGTAGCATCAGTCCTAGCAAACGCCGGCGGCGGGATTCAGACGACTTACAACCGGAGCAGAGCGTGTCGGCTGTTGGGTCACATGCCCACCCGCTCATCTTGGGCAATTCAACCACTTTTAGCCCGCCCAGCAGTCCATCTCGTGAGGCAATTGCAGCTTTAAGAGTAGCATCGCCTCGGATAACAATGGAACCGCTGGACGGGGTGGAGCCGGAACCTCCTGCGCGGGTCATGGCCGTAGTAGCGCGACTAGAGAACGGACTGGATCAGTTGAAGTGCGTACCAGCGTGTAGCCTGTCTAATATCCCTACTCAATCTGGCTGACCTGTCCTGTCTCAGGGACCAGCCAGAGCCGATACAGATGTCGGTTTCCAAAGATTTAAGCCTGTCGCATTCAGCAATACCGCCACCCGCGATCTCTCTGACCCTGCTCTTGACCCTGCCGCCCGAGCCGAGTTAGAATACACCCTGAGGAAAGTGAAAAATATATTCAAAAACGCACGACATTGCCAAAGCAGAGGCCGCGACGAGAATGCATGGTGCAATGACGTAGTTGGGCCGATGGTCGGGCTGGCGCTCCGGCTGTACGCCAAAGGCAAACTCTCTTTGGAGAATGTGTATTTCTACCTCAAACGCCCTGCTTGAAGATAAAGACAGGCTAACGGGTTTGGTATGGCAGAAAGTCTCAAAACATCAACGTCGAGTTCCTCTCGCGCGCTCCCAATGCATTGGGCAAGGAGCGGATCCTTGACCGAAAGGCAGATTATACCCTCTCATACTCGCACGATGCGTCACCTTTCGAAGCTTTGTATGCACAACTTATCCAGCATGGGAACCAGTGCGTTAGCCATACGACTGACGCCTTCACCGAAATCATAGCCGTCTTCTCCGGCGTGGAGGTCAAGTCCGCTGACGGTGACAAACTCGAAGCCGAATATCAGCTTAGTATATGGATGGCCGCAACCCTGCGCAAGAAGGCGAAGTTAGGACGACGTGTGGGCCTGCCGGATACAGCCTGCCTCGTGGAGCCTGGCTTCACTGTCGTGGGACATGAATTGTATTTTTATGTAGCGTACATGGATTCTGGACAAGACGGAGCTGTGCGTATTCTGGAGTTCGGCAATGCCGCAACTAGTAGTATGCCAGGCGCTTTAAAACAGCTGAAGATGTGGCGGAACGTTATAGAGTACGGCCTCGATGAGGGTGTGGACGGTTTCTGGGGCGGATTCTTGAGGCCTGTGTTGAATAGATTAGCGACCGGTGACGAGTAGGGTGTGGTAGGTACGAGAGGTATGTATGGTACGAGTGCCGATGGAGCGTCTATGCGTTCGAGTGAAGGCCCTTCGATTGACGAGTGGAGTTCCACACCTGCCTCAAGGGTACTACTCTACCTTGAAGTGTCTTTGTAAGCTTGCTAGCTTCAGTGATTTTGCTAATAAAGGACTGGAGTAAACAAAGACCGGAGATCTGGATGAGAGAGCACCAAAGCGTATAGCGAAGGATGACGCAAACTATGCAAACTCGTGAATACGAGGGAGCATCGTTGCAAGTTTTCATTAATGAATGAGAGCTCTTTGCATCATTATTCATTACAAGATCACTCTCGATATCCAAACCCCTCTCACACGCGTTAACGGCAAAAATCGTGTCAGCTCCTCGCACGTCGCTCATAAGTTGGTTCCGGGTTTCCATCTATTATTGAGCGCATTCCGGTTCTTATGCTTCAACATGATATGTCATGTGTATTGAATGCTCCGCGATCATACTGCTGGTGCTATCGAATCATCACTCCGCATGGACAATTCTCGCCATGCTCCGCATCTTTTTTTCTAGTCATTCTCTGAGCGTAATCTACAAGATAGCATATCATAGAGACAGGCTCCCTATACATGCTATAGGAATGCAAGGTTTCTTGATACTATTCTTGCTGTTCGGGTTCGATTGGGATCGTAGCGTACTATAATCATGACTTGAACGTTAGAGAAAAATTGTTAGCTATGGAAATATCACAGAATGCAAGAGAACAAGCACATAATGTCTATAGAAGCATTTATAGACGAAAGTACTGTTCCTTTCACGCGAATAAACCAAATGTCTCACATCGCTCAGAAAATACGGTCCATCGGAACTGAGCCCGAACTACACGTACCTAAGGGATGTAGCAGTTGCTCCTCTACAGTATCCTAGCAGGCTGCTGCGGATATTCTGCTATTATCGCCTCAATAAACTCAAAAAATAAAAACAAATAACTATTCCCTGAATTCACCATCCCTCTATGCATTGTGTGATTACGCCTCTCAAGACTTGAAACTATTCCATCCGGCTAATCTATTCACCATACCCAATTTCGCTTTTCGATTGGCACTTCGGATATATCAAGACGCGGTTTTTCCAAATGCATTACTCCTGAAACTGTTAGATGTTCTAACATACTTTAGATCAGTAACAGTTCAGGGAATCAGAAAATCATGTCAGGTAGACTTCTTCCGCGATAATTGACATTGGTGGAACACGGTCTGTTAATGTCACAATGTGGCCCAGGGATCACCATGTCACATGCTGCGTTCTAAACATGACCTCCACATCGAGTGCCTTGCTGGCACCACTTGGGCATGATGTAGTACGTCAGCGAAGACAAGTAAGAGCAGAGCACGAGGACGCACTTAACTTGGGATTGGTAATGAGAATGAAGGCCATGGTTTAGCTACTATGGGACATGAGGAGCGCTACCTTGATGCTTGGGTATGAACTGCATTGTCTACCTAGGTACCTCTTAACTACGGGACACAGTTCAGCGCTAAACAATAGGTGCTTACTCACTCATATGTATACCACTTCCATTGGTACCGATAATAGAGCACGATAACGCGACACAGTCCATGACTTTGCTTGTATGACCTTTTATTTGCCGAAAATTGAGAATTTCATCTTTGAAACGATGCTACGCGCCTGGCATGTCAAAATCAGCACCAGGGTGGCGGAACTCTCATTGTGCGTGCCTCGAGAAGTAGATGCTGGAGCATTCTTTGTGCCATGAGGCTATGAAAAAAAAAAGACCTTTTCGATTCTAGATGAGTTGATTGTAGAAAGTACAGCAAGTACCTGAGGTTTTACCCAACCCCACCGTCAAAGCACAGAAAACTGTCTAGGAAAACCATGCACGTCAGTGCACAAGAACCAATGAACGCCTTTGACAGGTGCCATCAACAAATTGTGGCTCTTGATACTTCTCTATAAGAAACATCAAGCATCTTGGCAGCATCAATGCCACGTTGTACCCATGAAAAATGGTCATGACATCTGTTGTAAAGCCTGCGCTAGCCCAATACCTTGACCCAATAACCAAGTTTGCCCAGAAGCCATCAGCAGTTCTTTAGAAACAGTGAAACGTCGGACCCGCTTATAGAAAAATCGAAATATAATATTTCATGCATCACGCATAACCCCGTTTCTAAACCTCGTTTACCCCTCAGCTTGCAAGTCCGGGACGCTACCAGACCCCTACAACGTTGCTTAGATGTCCCAACTCGGTAATTATTACGATGCTTACGTCGTGTGTGCGCACCATGATCCACTACTCAGACTCTTGCCATGGGAACTGTGACATAGTTGGTGTCAGCAATGGTTCATTTTTGAAAATTGAAAATAAGATAAATAGGCCTTCAAGTGCCTTCACTGAAGCACCGTCGCCAAGGGTACATTTTGTATTCGTCCATTCTTTTCTTCTTGCATTTGTCTCTTTGCTCACTTCACCGAGTGAAGCAGGCAGACGCTCGTTTTTCAATTCTCAAACAATTCTTAGATTCAAAAAACCAACATTCTTTTCGGAATCCACCACAAGCTTTCAAGATGTATAAAGTCATCAAATCGTTTGGTGCCCTCGCTGCACTAGCTGCCACAGCTACTGCCCACGGCTTGACTAACGGCGTTACCATCGATGGTAAATACATTGGCGGATTCAAGCTCGATTACTATTACGCTAAGCAGTATGGCGGCAAAATTCCAGAGCACATTGGCTGGTACGCTGAGAATCTCGATAACGGCTTCGTTGAGCCGAATGCTTTTGGCACGGCCGATATCATCTGCCACAAGAATGCTTCTCCTCAAGGCTCATCCGATTCCATGGCCAAGGTTGCTGCAGGTGGAAAAGTTGAATTCCACTGGACCCCCTGGCCCGACACCCACATAGGGCCCGTCATGACTTATGTCGCACCCTACACTGGCGATATTGCCTCTGTTGATAAGACTCAACTCAAGTGGACCAAAATCCAAGAAGATGGCTATTCGAATGGTGCGTGGGCTTCAATCACCATGATCAAACAAAACAGTACCTGGCCTGTCACTGTCCCCTCCAACCTTGCCGCAGGCAAGTACGTCTTCCGCCATGAGATCATTTCCGTCCACTCCGCCGGAACCGCCAATGGTGCTCAAAACTACCCGCAATGTCTTAACATTGAAGTCACTGGCTCTGGCACCGCTAAGCCTGGAAACGGTGTTGTTGGTACCAAGCTGTACGCTGTCAACGATGTCATTTTCAATGCATATGTTTCGAACATCGGCTACAAAATTCCGGGACCCAAGCTTTGGGATGGTGTTGGCTCTGGTGGCTCGCCCTCTGCACCGTCAACGCCTTACACCCCTACTACTCCATCAGACAAGCCCAGCAGCTCTCCTGCACCTTCTCCCAGCCCCATTGCCCTTGTTGCTCCGTCGGCACCCTCTAACGGCCCGGATGACAACACTGGCGCCCTCCCCAAGGAGTTCACCATTCAGACTTTGATCAAGTGGCTTGAGAGCAAGGCTTCTGAATCCTCTAGAAAAGCTCGCCGTCACTCCCGTGCTTTTGTGTAGGCGGGGCCGTACCGTTTGAACAACGGTCATGATGGCGTTCCACTCTCGATGTCGTTCCAGTCGACTATTGTGGGTTTCTCTCCTGAGAGAAACAATACTCTTTTTGCATATATTAGCTACATTTTGCTCTGTAGCATAACGTCTGATTATGAAACCATTCATTTACGTTTGATTCGCAATCCTTGATCCCATTGAATTGTCGATATAAATCCTAGATCTACCGACTGCTAGTCTCTAACAACAGGCCAATCAAGTGTCGTGTATAAATAGCATTTAGCAAATCGAGTGCTTTTAGAAAAGACGCTAGATTGTGTGACAATGGTTTGAAATTAATCAAATGTATACATGGTATGATTGAATCAGCAACGAGACATCCAGGGACTGTTCTTATTGCCTTCACTGCGATAGAAGCCGCGTACAGACTAATTAGTGGGACTGAAATGTAATTTTTTTAGTAATTCCCATACAACGCTAGATATCTTTAGCATAGTAGCAGGACATGTTTTGCTACAAGATACAAGTCTATTTGTTACCCATCTATGATCTGCCTGTACTACTAATTGCTGTGCTGTAATAGCGTACCTATCCAACCAATTGTTAATCTAGGGCCCTAGACAACGCGTACCTCTATACACCCTGGTCCTATACTACTGCTATATACAGTATACGCGTACGAGGATCGCGGCGGCGCCGGGGCGGGATCGGCGATCGCGTTGAAATCATGTAGAAACACCAAGAAATGTACCTGTATAGAACGCTACTGCAGACTTTATGGCTTCAATTATCGCGATACGGATTTTAGGTGGCACGTGCTGTAAAATAATACCTAGGTACGTACCGCGGTATTACTCGGTAGACTAGTTAACTAGTGATTTGTCATCACTGTGGGTTTAAATTTTCTGCGTGGAAACTAGTTACACCACATCCTGCTCAGCGGTTGAGACTCTCCCCGATCCAACGTAGACGCTGAGATATTCAGTCCCTCAATACTCAAACGGAAAACCTAAACACAAAAGTACTTTTCGTACAGCAGAAGAAAATTGCGCCTTAACTCCTTCACTAATCTCATCATTCTAACTGAGGACCTGTTTGACCGTGATTATGACTCTTGACTTGGACTCGACAGATACTTTTGATTATATCATTTGCGGGTGAGTCCGAATTGTCCCCGATTATGTTCACAAAAATTGCCTAGTCGCGTTACTTTTCTCTGTGACACTAATCACGATATAGAGGCGGCACGTCTGGATGCGTCATAGCAGGTCGTCTTGCAGAAGATGTCAACGCGAAGATCCTAGTCCTTGAAGCTGGCCCAGACAATGCCGATCTCGAAAATGTACACATGGTTGGGGGTTTGGTCAAGAATCACGATTGCGAAACCGACTGGAACATTGAGACGGAGCCCATGAAGGCTGTCAATGGTAGAAGAGTCAAATGCAGTCGAGGCCGCTTCCTTGGTGGGTCTAGTGGTGTAAACGGCACCCTGTGCATTCGCGGTACAAAGCAAGATTACGATGACTGGGGAATGGAAGAATGGACTGGAGACAAAATGTTTGAGTACATGAAGAAATCGGAAACTTTTCATCCAAAGGACTGGCACAAGGCTGAGCTCTCTGCGCACGGCACGTCTGGCCATCTGCATACCGAGCCCCATGATTTAGCACCCATTTCCGAGCGCGTACGTGAGAGTTTGATTGACTCTGGCCTTCCGTACTATTCTGATATGTTCTCTACTGGAGAAACATCTCAGGGATGTGGCGATGTACCTCGCACGGTCTATCAAGGTATTCGCACGACTGCAGCAGACTTCATTACGAAGAGCGCCAAACGTGAGAATATCACCATCAAGACAGATGTCACAGTGGACAAAGTTTTGTTCTCTCAAAGTGCTAACGACGCAATTGCCACGGGGGTATCCACAATCTCCAAAACTGGCAAGAAATCCGACTACCACGCACGCAAAGAAGTCATCATCGCTGCAGGAGCATACTGCTCACCAGCAATCCTTATGCGCTCAGGTATTGGCGCAAAGCAGCAGTTATCCCACCACGGTATTAAATGTATAGTCGATCTCCCCGGCGTAGGCGCAAATCTCCAAGACCATGTCGTCTGCTTTATATTCTACGAAGTCTCTGAACCAAACCTCACAAACGACCACCTAGTCTACCACGACAACGCCATAGAATCAACATACAAACTCTACAAAGAAAAGAAAATAGGCTTCCTATCTACTTTTCCCTTTGGGACTTTTGGCTGGGCGCGCCTCGACGAGCGTCTCAAGGACTCTGAGCTCTGGAATGCCGCTCCCAGAGTCAACGAGAGAGATCCCATGGGCTTGACCAAAAACCAGCCCAATATTGAATTCTGGAATACAGAGGCCTATGCTGGACCCAAGCAGTACAACGACTTCCCAATCGATTATAAACATGCGTTTGCGATGTGCGTGTTGCTCTTCAATCAGCATTCGCGCGGCAGCGTGACGCTCAAGTCGGCAGATCCGCTGGAGAATCCCGTCGTGGATCATAATTACCTGGAGCATCCGTTAGACATGCTTGTCATGAGTGAAGCGTGTGCATTCGCGAATGAGATTGTTACCAAGGGGAAAGGCACAAAGGATGTGATTAAGGGGAGTTGGCCGGATGGGTTGGCGCATCATAAGTATCGGTCGCGAGAGGATTGGGAACAGTATATTAGGCAGCATGCTACTACTTGTGAGTGTATCCGATATAATCTTTGATTTCCTGATGGCTGATTTTGGGCATAGGTTATCATGCATCTGGTACTTGTGCCATGGGTAAACCAACTGATCCCAATGCCGTATTGGATTCTCGATTGAGAGTCCGAGGTGTGAGGAATCTGCGAGTTGCGGATGTTAGTTCAGTCCCAGTGGCTAATAATGGACATACGCAAATGGTGGCGTATGGAATCGGTGAAGGGGCTGCGGATTTTATCAAGAAAGATGCTAGAGTCTCTTGGAGCTTACATCAGGGATGGATAAGTTGAGTGTATAACTGACACATTGATAACATTGGCACCGCCGTAGAAAGGCGGCAATGTCGACATGGATTCGTGGGATGAAATTCATACGGTCTAAATTCTAAGCATGTGTATAGTCTATACTGCACCAGCTGCGCTCTCTGGCAATTTTGCAGATTCTTGCCCAACTTGCACGCTTGCCCCATTCGTGCTTTCTTCAGCTGGGTGCCCAACTCCTGCAAGGGCCTTGAAAGCAGCTAGAAAATCGTCTCTCAGATCCTCCCAGTTCTCCACGCCAATACTGACGCGTAAGAGCGTCTCATCAACCACGCTGTCCGACATCTTGCGCCATTCAATCAAGCTCTCCACGCCACCAAGGCTGGTAGCATGGTGGAATAGGCTCAAGTGTGACGGCAAGCGCCGTGCCTGTTCCACATGGTGGCTATAAATACTAAAAACCGGTCCGAAGCCATTTGGCATTTGCAATTTCAACCAGGCAAACTCCTCTTCTTGTAAACTTGAATGTGTGACCTTCTTTACCACCTTCTTCACAACCCCCGAGTCTTTGCTTCTGCCATTGAGAGCATCATTCAGCCATGCAACCAATCTTTCGGCATTCGAACTCTGTCTTTGAACACGAAGTTCCAAGGTTCGGAGACTGCGTACTCCTAACCAGCCTTCCAGGCTGCCCATCACAGACCCTAGAAATACACGCTCTTCCCTCAGTACTCTTGCGCGCTGAGCACCCCCGGATGTGTTGGAGGTAGCCAAGATGCCGCACAACAAGTCACTATGTCCACCAATGTATTTTGTGCCACTATGCATCACGATATCCGCGCCCCATTGGAATGGATCCTGCAAGCCCGGTGGTCCAAATGTACTATCAACGGAAAGCAATGCACCTCTCTTGTGCGCCCTATCGGCATATTTTTGGATGTTGTAGGCCTCGCCTGTAGGGTTTAGAGGGGTTTCAAGGTGGACCAGATCTCCTTTGCCTAGGCCAGCGGCGTCCCATGCTGCATCGTCAGCGTGGAGGTCGACGATTCTAACGCCGTACATCTTCTTATGGAGGCTAATGACACCATGGCATCCGTGATAGCCTCCACTGATTGCAATGACCTTGGGCACGACGTTTACTAAAAGAGCATGGTAGGCACTCAGTCCACTGGTGTAGCTGATGACGTGATTTGCTAGTTTGCTAAATTCATCTGGTTTGGCTTTTGGAAATATTAAAGGAGTCAGGGCAGTCTCCAAGCGATTGATGTTGGCATTGGTGATGCGCGAGTACACAGGGGGAGCTGAGAGGTCCAAATATTCGGTATTCTCCCATACAGGTTTGAGATCATCAGGGTTATGAGGATAGCGGAATGTCGTTGCGGTATGAATTGGAGGGACCATGTCAGTAAGTACATTGACATGGTCATCGGCGTGGACACCGTAGGTTGCTGGCTTGTATGGCATGTTGAAAGTTGATTATCTTTGCAAATGGGCCGCAGATTCTGACCTTTATTCACCTCAAGTTAAGAATGCCTTAATTACCAGAGACATGTCAGGGCTAATTACCTAGCACAGGGCGTGCTAAGTTCGGGCCGAAGAATTCTAACCAGTTGCGCAATTCGTAACTAATAATATGTAGATGGACCCTGATGAGATGCAGAGCGAGGCAACATGACGACCGATTCCGGCGCATGGAACCTGGCACTTTGCGCCCAACCATGTAATGATAGACTGCATCATTCTAATCTATTCGTTATATGTGTGAGGCTTCAACTTTGGCCAATAGCTCTCCTTGTAAGGGCGTGTGCAAGGTGAATGAGGTGAGAATGGGGTGGCGGGGTGGTGGGGTAACTGTGGCGGGGTAAGCAGAGTGGCTGAATCCCATAACTAGTTATCTAGAATAATATTTTTCACGAGCATCACCATCCCACGGCGTTAAGCAGCAATTTGTTACTTGCTGTCAGGATGGAACTACATGAATGTGCTAGTATGGTCTGAAGTTTATTTTTCTTGTTATTCATGGCTATGATTACACGTCCAATGGCTCACAGCGTAGCGCTAGGGGCGAATTTGAAGCTGTCTACAATATCTATAACACACCAGCGCCTGAAATGGTGGGAGGGGAGCTGTATTTGATGCTGCCACTGTCGCTGCCTGCGGCCTCAATAGACCTGACAACCTTGTACGATTCGACATCGCCGTCAACGACCTGGCCAAAGACAACATGCCTGCCGTCGAGCCATGATGTAATCACAGTAGTGATGAAGAATTGTGAGCCATTACTGCGTCATGTCAGAAGGTAAATATAACAGTTATGCGGTCGACGTACGTGTTGGGGCCTGCGTTGGCCATGGACAGGAGGAAAGGCTTCGCATGCTTCAACCTGAAGTTCTCGTCGGCGAATTTCTCGCCATAAATAGACTTGCCGCCAGTGCCCTTATGTCTGTCAGTTGCTTGGACCAACTACGCTTGTATGGTAGATGCCTGGATCGAGGGTATGAGACACTTACGTTGCCACGGGTGAAATCACCGCCCTGAAGCATAAAGTTGGGGATTACACGGTGAAACTTTGAGCCAGCATAGCCAAAGCCCTTCTCGCCGGTGGAGAGAGCACGGAAGTTTTCGACAGTCTTGGGGACGACGTCGTTGTAAAGTTCAAAATTGATGCGGCCTTGCTGCTCTGGACGTTATGTTAGCTTGTCCAAGCAGCAGAGCTCAACCCACGCAATCCTGGACGCGTGCAGGGCGATTGGAGACGCAGCTACCCACGCGAGCCAATATTGCGTGTTGGGGGGGTAATGGGTAGTTATGGGTACAAAGACTTACGCTTGACATCGCCCTCCTTGGTGACATTGCCCGACTTGTCCACCTCGATCTCGGGGCCTTCCCAAGCCACGTCGAAGTAGGACTTGATAACCATGTTGTATGCCGAAGGAGTGAAGAAGCGTTTGGTGATGGGGGCGCGGGCTGAGGAAAAGGCAGCGGAGCGGAAAGCTAATGCTGGAGCACGAAGGTGGGGCAGCGACATGGCGGGGGTTGACCGTTGGGGGGTTGATTGCAGGCGGCGTACAGTTGGTCAAGTGGCGCTAAGTAACTTCAGTCAGACCATGGGCCTTGTCCGGAGAGTGCAGCAACAAGGCCTTGCACTTGCGTCTTGCGTTTGGCTTGTGACGATGCATCTCTCACCCGACCTTTGGGTGCGTACCTTTGGATAATTAGATAGCTATGTGCTGCTGCCAATTCAGTACACGTCGAACGAAGTAGGTGGTGGTGGTGGTGGTGGTAAGATTTGCAGGCCGTGTGCTTCTTGACTTGGTAGTCGAGGGCAATTTCGAGATGCTGTTATGCAACAACAGCAATGGAGGCAGATTGTTCGGATGCAATTGGTCCTAGTACGGTTCACAGTCGGTGATGGAAGAATCGAGAGGGTGAGCAAAGTGAAGGCCAACACTTTTTTGCTGGGTGGTTAACTAATAACGGACTAGCGCATTTGCCGAGCCTTGTCCCGTCGGTCACGTGCGGGGGTTCTACCTGCATCCATGGACAGCCACCACTCCAGCCAGACCGCGCTCTCTCTGTTTCACCCCACAGACGGCCAAGTCGCCTGTCTGTCCCCACAATCTCAGCGCCTGTGTTTCTCAAAGCCCCAAACGTCTTCCGCAAGACAAGGAACACGTGGTTGGGCACCGATACCCTCCCGCCATCCCTGACTTCTTACTTACATCACCAAGCCAGCTGCAATCTCATACACGCGCCTCGGCCATGGATCTCAACAGCCTGAAGGAGCAAGTGAGCAATCTCACGCTCTACGACCTCAAGGCGGGTTTCCGCAAAGCACAAAATGGTGCGCCTGTCACTGTGACAGTGTCCCGCTGCCAGCTGGCCAATTACTAACCTGTTACAGCCGTCATGAACTATACAGAGATGGAGGCCAAGGTGCGCGAGGCCACCAACAATGAGCCCTGGGGTTTGTCCGCCCTGTTGCGGCCCGTGGATTGGAGCTGACAATGGCCAGGTGCATCCTCGACTGCATTGCAGGAAATCGCCAACGCCACATTCAATTAGTAGGCCAGACCCCTGGAGTCGTGGATACGGCTTGACACATGACTTGGCCGGTCGCTAACAAGTCACAGTCAGCTTCTGAACGAGATCATGCCCATGATCTATAAGCGCTTCACCGAAAAGGCATCCGAAGAATGGAGACAGATTTACAAGGTACTGCCACTCGCTTTTTTGCACCCGCGTCGCTAACACATTAGGCCTTGCAACTGCTTGAATTCTTGGTCAAGAACGGGTCCGAACGAGTCATTGACGACGCGCGCTCCCACGTCTCCCTCCTCAAAATGCTCAGACAATTCCACTTCATTGATCAAAACGGCAAAGACCAGGGTATCAATGTGCGCAATCGCGCCAAGGAGCTTGCTGAACTTCTAAGTGATGTTGATCGCATCCGAGCCGAGCGCAAGAAGGCTCGCGCCAACAGGAACAAGTTCGGTGGCGTTGAGGGTGGCGCTGGGCTGGGCGGCGGATTTTCCAGCAGCGGTGGATTCTCTGGCGGAAGCAGCAGCAGATATGGTGGCTTTGGCAGTGAGTCCGCAGAATATGGCAACTACAATGGTGCTGTATATGGCGACGGTGGTGGGTTTGGAGGTAATCAATCGAGCTTCAACGATACCCAGCAGCGACGCGACCGCTTCGACGAATACGACGAGTATGATGAGGGTGAGGTTGCTAGCTCATCAACACGGAGAAAAGAGACTTATACAGCATCTAAACGGGAAGCGAAGAAAGAACCACCCAAGCCAAAAGAGCCAGAGCCAGTGGTGGATTTACTTGCATGGGATGATGAACCTGCAATAACCACGACCGCGACCTCGACCTTGGCAGGAAAGCAGCCTGTCGATGATTTTGGCGATGATGACGACTTTGACGATTTCCAATCTGCAGCACCCGCACCCACTTCGAAGCCAGCGGCATCAGCGTTCAATATTGCGCCTCCTGCGTCCACATCTACGATCACGTCGTCCACTCAGTTCGCCGCACCACAGCCTCAATCAGGGTCGCAGAACAACAACTTCAACGATTTGCTTGCAACTGTGTCGCCTCCGCCGGCCGCGAACAAAATGGCTGCTCCACCATCAACATTCGCCCAAACACCCCTACAGCCAACAGGGTATCAAGCTACCGGTCCAAACTACTTCACTTCTGTGAATGTAGCGGCTACTTCATCAGGAACCTCAACACCCTCTGCCGCAACGGCTGGTGGCAAGATTGGTGGCGCTGCGCCGAAGAAAGCCGGAAGCGATGCTTTTGCAGCTCTCTTGGGGGGTGTTGCGCCCAAAAAGGCATCCACGCCCATACAAAAGGTCACCATGGGCGATTTGGCCAAGCAAAAGACCAGCCAAGGCCTCTGGGGCACTCCAGCATCTACGTCGAGCACACCTGCTGCGCAGAATTCGCAGACGGGATCCAAGCCAGGTGGAGCTCTGGGCGATTTGCTGGGCTGATTACTCCGTAATTAGTAGATGGATTTCGTAGACCAAAGATGGCGGCACTAGGGTAGCGAAGTGTAGGCAGACGATGGCAGCAAAATTGGGAGTTTTCACATGTCCACAAGATGTGGTATTCTTCTAAATGAACAAACTCCGCAAAGGCACCAATCAAACCCATGTCTGCACCCCTAATCTCCGCGTTCCACACGCACGCTAATTAACGCTACACTCTCGTGACTCTCATGTCGACGCGCCGTTTGCGCAGGAAGTTTCAGGTGTCGTGTCAGATTGCTTTCTCCTTTGATGATGCCTCGATGCCGCTCTCGCGACTTTGTTTCCTTGTGGCCCTGGTGCTTGCCCCGATAGCTCTCGTGGGTACAACATGGCTGCATCTGTATCCCATTTTGCACGGTTGCGCCTTTCCACAACCGCCGTCGACAAGCCTGCAAGCACAAGGCGTCGCACCGTTCCGCCTCCTCGCTCTTGGTGACCCACAGCTCGAAGGCGATTCATCTCTTCCAGATCCAAATGCACCAATCTTCCCCTCACTCGAATATCTGGTCCCGCACCTACAGAATGCCGAATCCAACGCTGCCAGAGTGGATATGGTGAAGGAGGCAGCAAAGGGGGCAATACAGGACATCAAGAGATGGCTAGAAGGCAAGAGGAAATCAATTGACCTTTGGGGCAATGACAGGTACCTGGCACATATTGTCAGGAGTCTACGCTGGTGGGCTCACCCGAGCCATGTTGCTGTGCTTGGTGATCTTCTGGGCAGCCAGTGGATCACTGATGGCGAATTTGAGAAGCGTGCAGGACGATACTGGAGTACTGTCATGAAGGGTTTGGAGAAAATACCAGATCATGTATTTGACAAAGTCGCAGAGCAAGATGAGGCAAGCCGTGATTCCATTGGTACCGTGGTAACGGAACTTGCCCCCAGTGAGAAGGAAACAGAAGCAGAAGGAGAAGCAGCTGTCACTGAGAATGCATCTAGCAAGGAGGAGGAAGACGAACACAAGGATGAAGCCAGAGAAATAGACAAAGACAACAATCTTGAGGGAAATGGAAGTGAGGGGCCAGAGCAGGGACAGATTGATCATGTGTCAGACCCAGTGGATGATGATGTTCATGAACGCGATGACCCAGACAAGGAAAATGACACCAAGGAGCCTCTGAGGAAGCCATCTTGGGGTGGAAAAACAGAAGTACTTGGCCAGGATGAGGCCTGGGAAAGGCGCGTGATTAACATTGCTGGAAACCACGACGTCGGTTATGCTGGCGACTTGGATGAGCCTCGTATCCTGCGGTTTGAGAAAGCCTTTGGAAGTGTGAATTGGGACATTTGGTTTACGCTTCCGGAACAAGTACCAAGCAAAGGCCTATTGAATAGCGCATTTCCAAGCGAACTCGAAGAAGACCAGCCGCCTGCTCTTCGTCTTGTCGTGCTCAACTCTATGAATATTGATACTCCAGCATGGAGCTCAGAGTTGCAGACCGAGACCTACTCCTTCATGAACCACGTCATCAAAACCTCGCGGCCCGTAGAAGACAAGACACACGCAACTATTCTACTCACACATATTCCTCTTGAGAAACAATCGGGCATCTGTGTCGACTCGCCCTACTTCAATTTCTACGATGAAGGACATGGCGTCAAGGAACAAAATATGCTATCTGATTTCTCGAGCAAAACAGTGCTAGAGGGTATCTTTGGGATGAGCAGTAACATGTTTGCCGCAGGCGAGGGTATGGGCAGGCGAGGCATTGTGCTCAACGGGCATGACCATGAGGGTTGTGATGTTGTGCACTTTATCCGGCAAGATGGTGTCTTTGATGCGTGTGAACCTGAGAATATCGAGCGCGAGCAGGCATATTGGCCTGTGTCTACATCAGCAGCTAGAAGAGAGCCCGCAACACCTGTGACGGCAACATCAACCGCCAAAGAGACGTCTCCGGCCAATCCATTCACGCAAAAAGACCATGATGATGTATCGCCAGTAGTACCGCAACACCAGCCTGAAGAAACATTGGAACCTGATGACGACCCAACAACAGGTTGGCGGGCCCACCGGTTCCCATATCGGCCCTACGATATTACACGCCATCATGCTCGAAATATTACATGCTGCACCTCAATCAACCACTCTCCGCACATCCGTGAAGTCACACTTCGCAGCATGATGGGCGAGTTTTCAGGCTATGCCGGCTTCCTATCTGCTTGGTTTGATTCCAGCCTTGGGGCAAGAGGCGAATGGGTGTTTGAATTGAATACATGTGGATTGGGCGTTCAGCATTGGTGGTGGGGTGTCCACATTATCGATTTTATCCTGGTTCTAGCGTTGATTCTGGGCTATTTGTTGAGCACTTTGGAGGGACTTGGACAGGTGTATTGTCCACAATCAAAATCTCAGAGTCAACATTGGGTCGCAGCAAGTGGGATGAAGCACGGCATCGGGGGCAAAAGACCAAATGGGGCAGTAAGTACGGTAGGTGATAGATAAGAGAGGGTCGACGAGCATATGGCGAAATGTAAGCATTGGATTAAGCGCGGTGTGTCGAACTGGTTGAAGAGTTTGCCGCAATGTTATAGTAAGCCAATAGAAAATTCGTACAAGTGTGATTGTTTTAGCTGATAAAGAAAGTACAGTCGCTTTGTGTCTTGTGTGTTGGGGTGCTGGTGTTGTGCAATGACAACATTCAAGTAACTACGCCATTCACAATACGAGGCAGTGGATCCACCGACGTTTTCCGCACTCGCGACGGCCCTCGTCGCAACAAAAAAACCCCCCATTGAAAACCTTCTCTTCTCCATGCCACCCGATACCGGTGCTGTACTCATCGTATGTACATACCAGCAAGCGACCAAGGCCAATGTGGGGATCCGCGCTGCCAAAACCCTCGATGTATACGGTATGAACAGAGACGACAGGGTACTTGCTGGCGGGAGTTGCAGCGAACAGTGTTACGACCGGAATTCATTGTCCTCCCCCAACATGCTACCGAGACATAGGTATCGCAATGCATGCTGCTGCAAGCACCCCACCACTTTACTGTTTCCTGATTAGGACCGGCTTGAACAATTGCCCAATGGTCTGGCCACACTACTCCGTAATAACCCCTCGTCCACGTCTGTTTGCGGCGGCGTCAATCTGGAGCCTATCACCGTCATACCTGCCGACGAAAGCCGAACCCTGCGCGCGACATCGTAGACCGTCACACAGTAAGAGCGCATAGGCCAGGGCGCAGGTAGTCAGCCAAGGTATACAATGACTAAAACGCGACACAGAGGGTCACAAGACCTTGGGGGTCAGCGCTTGAAGCGTACAAATTGCGATTGAGTTACGTGTAATTCACTCTGACCAAGACTCCGACCAAGACTCCAAGTGCTGCCGATCCGACTAGCATAAAGAACATTGAGCATCCAACCTGGGCCCAAAGAGTAGTTGCTACATTCAATCACCAATATGAATTCACGCACTCAGCATCTACAGCGTCTACAACGCCTTGAAGGCCTTGCTCTTTCACGAACATGCCGAAGCCTCTCACAGTTTCCTCGATATGTGCACCAGAGCTCATGGCACAACGTCTCTGTGCCCACGTCATCACCAGTACACGCTTCCACACAGCTCCTTTCGACACATCCAGAGCCACATCAAGATTCCACCAAGCCTGTCCTTGGCCGACTGCCGACCTCGACAGTGCTCCGATCCTATCTCATTGCTGGAATGTCGTCGTCGCCTGCGCTACTATCCCTGTGTTTTACCATCTTGCGACGCATGCTCGACTCCAAATCTTACCTGATGAGTATTGAACGGAACCCTCTACTTGCACAGATATTGAAGAAGACATTCTACGCTCAATTCTGCGTGGGCGAGGCGAAAGATGAGGTTGTGCGAAACACCGATTTTGCTCGATCAGTGCTAGGTTATGATGGTATACATTTCGAGTACGCGTTGGAGGTCTTGGGTGGGGAAGTTCCAAGTGCAGCGGAAACAATCAAGGAAATTGAGACTTGGAGAAAGGGCATGCTGCAAAGCGTTGAGATGGCAAGGGAGGGTGATTTCGTTGGTCTCAAGTACGTACATGCCCTTGTCTAAAACGTCGATACAGTCTAACAGCGCACTAGATGGTCTGGCCTTGGTCGCGAAGCTCTCCGGCTCCTCCAGAACCGGCAAGATGCCACACCCGAGATGTGGGAAGCCATAACCGCAGCCTGTGATGCTGCTGCCGCGAAAGGTGTATCTCTCCTCCCTGGCGCCGAAGAAGAATCCACCAATCCCGGCCTAGAGAAATGGACGCTCGCTCTGCAAAAGAAGTACAACACTCGCGAGAATGGTCGTGCAGTCTTGTACATTACATATCAATGCTACCTGAGGTCCATTGCTGAGCGCCTCGCAACACATCTTGATATGGCGTCCAAGGGGGGCTACATTGCCGGCGTCAAGCTCGTCCGCGGTGCCTACCTTTCTTCTGAGCGAAAAGAAATCACATTCGACAGCAAAGAAGAAACAGACGCACAATACGACGCCTGTGCCGAAGCCGTCGTACATCAGCAGTGGACCGATGGAGTCGCTGCACCTATGCCAGGAACCCCTTTCCCGTCGGTTAACATTATCCTCGCAACCCATAACCTCGCCTCGATTGAAAAAGCCAAGAAGATTCGCGCCATGCAAATGCTCTCTTCGCCTCCCGAGTCCCTCCCCCGCTTGACCTACACACAATTGCAGGGCATGGCAGACGAAATCTCGCAGGCCTTGGTGCAGGACCCGACCATGAAGGCTGACAGCCAGGCAAAGGTTGTCAAGTGCATGACATGGGGCACCACGACGGAGTGTCTAAATTTCTTGCTCCGAAGGGCGAGCGAGAACAAGGAAGCAGCCCTCAGGACCCAAGATTCAAGGAAAGCAATGGGCGCCGAACTATGGAGGCGTTGCAAGGGCATCTTTGGTCTGGCTTAAGTTGGAAGTTGTTGTTGTTGCTAGACGAATTTTATTTTTATAGTGTAATTATTCCCTTCCAAGTCCCCAGACTACAAAGTACTATGTGCCTACCTATACGGAGAGTATTAGTAGATTAATTCAATAGGTAATACGGAGTACAAAAACAAACCTCTGAAAAAAAAACTCTCAAAAAAAAGATGGGGGGGAGGGCGTATGACATTGCCATAACCATGATTCATAATCAATCAATGTATGTATGTATGTATGTATGTATATAGTACATATATGTAAACCAAGGGGTATCCCATCCGGTTCCCCCACTCTATCCGCTTGCACCCCACACGTTTCCCTCGCCAAAAACTACTCCGTAAACCAGACCCACATGATTATTAAAAAAAATCCATGCTAATACCTAGATCACCTTAATCCGAACTCCGATACATGATGGCTCCTTTTTTGCGTTTTATTAGTTAATAACTAGTTAGTTAATATTATTGCAGGGAGAACAAATGGGGGATACAAAACAGCCGTTGGTGCGCATTACTAATACGCTGTAATAATACGTGGTTATCAAGCAGTAGTAGTACACACATGTTCTATTATCCGTATGTATGTATGTATGTATGTGTGTGTGTGTGTGTATATATTACACAACGTTGTTGGAAGAAGATGCTTAGTCATGTAGATGTGCAGAAGCAGATTTGCTCGATTGGCCAAGGGGTTTTTAAGGCGTCGTCGCACGAAGATCAGTCGTTCGAATCGGCTATCGAGCATGTTTTTTTTTTTTTTTTTGGCTTTGGCTTTGGCCGTGTTCAAGGATCGCTAGGTTAGATTTGTTTGTGAAATTTGGTTGTTTGGAGGATTAATTCGCGCTGAGAGGGTGCATCACTGGATACTGATAGGGCTAGAGACACACGAAGCGTTGCATCGCACTCCGTATTGTATAATTTGCAAACGAGGGATGACGTGTTACGGTTTGGGATCGACGACGTTGAGGTGGCATGTATCGATTGCGACCGGGCCTACCGCTAGTTGAAAGTGAAGGTAGCAGAGTCCAATGGTCAATGGCACTTATTACCAAAATAATAATGAATACTAATATCCAAGATGGCGACTCGTATTCCTCGCAGACAACCTTGGGCAGAAGCGGCACGCCGCATCGCGTCCTGCCGATAAAGGCGTAGCGCCATATGCCAGAATGGGCGAAGCCTCGTGTTCTCCTTCTTTTCCTGACCGTTTCACCCCCCGTCACCCGTTAATACATAGTACCTATCAGTTACCATCTCCTTGTTGTCGCATCTTCACTTTCGCTACTAACCAGCAGCTCTTTTTATTCTAATACCCCTACCTTCCTCCCTCCCTTCCTCCACCTTTGTCCTTTGGTTATACTCCCAATCCCCCACACTCGCTTTACCTCCCCCCCTAATCAGCCACTCGCTACTTGCCTATTGCTGCTCCCCTTCTCAGACCGCGACTGCCGTTTCAGCTTTCACCGTCCCCGTTTGGAAACTGCGACTTGTGTGTGTGTGTAAGAAACACCAAGAGATCTTGACATCTGCGCTCGACCTTTTGCAACCTTGCACAACATCTCTCGGCTTATTTCCCATTCGCGCATATTCGCACATACCCACGATAATGGTCCGAGGCGCCCTCTCTGCGGCCGTTGCGGCTGCTGCCTTTGCTGGCACTGCCTTTGCCGGCGCAAAGTGCACCAGGGACAGCCACTGCCCTTCAGAGACTCCCTGTTGTTCTTGTATGCATGCCCCTCTACCTCGAGCCGGGCCACGATGGAATGCCCTGCTAACCATGCTTTTCAGTGTACGGCGACTGTGGTGTCGGCGCTTTTTGCCTCGGCGGCTGCGACCCACTTTCGTCCCATTCTTTCGACTCTTGCGTACCAAACCCCGTCTGCAAGTCCGGCACCTACAAGCTTGATTCCTTGAACAATGTCCAGTCTATCGACAAGTATCTCGGCAATGCCACCACGATCGACTGGCAGGCTCAGGGCCAGCCCGCCATCTACACCGACCCCAGCACCGGCCAAAAGTCGACTCTCTTGACCATGGCTCAAGGCACAGTGGGAACGCTGCTTGCCTCCACTCACTATGTTTGGTACGGCAAGATTTGCGCAAAGGCTTCTACCGCGCAGGGCAAGGGCGTTGTCACTGCTTTTATTCTCATGTCGGACGTTAGGGACGAAATCGATTTTGAATTTGTTGGTGTAGATACTGCCCACGCCCAGTCCAACTTCTACTCCCAAGGTGTCACCAACTGTACGTACACGCTCCGTTTTCGCCCTGCTATAAACCACATTAGACTAATGCGCCATAGACAACAACGGCAAGAACCTGACTGTGACCGGCAGCACCGCAGACAGCCTGCACGAATACTGCATTGACTGGACGCAAGACAAGCTCACGTGGTCAATCGACGGCAATAACATGCGTACTCTGGAGCGTAGCACGACCTGGAACTCGACCGCAAACCGCTTCGACTATCCTCAAACCCCCTCCCGCGTCATGCTTTCTCTTTGGCCTGCTGGTTTGCCCTCGAATGAAAAAGGCACTATCGATTGGGCTGGTGGTATCATTGACTGGAACTCCCCGTACATGCAGAACGGCTACTACTACGCCCGCTTTTCCGAGGTCACCATCCAGTGCTACGACCCTCCAGCCGGCATTAAGACTGCGGGCGACAAGTCTTACCAGTACACCAATGCCGCTGGCACTAACAACACCGTCGAAATCACCAACAATCAAGTCATTCTTGGTTCGTTGCTGGGCACGGGCGAGAACCCTGGCGAACCCCCCAAGTCTGGAAGTGCCGTGCCCACACAATCTATCGCCATGGTTCCTGGTGGCATCATTGGTGGCGGCCATTCTGATCCAACCACTGCCGCGGCTAGCAGCCAAGCTTCAAGCTCCACAGGCTCCAATTCTGATGGATCATCAGGACAAAGCGGCAGCGGCGGCAGCGGCGGATCGCAAGGTTTTAACCAAGGTGGAACCAAAGGTAGCACCGGTGCAGGTTCCATTGTCGAGCCAGGCCTTGGCCGGATTGGCGGTTCTGCGCTTGCCATTGTTGTTGCTATCCTTGGTCTCTGCGCACTATAAATGACCTGTTCGTTGGAAGTGGTTGCATTTTGCGAACGAACTTTGCTCATGTTTGATGTCCATCTTTGGATTTCTCAGCTTCTGGTGTTCTGGGAAATGAAGGGGATCGTGTTGGTGTGCATAGCCCTAGCGGGGCGACTGGTGGTTTTCTTTCTTGCACATTGTTTTCAATC
Organism: Shiraia bambusicola; assembly: GCA_028220655.1. Classification (NCBI taxonomy): domain Eukaryota; kingdom Fungi; phylum Ascomycota; class Dothideomycetes; order Pleosporales; family Shiraiaceae; genus Shiraia; species Shiraia bambusicola. Next base: position 83,277 of record SSBG01000060.1, on the reverse strand, counting down.
ACATATTTTCCTTGTCAAAGTCTTGTAGGAGGTAATTCCTGACAAAATGCCAAGGGGTCAAGTAAGGGCATTGTTCATCCGTCACTCCTTGTAAGCAAAGAAGGTGAGACGGTAGTAAATATAACTTAAATCTATTTCAAGTTGGAATATGAGTGGGCTAAATATTCACATTACGACTCTTTTTTTTTTTTTTTTTTTTTTTTTTTTTTTTTTTTTTTTTTTTTTTTTTTTTTTTTTTTTTTTTTTTTTTTTTTTTTTTTTTTTTTTTTTTTTTTTTTTTTTTTTTTTTTTTTTTTTTTTTTTTTTTTTTTTTTTTTTTTTTTTTTTTTTTTTTTTTTTTTTTTTTTTTTTTTTTTTTTTTTTTTTTTTTTTTTTTTTTTTTTTTTTTTTTTTTTTTTTTTTTTTTTTTTTTTTTTTTTTTTTTTTTCTTTTTTTTTTTTTTTTTTTTTTTTTGAGAGAGAGAGAGAGAGAGAAGCAATCTACAGAGCAATCCTCGTCTCTCTTATATAAATAAACCCTCTAAATATTGCTCCCCATCCGCCACCACACTCTTCACCTAGTCCATTTTCTAACCCTCTATAATTAATCACTCCACGTCCAAATCCCACTTCACAGTGGGATGAGCGGAAGGGAAAAGGCTAGGTTGTCAGCATGGAAAGATGATGGATGTACTGTTTTGGTTTTGATGGTTTCGTTTCAACAAAAAAAAAAAGAAGAAAAATTTCCTCTTGTGAATTCTACTTAGTTACTATTTCTTGGAATGAGGACAAGCAAGAAGAACATCGGCATATATATCAGACTAGAGCTTCAATGCTCAATTACTCTCTTCCATATCTATGCAGTGAGTATCATTATTGAAAGGTGTAAATTGCTTTACACTGCTTCAAATGTTGAATGCAATGACCAAGCCTGAGTAGCAGACATTACTGCATGTGTCTTTTCTATCCTGGTATCACCGTGCTTGCAAAAATAACCTGGAGTGTCATCTTCACCCACTACCCCCACACATGCCCCTCCAAAACAGACACCTGCTATGTCAAGGCATCATGGAATTCGTCCTCCTCCTGTGTCTCGCTATCTTTCCTCCGCACCTCATCATTGCGGTGTGGCTCGGTCGCTGGGTTCGAGTTTAGCAGCTTGCTCGGAGGTAGCCCTTGCGCTATCTGTTCCTTCTTGCTTTCTGGTAAATCCTCCTGTTGGGATGCTGCATGAGCAGGGTTTGGCAGGTCAATCGCGGGGGTGCTTTTGATAATGGAGTGATCCAGCACCAGAGATGTTTGTGGCGAAGCTTCGTCCGATGCAGTACTGTTTCCAACCTGCTGATGCGACGACGCTGGTTGCTGTGACTGGGATAAAGTATCTTTTTCACTCGGTTGAGGTATGCTTGTCCGCTCTGGAATGCTGAATTGTCTGCTGGGCTTCTGTCCTGGCAGGATGGCATGTATTTGCAGTATTTGTTTGGCAATCTCATTTGGTGTTTTGCCGGTTCTAAAACAATCAGTAGCGGACATCACAATGAAATATGAGACTCACATCTTGGTATTTATAATCCATTCCAGGTCCTCCTCACCTTCCTCGCTTCCGCCAACACCGCTTTGTACTCTTCTGAACAATTGAGGATGCCAATCGACGCCTTCACTATTGCGTTTTGCGGCCTCTTCTCGCTGCCTATCTTCGATCTTCGCTTTGGCATCTGTTGCAACATCTTGATCCCTTTGCTTTACAGCCTCTGTGACTTCATGCCATAAATTTTGGGATTCTCGCTCGTCCTGTTCCTCAAGCGGGCGGGCCTTTGGTGGGCTATGCTTCGACTGGGATGCGTCAAAAAGGAGTTCTTTTTTGCCAGTCTATGCAAACGTCAGTTGATATCCAATAGTGGGGGGACACTTGGAATACATACAGCCAAGTCTTTGATGTACATGTCCTCGTTCCAGAGGCCGGAAAGTTCAAAAAGGTTCTTGCCCTGCGAATCCTTGATGTAACCACCGATTGCATTGTAGGTCCCACTGAAGTAACCTCTGGTCTTGAACTCCAGATCAGCTACCATTCCAGTTTCTGGGCATCGTATGTAAGCGTGGTCGCCAAGTTCATACTTCATTGTTCCAAAAAGGATACCACGTGCATACATGTTTGGTTGGGTGACAAAACTAAAAATGTGTGAGCTGTATCGGATCATAAGTAGTGTTTATACACTTACTATCGTTCACCAGTGTTCAAAAGTCGTAACACGGCTATACCTTCCATCATGCTGGCGGCTGAATTTCCCAAGAATTTGCTCCTAGGTTTGAGACAGCCATCGATGCGGATGTTATGGTCAGGAGCCATGAAGAAGTAGCTTGATTTAGGCGGATGATGTGAGGTTTGTTCAGAGATGTAGTAGCCTTTCGTGCCATCTGGGTAGTCCCAATAGCCAGTGAAAATTTCGCCAAGAATGGGGTTCAGCGGCTTCTTCACGCCACTACTATCATATCAGCAGATGCTATAGGTGTAGTGGGGAGGTGTCCGATGCGTACGGGGGTTTAATATGCCAACCACTCAGGTAAAACTTGGTCACGGCTACGAATCGTTGGATGGGATCGTTAATGGTGGTAATTGGGAGCATGGTCTCAGGGTGGGCCATGAAGCTGCGTTGACTGTCAGCAATTTCACGTTTCCAGTGCTCCCTGGGTTCAGCGCACACACTTTGTTATGCGCTCCAGCATCGACCGTGGTTCGAGGATGAAAGTAGGTAAAGTTACTCGACTCAAATCGGCGCCAGGTCGTAGTTGCGAAATGATATGCAGCAGCACTACCAAGGGAGGTTCTGTCAGCTTCTTTTCCCAGGCAGTCCTGTTTACATCTGATGTTGCCGGCGCGGCCGTTATGGGATCGAAACATACTGTTGCCCTGGTCTGCGTCCATGACGGTCTCATCTTCCTTGGTAACCTCGTCGCCATGACGAGACTCGTCTATTGAGGAACCTCGACTACCTGTATGCTCGGGTCAGGCATGCCAGCTCGAGCGCTGGAGTTGTGAAGCTATTCCAGGCAAACAGGTATGACGCACTAGTAGTCAAAGAGGCTCTATGCCTGTGCGGAACTCCAGGAATATGTGGCATGGTGGGTATTTTGGGAGTAGAGAAGGGCAAGTGCAAGGGAAAAGGGGAAATCGAAGCAAAGATTGCAACTTTACAACTTGCTAGCACAAAGGTAAACAGGGTGTGTGTGTGCAGCGGCGCGGTGAGGCTGACTTTCCGCGCCGAGCGATGACGACTAATTGACTAGATAGGCTTCACAAATTTGTACCCCGCGTTGGTCAACTCGTTGGACAGCAAAGGGCACCGTCCGAAGCGCACTCAAATTATCAATCACTGCATAGGTTCTCTGAATTTATCCTTCTGCTCCTACACACTCACGCCAAATCCATTGCAAAAGGAACCACGGCACCATTCTGAACATTTTTGCTGGGCCGCCAGCCCCGCTTTACGGGAGCTGTCGGCTGTCTGTACGAACAACCACGTACGTAGTATGTAGGTGTCAGCAACAACCGTCAGCTAATCACCAGCTATCTACTTGCGTATCCTTACGAGGCACGTTTCTCCCCTGTAGAGTCTCCTTCCTGGACCTAGGGTAGATGGCAAACAAGGGTGTAAGGACTGCATTGCATAATGCTATTAGCATACGTTGTTAACGGACATGGCAATATATTAATGGGCCGTCCCGTAGGCATCCCCAGAGTAAACCCATGTTCAATTCTTTTTAATAATAATGTCCCTTCTTGACCTTCCGTACCTGTTCATCATCTTTGCCAATGACTGAGATGCCGACCTTTTCATAGTCGCGCTTCACGTCGCCGAGTGACGACGGATCCACTGCCCTGGTCGCGTCACTAATGACCCACGTTTGGAAACCTCGTTTCTGTGCATCAAGAGCCGTGAACTTGACGCAGTAATCTGCAGCCAATCCAACAATGTAGACATCTGTCACGCATGCCTCCTTCAGTCTCCTTGCGAGATCGCTTTGGGCCACGCATGGGTTCGTAAATGGGTCCGCAAACGCAGAGTACGTTTCAACGCGCCTGTCCTGGCCCTTTTCTATGATACAGTCGATTTCGCTAACCTCCAGCTCGGGTAGGAGTTCTGACCCTCGGGTCCCTTGCACACAGTGATCTGGCCATAATCGTGTCTCCTGAGTCTCCTCAGGATTGAGGGGGTTCGTAATTTCTATCACTGACTCGAAAGGCTTGTTGTTCGGC
>SSBG01000060.1:60318-72101 GCA_028220655.1 Shiraia bambusicola | reverse complement strand
TCCCCCCCCCCCCCCCCCGCGTAGTGAGGGTCGTTTTGCGCAGGTAATAATTACTTTTGTTAGCTACGATCCTTTTAGAGCGATAGTTCCTAGGATGACACTCTCTATTTGCTTCTTATAGTGTGCCAGGTCCTCGGAACCAGGGGCGCGTGCACCTTTCTTGTTTGTTGTCGTTGGACTGGCGTCGCTGCTCCCCAGCTTGTACACTTTTGCCACCTTTTCGACATTGCACCACTGGCCCAGTTCGGAGGCATTTGTGCTAATCATGGGCACACTTGCGCCTTGCACCGCGTCGCCCAAATGCTTACTAACACTGGCATTTGTAACGGACTCGTCAATCCCCCATGTTGCTCCTTGCTGTTTCGAGTCAGGGTGGGGGGGCTTGAGAGGCAGCTTGACCGCAATGAGGTTAGTGGTGGAGTCTGACAGGCCAAACTTTTTGTATGATTCTCCAATGTTGTTATTTGGGCTGAGGCGAAAAACAAGTTCCGAGTGTGGAGTGCGGGTCTTGTGGCGATCTGTGAGGAAGGCATGGAGAGCAAGAAAGGTTGTTGAGAGAAGATGGTCTGATGAGAGGATCTGTGCGAACATGGTAAGCTTTGATCTTGTGTCATTAGGTCAAATGCGGCTAGAGACAGAGTAGAGATGAAGGGGCAAAACATGTGATTGTGCAGAGAGAGAGAGAGCGGGAAATGCTGGGTCTTGTGGAGTGTCAGATGTAACGGTTGGAAAGTGGCTGGACTTGATTGTAATTGGTCAGTGCAGGCTTGGGGTGGTCTTGTGAAGATCGATTGAGTTTGTAAACCTGTTTGGCGTGACGAGGACAAAGGAAGGTGTCAAAGTTAATAGGGGTCCCAAGGCACATTAGTACGGAGTACGGAGTACAGAAACACAAGTAACATGAAGCGACATTTGTGAATCAAGAGGAAATAAATTGTGCATGGCAAATGATTCATGGCCCAAAGGCCAAGATGACGATCGGGATGTGGTGAGTTCACTTGTAGGAAAGGCCTGGAAGCGCAGATCAAGGGGGAAGGAATGGGATTGTGAGGAGGAAGAGGAAGAGGAGGGGGTGCACTTGGCAGCAGGGCGGGAAAAAAAAAGAAAACAAGGAACAGAGGGCTTACCATGTCGGCATCCAAAAAGGCATAGTCGAAATCGGGGTTGGCGTGGAGCAGTTGAGACTTGAGAAAGGCAGAATTGCGCACTTGGGTGAAGAGGGCCACGTGAACAGGGTAAGCGTTGTAGTGGGGGAGCTGAAAGGTGCGAACTGAGGCCATGGTTGGGTGTGATTGTGAAGAATCAAGGACTCGGTATGTTCAGAATCATACGTAGTAGGAGAATAAAATTAGTGTGGTGATGGGTAGGTATACTAGTGGCAGTGCTACCGTCTACCGTCGAGGGCTCGAGGTATGTATTCCTAGCAAGAAGTAATACTCGCTAGTGTTACCAGAGTGGCGGTGGTAATGAGGTGCACGTGTGAGGCCGCACTGAGGCGGTATGTCACTGTGTAAAGTGGCGCTAATAGGGATTGATGTGCAGGCAGCAGGGCACAGGCGTGACGAGAGTACATGTATTTACAAAGTATGCGTGAATGGTACGGTGCGAGAGGGGGGATGGTGTTGGTGGTAGTGGTGGTGGTGGTGGTGGAGGAGGAAAGAGGAGGAGAATTCTTCATTTTAGCAGGCAGGCACGACCGCCGTGGTAGTTGGGTAGGTCTAGGCAGGTAGGTACACACCTAATTACTCCGTATCTGCCTACCTAATTACCTCTCTCTTTTTCTTTTCTTTTCTGTTAATTACATACTACACGAGGCCGTGGGATTGCCGGTAAATGAGCGTGGCAGGTGAAGCATTCGCGCAAACCTTCTCCCCTAGCTACATAGTACTACCCGGCACACACAACAGCCTCGCCAGCGCGCAGCCACGGCGGCGGCAGCAAATGACAGCGGCGCAGGTGGGCGATCGCCTGGCTAGGCCGAGCATGTCAGGGACAGCAGGGACAAGATGACAGCGGGCTCCAAGACGAGGCAACATGTCTGGTTGTAGCTGCCAGCCAATGGCCTCGGTCGTGTCTGGGCGCTGGGTTACGGTAGGCGTGGACGGGCATGGGCCCGTTCCCCTTCCACCCTCGCCGAACGAGAGCGCTTCTTTCAAATGTTCGACGCTGCGCGCGCATTCAGTTCGGGCCCTTCACCATCTCGCTCCTATAACCAACTGCACGACGACGGCCTCTCGCGCTGTGCGACCACAAGACATTCCGCCTGCTGGAGCGCTATGCTTGTCAGAGAGTAACCGCCTGCGTTAGCCGCGCCCCGTGAATCAAGCCACTCAACCTACCCCGACCGTGCCAGCGCTTGTCTGCAGTCGGAACATACCGCTGCCAACAATGCCCCCCAAGCGCGCCTCCGAGGACGAACCTCAGCTCGTCACCAAGATACAGCGTGTTGAGCATACCATTCCCACCAGTCCACACCACCGATATGCAAACAACGACTTTTCTGGCTCTGTCAAGCGCAAGTTGGCCGACTCCAAGCGGACGGGGCAGGCCTGCGACCGATGCAAGGTACGTGATCCTCTCTCTCTCTCTCTCTCTCTCCACCCAGTCTGCTCTGCATGCCACCGTCTATTCGTCTCGTCTGTCTACATGCACCTTTCCCCCGCCGCTGCAGCCATGGGGTACGCCATTGGCAGCGAAAAGAAGCAAGCGACAAGACCACACGACACGACACGACTGAGCAGACAAAAAATTGTGTCTCGTGCTACGCGTCGTGTCCCATGCGAGGCGAGACCATGGCACCATGGCACCTTCCTCTCCACACATCAGTCGCGCTTTCCCCAGCGCTGGCCCTGTGGCAGTCGCACCTGGCTAACACCTTCCTCGACAGATCCGCAAGATCCGCTGCGATGCACGACCAGAAGGATGCACGCCCTGCGAGCAAAACAGGACCGCATGCCGCACCACCGACCGCATCACTGGCCGAGCCACAACACGCGGCCAGGTGGAAGCCATGGAGTCGGAGAACAGCTTCCTACGCAGCCAGCTCGCAGATCTGCGCGCCCAGCTAAAGGAAAATGGCATTGAGCCCAGGCCTACACCTGCATACAATTCTGGTCTACAGCCCCCACCACCAACACCCTCACCATACAACGCATCAGCCCAAGCACACGACAGCCAGGGTTGGGCCGACGCCAAGCGTCGAACAAGCTCGCCTCTGGCAGGCTACCCGACCATGAACCAAGCAGACCGGCTCGAATACAGCGTCCTCCCGCAGTTCAAGCACGGTTCTATTGGCGACAACTACTTGGGCGTGGGTGCCGGAGACTCACGATTGAGCCACATAAGGGGTACCTCTCTCTCCATCTACGGCACCGAAGTCAACATCACAGACTACATGGTGGGCGAGGCCGAGTACGAAAGCTCCGTCATGTCATACTCTTGCCTCATACGAACTGCTTTACAGGTGGAGCACGTTGAGCCCGTGGCCTTGCCGCCCTACCCAGCGCTCAAGGACTACGCCATGTGGTACCTGCGTTCGATGAACCCCTACACCATGCTAGTGGACAAGCCGACGTTTATGGACTTGATCTGGAAATTTGGAAATGACCCAAACTTCAAACCCACTGTACCCCAGATTGTCAACGTCCACATGATGCTGGCCTCGATCCAATACCAAATAGCAACACGAAACAGTCAGTCAAGCGCGCTGTTGGAAGAGTCGCATAATCATTACCTATATTCCTTGAGTTTCTGGAAGGAGCTCATCAATGGAGGCGCCCACAAACTAGAGGATGTACAGGCGTTGACCATGATTTGCCACCATCTGCGCAACTTCCCCAAGCCCGGCGCGGCTTGGATGATGACCTCGATGACCTATTTATTCGCTCTCGAGCTTGGCCTGCACCGATCGGTAAAAAATTGGGCAGACGGCACAGGGAAGCTCAGCAAGCTTGACATCGAAATGCGAAAGCGAGTGTTTTGGACGTTGAACGCCCTACAGGTCAACTTGAACGGCAAGCTTGGCAGACCGATGCCAATCAGTAATGATGACATTGATGTCGAGTTTCCAGAACCATTGAACGATTGCTTGCCAGGAGAAGAGGCCAACCTGGACGAATTTCACCGATGCTCATTCCAGGTGGGTATACAGATTGCCAAATATACCGTACTCGAGGTTGATCTGTACAAACTCATTTACTCTGTTCGCTCGCCGTCGGGTGCCTACGAAGAGAAGCTGAATCGCTTGGAAGCTGGCATTCTGAAGTGGAAGGAAGAACTCCCCTTTGAGCTGCGCGACCCTTTACACGCATCACCAGACGATCACATCTTCACTTTGTACCTTGAGTATTGGTATCAAGCATATCAACTTCACCTTCATCATCCAGCAGTCTGCCGTTCATCCAATCCCGCCATCATCAAGGCAAATCTGGACAAGTGCCTCGAGGCATCACAAAAGATGTTGCATAATTGCAACGAGATGATGCTCAAGAAGAGTCTTGATATACCCTGGATCAATACTGTTGTCTACATTGCCGCAATCTTCACAACCTTGTATATATCCTCGATGCAGCAAGCACAGCTGACACCCGTCGATATGACGAAGCTCAAGGACGACATGGCAGTTTGGATCAACATTCTTAGCGAATGCGACCACTTTTTGGGTAAGAGTGATGTAATTTGCAGCAATGTGACTTGTCCTTGATGAAGCCCTAACTAATAATCTATCAGGGTCGGGAGAGAAGCTCAAAAACGCCATTTCCAGAATAATCGACCAATCTCTAATAAACATTAATAACAGCATCGTCAAGCGTACTGCGACTGAATCACTAGCACGCGTTGCACTGCAGAATCCACAACAATCTGCCAATAGTGCAATGTATGACACGGGGAATTATCGCGAGCATTATTCGACAGCAGCTCCTGGACCTACAGATGCAGCCATCACTTCGCAAGCCTCTGGCTACGGCGGCTTGGTAGGAGCTGCTGGTCATCCCTATAGTTTGGGACACCCTGTTCCATTGCCGTCGCAGCCAAGCAGTACCTACGAGCATCAACAACCGTTCAGCACAAGTGAAAATTCGGGTATGACATCAACCCACGTGGTGACTTTGGCATCCGTACCAAGTCACGCGCCGCAAGCAAGCGACAGCTACGTCTACCCGCAGGTCACTAGCAGTGGTGCCCCCGCTTATGCATCGAACGGTTTTGCACCTCAGGATTGGCGCCAGTGGACAAGAACATATATGCAAGCACCGCCGCCACAACAACAACAACAGCAGCAGCAGCAGCTTGGTCAGTCTGGCGAATATATCAATACAGCAACAACGCTCATGGCACTGGGTGGCCGAGATGGCGGATCCCAGACTCCCGGAGCCGATGGTCAAGGATCTGTAGATAATTCCGGGGTCCAGGGGCATTCGGTGCCTGTACATTGGCCTGAGATCTCTTTCCCTGGCACAACAAACGCACATCACATGAATCAACATTGAGTGAGGGGATTCCCATTAGTGAGGTTCATTCTGGATGCCACTGGGGTGCGTTCCAGGTCAAGGTAAAATTGCAAATCTGAGTTTGCGGTTGACCAAGCAGGCTCGTCTTGTCCAACTCTAGAATTAATATGCATGTGGAAATGAATCAAGATTGATGCGCGTCATGGAAATAGAGTAGTCGGGGCTAGATGCGCAATGGATACTATCATCATCATCATCATCATCATCATCATTATTATTGTCATTATTATTGTGCGAAGTAGATGCCGTAATGGTAATGCTGATGGCAGCAAAGATTATTAGAAGGCGCGTCAGGATAGGGAAGACCGAGTCGAGTCAAGAATTAATTACCCTGAGTACACAGTGACGACGTTGGCTGTTGACTTGAGAGTTGGTTATCTAGGTCCAAGGCAGCAGATGGTTGTAATCACATGGTAACGTGTTCCAACGGTTCTGTTGCACGGAGTAGATTGGCCTAGGTAACCAAACGCAGAAGCTAGCCCGAATGAGGAAGGCATCTAGAGACTGTGACAAGAATACTCGACTCGAATAATTACAAGGCGCATACGGAGGTGCTTACCAGTTCAAATGACTTCTGGCCTGTGCGCTCGTATTCGTGCCGAGTGTGGCAGATGGCCTGTGCTCGGATATTGAGTAGGGTGAATTAGATATCATAACTCCACCAAAACAGCTCCTATGTGAACATTTGGGAGGTCAAATTAAAGCTAGTAATCTATACAATCATCTGTATCTCCTTCAGCATCAGCATCTGTGCCCTCATCATCATCTATGCCACTGTTCTCAGCTTCAAAATCTTCCAACTCACTCCATGTCATGTCATCTCTAAAATCACCAAAAACTGGCCGGTTGAAGGTCCAATCACCTGCGTCAGATGAGGCTGAGGAGTCAGAGTACAGTGAAGGGAGTAGATCACGTGGCAGATCTGCAAGATCAATTGTGTGTCCCTCTGGATCAGGTAGGTTAGAGGGGTTGGGTGGGTTGATCATCTCATGAGTATGGTGACCAGGCTTATCAAAACGCCCTTCTGTATACTCGTTGCCGCCCTCCAGGAGGATAACCATGTGAATATGGCGTACGATACGTTGGATCCATAATTGGATCCTTGTTTGCTCCAGGTTATCCCAGGCCTCACGCCATCGTTGCTCCATTTCTGCAGCGTTCTCAGGGGCTCCCTTTTCAGTAGTTTTTCTTTTGAGCCATGGCCATGCAGGCTCAATCATGTTGAGGTCCGGTGAATTGCCGTTCCAAACAATCCGTGGGACCTGCTCCTTCTCATACAGATGGTTCTGTATCCAATGTGAATGGGCAGGAGCTTTATCCTCTTGTACAATTGTGAGAGGGCGTTGTATCATACACTGCTTTGCGAAGGGTATCATAAGGGGCTCAAGGACCTCTGTTTGATAGCGAAACCAATCAATCCCTCCATTACTTTTGCTCTCGCGTTCGAGTCTCCCATGGGCCTTATCCCATTTCCACTGAGGCTTTCTGCCAGGCTTGGTTCTCAACGCTACCCTCCTCATGCCAGTAGTAAGCTCCCACTCCTCTCTTTTTTGAGCCTCATAGAACTGATTAAGTTTCTCCACCTTTTTGACAGCAGCGTCTCTCATTTTTTTTGTTTCTTTTGGGTATATGTAACAGGGTCCTTTAGCATCATATGAGAAGCAGCCCCAGAACATGAACTGGCTGAATCCCTTCCACCTGTTTCTGATACAACTTTTGACGGATTTCTCATGTGGTTGCCGCCAAATACGAAGACTGCCTCGTCGCTGGCCTAAAACGATTGAGGTTTCGTCACTCCATATAACGTTTTTCCAATCCTCAAGAGTCCAATGCTCATATCGTTGAGCAAATTTGAGCCTCTCAGTCCTCATCTTTGGCGTGAGGCCAGGTTTTTTCGTAGGTTTAACGTTGACAAAGCCCTGACTCTTCAATGATCTCCAAACAGTCATGTGACCTACATCTCTGCCCTCTGCTTTAAACTCAGCTGCAATCTCCATAGTACTCTTTTCACGCCCGTATCGATCCCGACGCACCTTCTCTGCCACCAATTGATCAAAAGAAGCAGTCCTCTTAAGCTTCTGTCGTTTGGGTGGCTCGTCAGCAAGATACTCGTCAGCAAGAGGAGTATCCTTCACATAGCCACGCTCCTCCGCCCGTTTGAGCCACCTTAATTGCTGGCGTTGATTAATACCAGTAACCCTCTCAACCTCCTTCACAGAGGCTCCATGTAAGCGTAGGCCTACTACATGAGCCCTCAGTGAAATATCATGAGCGTTCACCATGTTGAAATGCTTCAATCTGAAAAAAGTGATAGATATAGTTGATCAAACATCACACAAGCGTACACAGGTTTTTCATTTCACTGAGACTATATAAAACCCATACAAATATAGTGTATATGCAGAATGAGTTGTACTGTAAGGATCAAGTTTGATGGCACCGAAACTGGGCCGAATACGAGCGCACAGGCCAGAAGTCATTTGAACTGGTAAGCACCTCCGTACATATTGATCAGCTTTGTAGAACCTCCTTCCTCTTAGAGCACTTTTGTGCCGCTCGACGTAGCCCAGGCTAGACAAGCTTTTGCGCACAATATGCACTCGTTGGTCCTGAGTGGTGTACTACGGGAATACGAGAGTTCCCGATGCTGATCGCTGCGAGAGGACGACCTCGTGAGTCGTGAGCCTTAACTCGTGCGAGATATGCATATATACTCGACATCGCATTGCTCCCTACTGCCTACTGTCTACCGCTACCTTGGGAGCTGTCGTGCTTGGTCCGCGTGAGGTCGACAATTGTCGTCGTCGTCATCATCATCAAGAAGCATCCACGGACAAGAGTTTGAACATGAGGTCTTCTACATGCACGATAGCGGCGCTCGCGCTTGCTTTCCTCCAGGGAACGAGCGCTCTGAATAATGCCATGTCACGCAAATTCCGCCTCCTTGCTGACATGGGCCTCAATCCCGATGGTACGCCAATGGGCGCCGACCACGACGGATTTGGTAGCGAAGCTGGCATCCAGAGTGTCAAAGTCTCTTCTACAAATGTTTCCGAAAAGATTGTTCCGGAATATGTTGAGCTACCGATTGACAATTTTGCAAAAGACAACTCTTCGTGTCACGGGACTTTCTACAACCGATACTGGGTTTCGACAAGCGCTTATAAGCCAGGTGCGCCCGTCTTCATTTATGACGCAGGAGAGGTAGATACTGGGCCCTATGCCGTCGCCAGGTTGCAGAACGAGACGGGCTTTTTCCGGCAACTACTGAATGAATACAATGGCATTGGAATTGTATGGGAACACCGATTCTATGGCAATTCCACTCCAGTCCCGATCAACGTCGACACTCCGGCCACAGACTTTGAGTTTCTCACCACCGAACAGTCTCTTGCAGATGTCCATGTTTTTGCCTGGCAATTTAGCCGAAAAGATATTGATTACGATCTAACTCCAGAGAATACCCCCTGGGTGTTTGTGGGTGGAAGTTACCCAGGCATGCGCGCAGCGTTTATGCGTCAGAAATATCCAGACACCATCTATGCTAGCTATGCATCCTCAGCACCAGTGCAAGCCAGGGTCGATCAATCCTTCTACTTTGATCCCATCTGGCATGGGCTCAGCAAATACGGCTTTGGAAACTGTTCACGCGACATTCAAGCTGCTGTCCGCTACATGGACGACATCATGGACACCAACCAAACCGCAGCCGCGCAACTCAAAGTCCAATTCCTCGGCCCAGGCGCCGCCAACAATTCACACGCCACATTCGCAGACGCCCTCACCACCATCTTTGGCTCTTGGCAGGGCTACGGCGTAGAAGGCGGAACAACCGGCCTAAGAATGTTCTGCGACTGGCTCGAAACCAACCCAAACGGCACCCTAGCAGGCGCAAACGGCCAAGCCCAAACCAAAGGCGCCCAATACGTGGTGAACCGCTGGTCAACCTACCCTCCCTTTACCCCCAACGTCAACAAAGCCCTCGAAACCTCATGCTCCGGCCCCTCCAACACCACCAGCACTAACACCACTTCCTGCGACCTAGACCGCAAATTCTCAGACCCAGCATCCATAAGCTGGACCTGGCAATACTGCACCCAATGGGGCTTCTTCCAATCCGCCAACAAGGGCCCAACCCAACTCGTCTCCAAATACAACTCGTTAACCCACCAACACGATATTTGCCACCGACAATTCCCCACCGCGCCCGCATCCCTCTTGCCAGACTGGCCAGACGTCAATAGGACAAATGCAATCTTTGGAGGCTGGTCCATTCGTCCGTCCAATACCTATTGGTCAAATGGCGAATTCGACCCTTGGCGGACCCTCTCGCCTGCTAGTTCTGAACCCTTTGCCCCCAGGGTTCGCCTTTTTACTAGCCCTTTGCCTGCGTGTGGAGTGTCGCAGGCCGAGGGCGACTTGTTTGGCTATGTCTTGCCTGATGCGCAGCATTGTTATGATTTCCGGGCAGGCGTTGCGCAGGGGGTGGTTAGTAGGGGTTTTTTTCGCGCGGCCTTGTCCAAGTGGTTGGCGTGTTTTGGGGGTGGTGGGTAAGAGGGTGGTGGGTAAGAGGGTGGAGGGTAGGAGGGTGGAGGAAGGGTATAATTATATGAGGGTGTGGCGGGATGACAGGAAGAAATGCCGTGCCCTAATTTTTGCGCAAAAAAAAAAAGTAACTAGTTATGGAAAGCATAATAATAATGATTAAACCATGTAGTTAGATGTTATAAAAGTAGTCATGAGTTAAGAAATATTATTACAATTAAACTAGTTAACTAACTAAAGAAAAAAAAAGACTCTTATTATGTTAAGTAATTATTAGCTGTATAAAAAAGTACTACTTTTATTATTAGTTAGTTAAATAACTAGTTATAAGATAACTAGTTAACTAACTATATAAAATTCTAATATTGTGTGAATTGAATGGACTGTCAATATTAGCCAGGTAAGCGAGTGTAGGGGGGGAACCTAATGTAGCTAGCGTACGTAGCTAGCGTGGGTGTGACTCAGCACCCACAGTAGGGCTGCGCGTTATATTAACGCGCAGAACCTACGATAGTTCAATCAATCTTGTCACCAAATTATATTCGTTATAATAATACGATTTAACCCCTAACCTTGTTAGACCAACAAATATAACTATAACTTTTTAATTTTATTATAACTAACTATCTGTTTCTTAGCGTCTAAGCTTAAGTACTATTAGCTATAATCCTTGCCTAGCTCGCCTATGCGCACGCGCTTATACAAGGGCTCCCTTAGGGGCCTTATGTAACTAATATTAGTATCGCCTATCCGATCGCAAGCATAGGGTAGTATAGAAGGAAGTAGCTAGAACTTAGCTAAAGGAGCTCTCTCCTTTGCGCTAAGCTTATATATATAGGTTATTAAGCTCCTATCTCTATAGAAGTAAGGTGTTACGACCCAACGAGGGACTAACCCCGCTTTACCTGATAGCTGCCCAAGGGCCCTCTGCAGGTCACGTGATGTGCTCTACGTGCTCTCCATGATCTCTGGGAGCAGAGAGAGCAGAGAGAGCACCCCCTGTAGACAACGTGTATATAGTCCATAGGATCCAACGATATTAGAACTCGTTGTGATTAACCTAACTTAAGGACTTAAGTAATCAATCTATTAATTGATACGTTTGTTGACATACTTCCTTCACCTCATCTTCCCTTGAATAAACCCAAGACGACTTACTAGTAACACCAGCTGCTTTATATCGTAGCCACTTACTAGCCGCCTTAACATAAGGCTTTTAATATAATTAAGAATTAATTTAAAGCTTTATACTGTTTTATTTCCTTTTACCTACTCTTCTATTAATTTATAGATAACTAGAGTACTTAAATAATAATATTGTTGGAATCGAACCAGCGCTCTTTTCCTTTGTACATAGAGTTGAGTAGTGATTCTGCGCGCTAGTCCACATGTGGACTAGCGCAGGGGTAGCGAACGCGATACTATCGCCTTCGCAGCCTCAACACCAAGAACAAAAAAACAATACACACACCCATCAACTCATTGGATATCGTTGCAGCGATCAAATGTGAGATGGGCGTCACCCCTTTGTCGTATCTACAAATATAGTTACAACTTGGTATAAAATAATAACAAGGCTAAAGAGAAAGGGAGAAAGAAAAAAAAAAAAGGTCCTAGGAAGAAAAGAAAAGAGTTATATAGTTATGTATTAATAGGGAATAAAAGGCAAGGTAAGGTAACAAGGTAATGCTACCAGGAAAACAAACCCTAGGAAAAAAAAACCCCCCC
>SSBG01000060.1:32199-48454 GCA_028220655.1 Shiraia bambusicola | reverse complement strand
CTTGCTCGACTGTGAACTTGATAATGCCTGTTCGCGACTCTGGCGGTGGCGCCTTGGTGCCATCTTCGAGGGTCGTTCCCTCAAGCACTGGGAAGAAGCGGATATCAGCCTGGACGAGACCGCGTGGCCGACCTCCCGACACGACTTCAAGCTGCAGGTTGTCGTGGTCTGTAACCGTCTCCAGTTGGTCGAGAGCAAAAGTAGCCGTTCCAAGGTCCTTGTCCTTTCGAATGTCATTGTAGTCGAATATGTTGATCGTTAACGAGTCCCTCAACGAGGTGATAATAATGTTGACAGTTTCGTTCCAACGGGGATTGGCATTTTCATGTACAGTCTTGGTCCTGGCCAGTACATTGCGATTGTTGATGGAAACCGTCGCATACGGGTCGGGAGTTCCCGAGAACTTGTCGGGGTTCTTGAGCCCTTGGGCACCATAAAAATGGACCTGGAGTACACCAATCGCTTGATCAACCGGGTTGCCTGCGAGCATCTTGGCGATTTCAATGGGAAAGACGTTGGGGTCGTACATCATGGGAGCGAGGTTAGCGTGAATTTGCTCTTGGATAAATGACTCGAGGCCAGGAATAAAATTGATATCGAATCCAAAGGTTTCTCCACCCAGAGGCTTGCAGACGTAGTCGATTGTTGGTCGCTCGAGGAAGCACATTTCAACCCTTTCAATGTGAGGAAAGGGAAGCATGAGCTTGAACTTGAGGCGCATCATGCCAGAAAAGGCCATGTCTTCGACAATGACGTCGAGGCCTTTACTGACCAGACCCTTGCCAACACGAATCTCAAGCACGACTTTTGGGTTAATCTTGTTCTTCAGTTGGCGAGCAGTCAGGTCCATGGTGTCATTGGGCGTAAAACTGAATTTCCAATCCATGAGCACAATGTCGTCCTCGGTTTTTGGGTACGACTTGACGTGCTCAAGGCGCGGGGGCTTGGTTCCAAGGATAAACGTCTTCATCTTCAGACTCTCCAGAAAGGCAGGGGTCGAGGTGGACAGGACCTGGTCGACGGAGCCTACAATGGTGTCGCACAAGACAGGGGCGTAAATGGGCCAAAACTTGACCAAAAAGCTATTGATCCACTCCAGACTCTCCGTGTCGGTTTCGAGCTTGCTCTTGGCCATTTCGCGATTGAGGTCGTCGCGGGCATTGCGGCGGACGCGGCGAATCGAGGTTCGGTAGTAGGTTCCGCAGATGGCCATGATGGCCATGACCCAGCCCAAGCCGCCGCCCAGAATGCCAACGACCCAGGTGGTCAGACAGGCGAAAATGATGATGCCGGTATTGTGGTACCAGTCGCCATAAAACTTGTCTTCGATGCGGCCCTCGAGCCAGGTCTGATGGTCAATCAGAGTGGCCTCGTCGCGGTCCACGTCCTCTGAGCCCGGCATGCCAAAGCGAGGCGCCCAGCCCACACGCTGCCACCGAGCATCGCCGTCGAGCTCGGGAGCGTGTCCATTGCCATGCTGGGGGAGCTGGTCGGCTGGCGGGGCAATGGCGCCAGCTTTGGTGGGTGTGGGGAGATCGTACTTGGGCGCTGTGCTGGAATCGTCGGCATCCGAGACCAGGGCGGTCGCATTCTTGTTCCGCTCATGGTGGAAGCCTGGGGGCACGCGTGCTCTTGCCTGAGCACGCTTCTGCTCGGGGGTCGCGTCAGGATCAAACTCAAAGGCTGCGCTGCCACCTTTGCGGGCTTCGTCGAGCACCGTCTTCTCTGCTGCTTGTGCCGTCACGCTCGAGTCGGCATTCTGAGCTGCATCAATGGCGCCTTCGGCCCTGAGCTCGTGGGCACGCTGCTCAGTCGCCATGGCCGACAATTGGGGCACACGGGGACAATGTGGAGAACAAGGTGGAGGCTGATGGAGGTGGTCGAGGTGGTCGAGGTGGTCGAGGTGGTCGAGGTGGTCGAGGTGGTTGAGGTGGTCCAGAGGAATTGGCCTTCTTTTTAGGGATTGAGGCGGCAGCAGGAAGAATCAACCAAGTGGCGGTGCCGTCATGTCCGATGGCGTATTGGCGTCAAGTTACTATGTATTATTATGCCGCAAACCTGCTTCAGCTTGCATTGGTCTTAGCCGCATACTGTGGTCCGCAAGAGAGCTTGGAGCTTGCACCCACCCAACTCTATCTCTCCGCACTGCCACACACGGCCGCTTGCAGGAAACAAACACACCAACAAACAAACAAACAAAGGACCAAACTTTTGCAATGGCAATAATAATAACTAATAGTTAACTAATAATAATAATAATAATTACTGACTGGCAGGGCGGCGAGAGTGAATGGACGAATGAAAAATGGACCTGGCTTTGCTTGCCCCCAACAAACAACAACAAGCTGGGCTGGCAACACGGGCACTAATAATTAATGAATACCTGTTTACCTAGGAAGAACATATGATACATGATCATATACATGTGATTGATTTCGCCGGTGCATTTTTGACTTTGACTACCTACTCGGCACATGGATATATATCCACTGCAGGCCACGTCAGTCTCGGCATTCGCCACCACAGCCTCATCACGTGCGCAATGTATTCACTCTTGGTCAAGCTGAATAACAGCCAATACCTACGTCGTATTAATAATAATATTGATTAGGTGTACCTAGTTACTCGGCAGACATGAACGTCTCCTGCGCCACATTAGTCATGTCGCCAACGCCACAGCCCCAGCCACTCCGACTTGATAATCACCATATTGAATAACTACTCGTAGGGCTGCATTTGGCCGCCCCCTCATATCTGCTTCAATAGCCTCACCAATCTGCCGCCCATCCTGTCCAAGCAAATATTTAGTAAGCGTTACTTGCAACAGGATACCGTCTTCCAGTCACCCCGTCTTGCACGCCTGGGACATACCTGTGCGATCGCCTGTCACGCTCTCGATCTCTGCTATGTTCTCGAGACCTATCGTAGCCATCCAAGTCTTGGTCCCATGGCCCGCCTTTTCTGCCTCCATCTCTGCCGTCTACTCCTTCATCGTTCCACTCGTCCTTGACTCGATCGTGGCTTCGCGTTCGAGCCGTGTCGCGTTCGCGCGGATACATGGCATCTTCGGTAGACCGCCGCCGATGTCGGACGTGACTGCCTCTACCATCGTAAGAATGCCCCCTGTCCCGGTGCCTGTCGCCGTCTCCATCGCCATCGTGATCGCGGTAATGCTCGCGAACATGACTTGGTGCCCCTTCGCGCAGAGCACCATCAAGCTTGGATGGTGCCCCCCATCCAGCCCCGTGGGGAGCCGGTCGGTAGTTTGTTCTCAAGGGCATCGATGGCCTCTGGTCATAGTGCGTTCGTGCTTCCATCTGCTGAGCTACCTGCGTGGCAAACAGTGGTGATGTAGTTGGCCTCCATGATGGCTGAGGAGACGTCGCTTGCGACATGGGCCGGTCCCCTCCTGCATATGGCTGGCGCGAATGGAGACGATCCGCTTCGTAGTATGCTGGAAAGTATTCGCGCGGCGCCATGGGCTCATGTGATCTGCGTTGCCGAAGATCAGGTGATGGTCGCGGCAAGGGTGAACGCCCGCCATCCGAATCTGAATCCGTTGTAGACAGAGAGCTTTCACGTCGCCGAGCATGGGGCCGTTTGTGAGCTGGATATTGCCCCATTTGGGGAGGGTTGGTCGCCGTGGGCGTTGCATCTTCGTCGTCGGAACTGTCGTCATCATACCGGCCTGGGCCACTTTTTCTTCTACCATTAAAAGGGTTCAGCATATGTCTGACACGCTGAGTAACGGCACGCCCGCCTCGATCTTCCAAGGGGTAGATGGCTTGTTGTTTCGACACATGGCGCATAAAGGGTGGCCTTGGGGCTCGAGACCTGCGATACATTGGGTCCGTGAAATAGTTAAAAGCCCCCGTCTTTTCATCTGCAGATGAGCCGTCACCAGACATGTCGGTAGAAACCCGAATGCCTGGCTCAGGCGGGATGCGCGTTCGAGCTGCCTCCTCTTCTGCCTCTCGCTGAAGCCTAGCTGCAACGTCCTGGTACCAAGTCTCCATGGCATCGTCGGCCCTGTCCGGGAAGCACTGCTTAGGCAGTACCTTGGGAAACACAGTACCCGTTTCTGGATCCACCACGTCGTACTGCTCGACAGCTCGCTGCAGAAAAGGCACATGGTCTTCGGGCCCCAGCAGCAGCTGGATAGTCTGCCAAGTCACAAAGCCCTGTTTCTTCAGGGCAGGTATCGTCGGGCTCGAGTACCCGTCATCCGTGGGTGCAGGCTGCAGACTGTGGAATGCGCCCAGCGAGCGGTAGATGAAGGCAATCGACGACGGCGCAGTGTCTTTGAACAAAACATCATAGTCTCCGCCAACATCACGATACCAAGCTGCGATTTGCGAAGGCGTGAGGTCGGGCGATTCGCTGGGCTCAAACGTCTTGCTCTGCCATAGTTATGGCTGATTAGCTTGCACCGTGTCATAAGTAGGTAGTTGCCTAGGTATACAGCGCATGCCACAACTCACAATCACTTCTGCGATGCCTTTTAATAAGCGATCCAGTAAGGGTGTTCCACACTTGTCTGCCTTCAACAGGTATCCCCAATACTCGTAGGCTTCGCGTTGCGTGGCGTCTGCATTTGCACTCGTCGCCTCCTGCCCTGGGTCATGCTGCTCTCGCTCCGACTTCTCCTTTGGTTCCGAGGCCATGTCATTGAAAACCACAGCGGTGTGCAAAGCGCTTGTGCTTGGACTCGTACATGTATGATGTAACTACATGTGCTCCTCAGCGGAAATGCTTGGGCGCCAACACCTGTGGAGATGCGGTGAAGTTCCGAAATGCCCCGCGGGTGATCCCTGGTGTTGTGCAACACGACAAAAGCAGGATGAGAAGAGTGATATTATTAATTACTGCCGCGGCTTCAAGGTAGCCATGGCCGAGTGGGCGCCAGGCAGCTTAACTACTTGGTTAGCTATTATACCGCCGCAGAATGCTGTGCCTCCTGTTCAACGGCGAATGTGACAGCCTTGGGAGGGGTTTTAGTGGCTTGTGACAGACAGCCTCTGACCTCAGACATGGCGGTTCGGTGCTGCGGCTGGTGCTGGGCTATTATGTCAGTTTTAGGCCGCAATGAGGCAGCCGCGAAACTCGGCCTGGTCATGTCCCAAAAGTTGCTAGAAATGCCTAATATTAATCCTTGAAGCGGCAGGTCGGTGACTTCCAAGATATGAATACCACGTCTTCTAATTTTCCAGGTGTTTCTCTAATCCAAGCACGCCGTTACGTCGTAGTAGTAGACTAGGTACTAGGTAGGTACCTACTCATGGTACAATTGCCATCAACTTCACGCAATGTTCACGCCACAATTCTGACACGACGTTTGAAAACAAGTCTTGGAGATGCAGATCTAATTCTGTCTATGGTGGTTCAGACCTGTCCCTCATCAAGCCCCATGTTTTGATCCGCTAAAAAGTGCCATGTCATACATCATGGTTCGTAATAAGACTTGTATCCTCTTAAATCTACCCTTGGTTGCAAACCAGAAGCTCCTTCCAAAAAGCCCGCCTAATGCTCCAGCAACCTCAGAGAACCCTGCACAACAACGTTCTCCAGGATGGAACCCGGGGGAATATCAATCGTTGAGCCCTCGGTAGCAACAATAATCACGGTACCCTTCAGAGTCACGCCACGCCCAAGGTTGACGGGGCCAGTGATGGTGAGATGGTCAAGCTCGACAATCCTGGGAATAGAGGGAATGCGGGACTGGAAGCTCGAGACCTTCTTGAAGTCACTGCCAAGCTTGATCAATGGCGCAGGACCAAAGCGGTTAGGGTCAATGACAAGCTGGCCGTGCTGCAGAGTGTACAAATCAGACTTGACAAGCATCAAATCGGAGCACGTCTTTACCGGCAAAAATCGCCTCCTGGGAACATTGACACCGTGTGCATTCTTAAAGTGCTTAATGGCGGCACCGACGGCAGTCTCTAGCTGGAGAACCGAGATATCGGCCTCGCCCTTCTTGTCGGCAGGAATGGATTTGCCATTGGGAATGATCTCCATCGCGAGCTCATTAGCCTCGACGACGCGCTTGATAGCCCTTAGGTTCATCCAAATGTTGTTGGTGTTGAAGTACTTGAACTTCTTGATCGACTTGAACTCGTTGACGTGCTCCTTGGGAACCTGGGCGATTTCAAGCAGACGGACAGAACCTTCGTAGTCAATAATGGTACCACCCTTGACGTCAGCCTTGGTCTTGTCAGTCAACTCCATGATGTACTCGGCCTTGGAGTCAACCATGTGCTGCAGAATGCGAAGGTCAACAACGGCACCCAAGTTGTCGGCGTTGGAGAGGAAGATGATCTCAATGCCGCGTTCGAGGAGCTTGTCAAGCATTCCGGTGTTGTACAGCGACTCGAAAACATCACCGTGACCTGGCGGGTACCAGTTGGAGATTTCCGAGTCCATGGATTTGGGGGCGGGTAAAAGTGAGTCCTTGAGGATACGCGGGTACCGTGACTGGTTAAAGGTGAGGATGTCGATATTGTGACCCTCGTACTTCTTGATGATGCTGGCAGTGTCCGTGTCCGTGTTGAATGAGTTCATCAAGACAAATGGCACGTTGACATCATATGTGCGGTTGAGGTATTCAATCTGTCGCACCGACAAGTCCAAGAAGGACATGCCATCGCGGACTTCAATGACCGATTTGGGGCCAACACAACCCATAGAGGTACCCAGACCACCATTGAGCTTGACAACCGCCAGCTTGTTCAGGTATTCGACAGCCTCGGAATTGGCCAGGTCATCGTAGTTGACAACCTGTTCGGCTTTGGGAGGGGCAATGCGGTGCCAGTCAATGGCAGTGCCCTTGGCCTTGTCGTTCAAGTATCGTCGAAACAGGGCAAAGAAGTTATCCATTTCGGTCTCGAAGTACTAGGCGGGGTCAACGGACGCTCTCTAGTGACGTAAAGCCCCCCCCCTCCTCCCCACCAAAAAAAAGGCCCGGTGCCACTCAATCAGTCGCCACAATGGGCAGACAGGGAGAGCGGAAGAATTGATGGTACAACGAGCGTGTGGTTGGGTGGTTTCAGCTCACCTTCTTCTCAGCTGGGTCTTTGACCGTGTCGGCAAGCTTATTGAGGGCATTTCGCATTTGCGAAGCGG
The DNA here is from genome assembly GCA_028220655.1 of Shiraia bambusicola. Taxonomy (NCBI): domain Eukaryota; kingdom Fungi; phylum Ascomycota; class Dothideomycetes; order Pleosporales; family Shiraiaceae; genus Shiraia; species Shiraia bambusicola. The sequence continues at coordinate 41,335 of SSBG01000060.1, read as the reverse complement.
CAACATTGGTTGATGTGTTCTCAAAAGCCTACAAACAAGACTCGTCAGTTCATGTGGATAGCAGAGGTAGGAGGGCGTAGGAGTGTAATCAGCACATTGTCACGCCACACTGATGGACAATTGCGGACGACAAAGTTTTGGTGGTGAAAGACGACTTACCACATGGGACTGCGACTTGCCATGATGGCGCTGAGAGTTGAAACCACCGTCATCCTTGCCGGCAGCGGCTGAGGGCTTTAGATGGGAAGGGATTGCACGAGACGCCATTGTGTTTGTAGGAGAAGAGCAGAAGAAGAAAGAAAAGAGAAAAAGTGGTTGGGGCAGAGATCAGCGAGGAGGGCAGACCTTAAAGGTTGCGGGCGGCTAACTATCAGTTCAGTTCAGGTCAGGGTCTGTGTTGGCGCGATACGTGGGGCGAGGCGAGAACGTGAACAGCTGGGGGTGTGGTAAAATTAAAAAGACGGTGTGAAGGGGCAGCACGGCATGGTGGTCTTTTTATATCATAGGCAGTCTGTCCGACCATCTAGGAATGGAAGTAGCCACAGACTTTGTGGGCAGTTGCTGCTTTGCCATGCATCGTGGTCCCTTTTGACGTTGGCGAGGCTCTAATATATAACTAGTTGACTACCAACCAAGTCGGTAGGTAGAGGTAGGTAGGTGCCTTGTACCTACATGGGCGATGCAGGCGGCAGCTTCATACATAGTATGATTGATTGATTGACTGATTGATTGATGCATGCATGCATGCATTTGTTCTTGCTTGTGCAGGCCCACCACCAACACGCCAGTCTGCTGGATGTTTGTCGATACGGCCATCCAGGTAACCGTGGTATAGCCAACGACTGGTCGGTGGCTAGGTACTACACGTCTGCTCAGCTGCTGTCTGGGGCTTCACAGTGCAAGTCAACATGTACAAGTGTTGAGAGAAGTGAGAGGAAATGCATCTGGCCATGGCACTAGACAGGGGCCTACTGTAGCTACGTAGTGTAGTGCCCTCAACCACGCCCATCACCCATTGAAATCGCCCAACAACTGCCCCAGACCAGACCGACGCTCAGAGACTCGAGCCACTCGACCGCTGTCCCGCCACCTCAGCTACAGAATAATTACTTGTATTTACAAAGACAACCTTGTCGTGGTCTAATTGGGCATCAGGCAGTCGTGTAATTACCGAGTTGCACATACTACGTACCTACATACATGGTCGAGCACCACCACGCTGATAATTATCCATCCTGTACACGCTCATTCGACGAGCTAACCACCTCTCCCCCGTCCCGATCAGGCAAATAATTGACGTGTGATCTCAACCGCAGGTGCATCCGCAAAGGGAACTGCCAAAGGCTTCTCGACCTTCAGCCGTATCCAGACACCCTTGTCCTCGTCCCTAGTGAAGAAGTTGTGCTTGACTTCCTCCACCACACAACTAAGCAGGCTTTCAAGAGTCTGATAGTCCGTCTCGGATATTTTCTAAAAAGCCACGTCAGTGTCGCCCGGATTCCCCCCATTACGCACGGCAAACTTACATTGACCACAATGTTTTCAAGCTCAGCATAGTCATCGAGACGAGAATCAGAGATGCAGTCGACCCACATGTTGACAATCACAGGCTGCTTTCGAAGCCTCTCGTTTGCGTTTACACCAATCAGACAGGGCACACAAACATTGCGAAGATACAGTGTACTGCATCGTACGCTTTCGTGCTCCATGATCGACGCTACATGGCCAGCGCCGTCTCCAAACATGCTTCCTTTGAGGTAACACACATTGGTCTTCATGGCGTATATCGGTGTCGATCCTGCAACTGCTCTTATGCTGTCGCTGATGAATCCCGACAGGCTGGCAGTACACATCCACTCTGACTCGTCTTGCTCAAGGCGTGCCTGGATTGCCTTGCATAGCCTGCCATAGTGAATAGTACTCTGGTCCACTGTATCTGTCGCCGACGCCGACGCAAAGACTTGGCCCAAAGTCACGGTGATGCTAATGTGTGCTCGTTGCTTTTTCTTGCGGCCCCATACATCCGTACCAGCATTGACAATGACTTCAAGGTTTTCCACATTGATGGTATCAGAATGTCCGCTCTGGGCTACCTGGGCATTCCACAGCGCTTGCCGCACAACTTGCGCCATGTCTTCTTGCACGCCTTTGTGAAGTAGCTCTTCGTTTTGGTGTAAGCGTAATGTATGGGTCGGTATTAATCGTAATTGTAATCGCACGCCTCGGTTAGTAGTCAGCAGCCCTTTAGATGGGGACTGCAGCCTTTTTATCTTGCAAAAAAAAAAAGGTTATGCTTACTGGGCGTGAGACGTTGCGATAACTTAGTAATACCTGATATTACCTATGCGTGCCGCTCAGAGTGAGGGCGGGATGGCGCCCTCAAGATCTAGTACCTACATAGGTAGATGCGGGGGGTCCGTGCGAACTCGAGGAAGCTTCTGGAGCTCTGTAGCTAGATGTATTTCTGCCACTCGCCGTAAACCTGCCTATGCAAACCAAGAATCCTCCTTTTCAATTCAACCCTTAAAAAACACACATCGCTACCGGTCGTCAATATGGCTGACGCACTCAAAGCGGAAGGCAACAAACTCTTTGCCGAAAAGAAGTTCGCCGAGTCCATGTAGGTTCCCCGCCAAACATAGAATTTGTACAATCTGGTACTAACAAAATCGTAGTGAAAAGTTCTCGCAGGCTATTGAGCTCGATCCTTCCAACCATGTCCTCTATTCGAATCGATCAGGCGCGTATGCATCGTTGAAAGACTGGCAGAAAGCTCTAGACGACGCATCTAAGACTACAGAGATCAAACCAGACTGGGCAAAAGGCTGGAGTCGTAAAGGCACTGCTCTACATGGCAATGGTGATTTAGGTATGGCATGGCACTCAGTTCCTTCCACAGAAGCATTGCAAAGACAAATGTCTAACAATTCGTAGTGGGTGCTACAGAAGCTTTCGAAGAAGCCCTCAAACTCGATTCAAACAATGCGCAGGCCAAATCAGGTCTTGAAGCGGTCAAGCGTGCAGTCGGAGCTGAAGCAAGAGCAGATGGGCTTGGTGGCGACCCGTCAGCAGGCCTGGGTGGCATGTTCAACGATCCCCAAATGATACAGAAGCTCGCTGCCAATCCCAAGACTGCAGCCTTCCTTGCAGACCCCGACTTTATGGGCAAGCTTCAACAGCTCAAGAGCAACCCAAATGCAGTCGGCTCTTACATGCAAGATCCACGCTTCCTTCAAGTCATGAGTGTGCTTCTGGGCATTGATATGCAGTTTGGCGCACCAGGGGCTGCGGGTGAACAAGGTGGACCAGCATCGCGCGAAACCGACGAGGATGTCGAGATGCCCGATGCGCGACCAGCACCAGCGCAACAAACCAAGAAGGCGCCTGAGCCAGAACCGGAACCTGAGCCGGAAGAGACCGAGGAAGAAAAAGAGGCAAAGGTGGCAAAGGCAAAAGCAGACGAGCTTAAGAAGAAAGGAACAGAGTTTTACAAGAAGCGCCAGTTCGACGATGCTATTGAAAACTACAGCAAAGCGTGGGAAACGCACAAAGACATTACATACAAGACTAACGAGGGTGCTGCCAAGTTTGAAAAAGGTGACTACGAAGGCTGCATCAAGGTTTGCCAGGAGGCTGTTGAGTTTGGCCGTGAAGTCTATGCTGACTTTAAAATCATTGCCAAGTAAGCTCTTCTCGTCTAATGGAACGACTGGATAGCTGACTTCATGCAGGGCATTCGCACGTATCGGTTCAGCGTACGAAAAGATGGGCGACTTAACCAACGCGATCCTCTTCTACCAAAAAGCGCAGACTGAGCATCGCACACCTGAGGTTCTTGCCAAGTTGCGAGCGGCAGAAAAGGCCAAGATAACGGCCGACAAGCTGTCTTATGTGAACCCCGAGGAAGCGGAAAAGGCGCGCGAACTGGGTAACAGCAAATTCAAGGAGTCTGACTGGCCTGGCGCGGTCGAGGCCTATTCTGAGATGATCAAGCGCGCACCTGAGGATCCTCGAGGCTATTCAAATCGTGCGGCGTGCTTCATCAAGCTCCTCGAGTTTCCATCAGCAGTTGCCGATTGCGACGAAGCCATCAAGCGAGATGCAGACTTTATCCGAGCATATCTACGGAAAGCGCAGGCTTACTTTACCATGCGCGAGTACAGCAAGTGTATTGACGTGTGCGCAGAGGCCGCAGAGCACGACAAAGACGGAAAGAATACAAGAGAGATCCAGCAACAAGAATCAAAGGCCCTGCAGGCTCAATACTCGGCCCGCGAGGGAGAGACTGAACAGCAAACCATGGAACGAATCCAGCGTGATCCTGAAATTGTGAGCATCTTGCAAGATCCCATCATGCAGAGCATTCTCCAGCAAGCAAAGGAGGACCCATCAGCGCTACAGGAACACCTCAAGAACGCCAACATTCGCTCAAAGATTCAGAAATTGGTTCATGCTGGCGTCATCCGGATGGGTCGATGAACGGACCAGAGTCGACCCTTCTTCACGCTCAATGCCCTTTTTCTGTGTAGGCAGGGACCAGAGGTATGGAAAAATTTGTTACACGGACAGAATCTAGGGGTTATCTGGGAAGGCGTTAACTGCATAGCGAAAGGGTAGTGCAAGCCAGTGTCCATATTCATATCAATTTCAATGTTGATCTATCAAAGTTGAGAATGCCCACCAACTTTGCATCTGTCATTATAGGCTCGCTGTCATTGGAAGCCAAAGTGTGTCCAATCACAGCACTGCCTTGTCGATATGTCATCGCCAAGGCTAGACCTTCTTATGTTTCATATACTAACGCCTTCTGAAGACAGCGCGGTATATTAATATAATTAGTCCCAAAACGCGTCTGGATAAGTTTCTTTTTTTCTGCCGAATACTCATCTGATCCTCCGATTTCTCAACAGCAGTCCCTCGGCATGGAATCGATCACGTTGATGGTAGGCTCACCATCGTCTACATCATCTGGCCACACGTCCGACAAAGCTCCATCGCGGCGCAAGCCTCGTGTCTCTGCAGAGCATACGCTGAACAGAGTGCGAGAAAACCAACGGCGTCACAGAGCTCGGCAGCGGGATCGCGTCGCATCCCTTGAATCGAAGCTTGCCGAAGTGGAGAAGCAACTGGTCGACGCAAAAGCGGAGATTGCCAGGCTCAAGGCTGAACGGGAAACTGAGAACACAATTTGCCGCTACAGTCATGTGCCAACATCCGGAGCTGCCATCACCATGGACGGAATCGAGGATATAGGAACTTCAGCAAGCACTTCTCTACAAGTATCTCATGTCGACCAGCAAAATCAATTTCTGGAAAGTCCAGATTTGTCTTTTCTCGCGGGCACCATTTCCCCAGAACTCACCATCGAATTCAACAAAAATATCCCCGTGAGCCCGACTTCTGCTTCGTTTACTGGACCGCCACCATGCTGCTCAGACCCCCCTCCCCTAACAAGTCTGGATGAGCCTGTTGATCCAGAGTGCTCGACATGCAAAACACGGCCTTTGCCTGACCCTTCAGAAAGCACCACACTTTGTGCTCAGGCCTTTGTCTTGATATCCCAACAAAACTTTCGCAACCTCGACCCTGGGACCATCAGATCGTGGCTGGCGCAAGGACTCAGAAGTGCGCAGCGAGTCGGTGAAGGATGCAGAGTCGAGAATGGTGCTTTGATGCGATTGCTTGACTACATTAGCAGCATCTGAAAGTGTGACCTCCTGGCCAGGGCCCATTGCAGCAAGCATCTCATCTACACACGATCGCTCGAGCCATTCGCAATGCCGAGTTGACTTTTCAAGGGCCTACTGATTCATGTTGTCATTACTCTCACAAAGCCAGAATATCGCTAGCACATTCTCTCTAGTTTCAGATCGTCTTCGACTTCTGTGCATCTCCCCCCACCTGCATAGAGTCTTTGAATCCGCGAAACGCTGTCGCCGTGACTTGAAACAAGGCAGTTACAGTACGAGGCTAGAGAAATCCACCATTGCTACCAAGATCTACTCATCTTTGTAGCACCTAGACAAAAGTGGGGCTTGATCAAGCTTTTCGCAAGGATTTGGGATTCAGTAGGATATTATCATCCCGGTTAGCTTTGGGGAGACGGCTAAATCATAACTCACTACTGTATCTTCTCTGCTGTCTCTACCCGACACATTGTAGTTCGCTCCTTTATACAAGATGAGGCAACATGCATTTCTTACAAGTAAAAGAAAATTGCAATTTCCGAGTAAATAAACTCTTCTAGTCCAAGACATGTCATGCTTCATTATCAAGATGTGAAAATCTCCACTATTAGTGTGTGTCGTGCTCTTGAGGTGGTTAGTACGATGAACAATGCTAATCGCAAGCGAAAATTTTGGAAAAAAGAAGCTTATTACGAGGATGGCTGATTGTGAAAAACCACTGGCCTATCACAAAGTGCAATCAGAAAGGCAGTACAAAGCTATCAAAGTTATTGTGCTACGCTGTTAGCGATATATGTAACGGCAGCACCACGATAAAACCCATAACAGAACCAAAGGTAGACTGGGTTCGAAATAAGTCATTGAAAAAGGGGAAACGTTGGAACTTTCCCTTATCATCAGTGAGCTTGGCACACTAGTATTCGTCAAATAACTGCTTCTATTGTTGTTAGAGATCTGTACTCCCCGAACTTGTGTCTTTACTTGATATAACATTGCTATAAACTTGCAGCATATCTATGTCAAGGTAAGATTTGTTTCCCGTGAATCCCGAGGTCTCAACTCATAGGTATCAGAGATGTAGGGGGCACCAAAACACATTACAGCGCTTAGTTATCCCTTGCACAGCGGAATAGACACAACATATACCAGTGTGCAAGGAGCACCCTTCTGCGCCTTGAAAGTCAACGAAGATACTCTTTGTTCAATCCTTCTGCAATGCCAGAATCTACGACAGGGATATGGATACATTGCATTACAGAGATTCCAACGGCAACATGTGGCTGTATTTCTTTGTTACAATCAGATGATGCCAAGCCTTCACCATATGTAAGTAACTAGACCCGACCTTGGAATAACTACCTAATATCTTCAAGACGGGGGGCCATATTTCCACACCGTCCGAATCCCAAATCCAGGGCCACAGCAATCCGAATCCAGGTTCCTACCGGGCACGCCACCCACAGGAATGCAGTCCAATTCCATCGACCCGCCCGACTTGATGGTCGCGCTCATTACAAGCACGGTATTCATTCTACTAACAACATCCATCTTCGTCATCGCTCGCGTGTACGTAAACGTTTGGACCCGCACAATCAGACCAGAAGACATATTCTCCTACCTTGCCTGGACCGCACTCATCTTCCAAGCAGCACTGATAGTCGACAATGGCTCAAAGGGAATGGCGCGCCATGTATGGGATATCGACATCGCTACATTGACTCTAGGATTCCGTCGCTACAACACCATTTTCATATGCTATACCATTTCTGGGGGATTTTCCAAAGCGACGATATTCCTGCAATTCAAACGCATGTTTACAACGCCTTTGAAAGGCGTGGTTTATTGGGTGATTCTCGTCTCGCTTGTTTTGAATGCCGTTGCGTATACGTTTTTTCTCTTCCTGTACATTTTTACTTGTTCGCCGAGGCAAAAGATTTGGGATCAGGCGGTTGCAGGCCGTTGTATGGATTCAAATCAGCTTAATATGGCTATTGGTGCACTGAATACGATTTCGGATATCGAGGCTTTTTTGGTGCCTGCTTGGGCGATTTGGCAATTGCGCTTGGATCTGAGGAAGAAAATGTCCGTCTTTGCGGTCTTTGCTGTGGGCGCGCTGTGAGCATGCTTGCTTACTACTGTGGCGTGTTTTTCTCTGCATGCTAACTGAGATGTAGTGCCGTTGCGATTGGGTGCGTGGGAATGCGCTATCGAGTCTTGATTCTCAGGCGTCCGGATAAAACTTGGCTTCTTATGCAAACTGCCATCATATGGTGAGCGGAGGTTTGTTTTATTCCATCTGCAATTGTTCTGACAATGAGTAGTATGGCTGAACTCGGTATTGTGATTATCGTGGGATGTTGCCCCTATATTCCGCGCATCATTCGCCGAAAGCAAATCATGGCGTACAATAGTGGCCAAGGCAATGTTCATGATATTTCACCCCCGCTCTCGAAGAAGCCGAAACGCATTGCTTTTGGTGTGAGTCCCTTGGACGACTGTGTTTCGACGCTCCGATCGGGTTCTGATATGCATCTCGATCTTGAGCTGCATGGGTGTGGTGCTGGCTCTTCTATGAGAACAAACGGTTTGCATGATAGCTGCATGAGGGGTGGTGTTTGTAAGTTTGATCTCAATCCTGGCATAGCGAGCAAGTTTCTGATTAGTTTGAATATAGCCCAGACTGGTGCTGCTGTATATACATCTGTACCAGATTAATCGTGCCCCTTTCCAGGTCCCGAGGTCCTTGCCGCTAGAACTTAACTGTGCTTTGTGTTGTAAAACATGTACGAATATATGCATGATGACTTGTCACTTCGTACAATATCAAATAACTAGCTAGATAGTCCATTCACAATCGTGTTTGGATTTGATCGTCATAGTCCAACACCACGGCCTTGCAAGAGATGTTACATGATGCGCAAACAGGTTATATGATCAGCAACCAACATGGCATAGAAGTATTCGCCAACCGACTAAGACACACGCTCTACCGATTTACAAGCATTTACTAGCCACAATATGCCCCCTTTACCAATTACCACGCCTGGCGTCAATCTTCAATAGAAACGACCTGTATCTCATATGTATTCTTTACTAAGCATACATTTCCACAATAAACATCAGACCAGCCTATATCGACACTCCCCAACACCCCCAGACATGACCAAACCTCAAATACTCAAACTACCTGCCATTCATCAAACAAAACAAAAAAACAACATCCTCACCCCTACACCACCCCCAACAATCGCACACCCTCTCCCCCCCTCCTTCACCCATGCCACATCTCCAAAGCCAGAAGAAATAAATAAATAACAACACACCTCCTCCACCCCCTAAACCCCCCAACCAGCCAAAGACACCTACCTACCTAGTCGCCAATCCCCCTCCTCTTACCACCCCTCCCCTCCCCAAAACCTCAGGCACACCTCGTTTCACCCCCAACCAAT
>SSBG01000060.1:0-16734 GCA_028220655.1 Shiraia bambusicola | reverse complement strand
CCCGCACTCCCGGGGCCCATGCGGGCCCCTGGGTGAAAGGCCCCCCCCCCCCCCCCCCCCTATAGGAAAATATATAGTGGAGCATAGCAAGCTCTAAATACTTAGTATGCAAGGTGACAAAGAAAACAAGATATGCAAAGGCAAAATAGGAGCTGCTCATGCATTATACAAATCGTTTATATTTATTATTTATCCTTGTAATCTTACAAACGTAAACAATAAGAAGAGAATATTGATATTCCAGGTGTCTCTTTTTATTCTAAACTTGTAAAGAGTTATCTTTCTAGTAGTGTATATATAGATATGTTGCGAAGCAAGAGGATACCCTTAAGCTTCTCAAATCTTGACGCGTTACTAGTATACATACAGAGCAGCGACCCTGCGACACACCCCCTACCTAGCAAGGCGTTAAGAAGAGACAGTTGTTGGCTATCTAATCCAGCTAAGCAATGCTACGCAACAGAGACAAAACTAGACTGATAAAAACAGGGGAGCTTCCTAGACATCTATTAACTAATTACTATCTAAAAATCTTTAAAAGAAGCCCTCTCTCTCTCTCTATATATACAAGGGGGACAGCTTATATAAGCACTAAATAGGGCAATCTAAGTATTAAATAGTAGTTGATAAGCATAAAACTAATAAATAGTTGATTGGTTAACGCGAGTAAAAAGCTCGACTATAAATGAGATGGATATTATATAAGACGATGCAAATTTTGTAGCTATAACTAGCCCTTTTGGGCCTAACATGACTAATATTGGTGTAGGGATTGGATCACCTACAGCAGGCACGTTTCCTTGTACAGCTTGTATGATTAGTCGAGGCGTTTTGTTGGCCATGTTTGCACGGTTTCTGAGCTTGGCTGTGTGAATGGGGCTTTTGAGGTAGCCTTTAGTATTCTTGAATTGCATGGGAGATTGCATGTGTGTGGGCTTTTGTTTGCAAGTTTGGTAGATTTTGGCTCACCTATACATGTTTAGTGGTTTGGTCTGCGGCTTGACTTTGGCAGAGTGGACGTCTCTTGGCTGGCGCAGTGATTTGACAAATCTCTGATTTTGTGTGCAGAGGTCTAGTGCCTGGCATAGAGCTACACGCTGAGCAGCTGTAAGCTCGGGTGTGAATACTTTGGTAGCCATGATGGTATATCGACTCGATATAAGAGCTGATGAATTTATACTTTGATTAGGTACCCATCTCTGGGAATTGAACACGTTTAGATTGCAGCGATGCAATGGGAATGTCTGTTCCCTTGCACATGCATGATTGGCTCGGCTCGTCCATGACCAAGTTGGGCAAAAGTCCCTTGTTGGTCCAAGGATTGATCAACTCCGTGCATTGCGCAAACGGGATTTGCCCGAGGGTAAGACAGCCCCGACGTGCCTTTTCCATGGCTGATGTGATGGATTTAGCCTGAAAAAAATACCTCGGTGAAGCACTATGACAGGAATAAATTAGCGCAAGGGCATGCGTTCTATTGGATGTTGGAAACTTTTGGCAGGTAGGGATACATGAGGCGTATTTATCAGGGTTCAACGGTTTGAGATAGATGTTGATGAAGAAACACACATACTACGTTCAGAAGAGTGGACGAGAGGATTATCCGTAGCAGAGTTGGTCTCAACTGTTACTTGACAATGAGCGAGTGCCAGATCTTCAAGAACAGGTCCAATCCACTGTGGGGCTGTACGAAGAGCGTATCTATCTTGTCGCAGGCTAAATTCTTCAGATGCAGTGTTTTCCAACACAAGCTGGGAGCCATAGAGGAAGGCCCTAATGCTATCAGCGCAGTCAATCTGGCCCAGATGCGGCCGAACCTGAGAGAAAAAGGCATGAAAGCTTTCCGCACTGCCACGTCGTGCTTCGACCGACATGGTGGTCAGAATCTGTGAAAGAGCAGCTAGACTCAGCACTTCATGTAGAGCCAAGCTTGCAACTGCAGCTGATGTTGCGGTGCCATTGACAAGGGCAAGCCCTTCTTTCGCGCGAGCTTCAATGGGGTGAATTCCTGCAAGTTTGAGTGCCACATCGGCTGCAACTAATTTCCTGCTATGCTCCTTGTTTACCCAGGCTTCAACAGAAGGTTTACCCTGCAGGACACCACCAAGGTAAGAAAGCAGGCTGAGATCACCAGATGCAGAGATGCTGCCACGTAGTGGTAAGTGAGGAACAATGTCGAAATTCCAAGAGTTCTACTAGCCGTTCCAGTAGCACCAGGCACACTCCAGAAAATTCAAGCGAATCAGTATGGAAGCTCGTACCAAACACTCGGGTATTGTCGTCGTTTCTACCTGGCGGGGAAGGGGTTTGGCAGACAAGAAGACCGGATTCTTGCTGGCAGGATTGCCGAAATCCGCCCTTCCTGCCAGAACTCCATGAATCTCTTCAATGTCTTGCAGGTGGACATTAGCGCTGCCTCCGAAACCTGTGTTGATATCCAAGCAACAGATCAGTTTGGACAGGTCTACATGGTCAGCAATACTGAGTGCTGGAGTTCAGAGAATGCTTACCATGTAGGATTTCGCCATCTCCAAGTTTTCCATACACTTGTTCTGTGTTTTCACCCACGTGGGCCATGGCAGTCTCGGATATGGTTACATACTGACCACATCTTGGAGTAATCATCGAGCATCAGCAAGGCTCAGACTATATATATCAAAAGGATGCATCACGAAAGGAAAGAGTGAAATACCTGGCGGCAGCAACTACGTTAGCGGGGGTAATTCCCCGCCCATCAATCACTATACCCATTGGCTCTGAGAATGCGTGCCTTACGTCATGCCAATGCTGTATGAATAATTGCATAAAAGCCCTAGGGTACACCGTTTTCGGTGTCGAAATCGTGCCCTTTGAGACTTTGAGGCGAAATCAAGCAGACAGAACAAAATGTTGAAGGAGGGGGCAATACAACGAAAGCCTCCCAAGGTGCCATGATGCAAAGCCTTGTGCTAATAGTATTGGAATGAAAATGGACTTGGCGCCAGGACGTATACCCACAGCTTCTCCACACGCCGGTTTACATACATGTAGCGTAATATCTGAATTTATCCAATCCCAACGTTTGAATCTGCTAATATCAGCTGTGATATGCGACGGGATCAAAGTTGGCGCTTCAGGGATGCGCACCGACGTGGGAAGATGCTCTAGTCGAAACGCGGGACAAGGAGACACTGTGCCTGGTCTGTGGAGACTGACACGGTGATCGACCGGGCGCATAGCTACATAGCTACGAGGGCAGATGTAGGTGGCGCCAAGATATCATGTTATCCTACGGTGTCTGGAGTGACCCATATGTCCCTGATTGGGCAAGGTGTCAGCGGTTCTCTCACATAATTCATTGTAGTGATGCTTGGACTCTAATTCAAAAGCCTGCTCTTCGTCATATCGAGACACTACCCAGGTACCTGTGTTCACTGGATATATCCTGACTGAAGAGCAAACATGCATTTCGTGGCGGGTGAAGCTACAGCGGCTGTGGTAGTTTCAATCATTTGTATCTCTCTCGCTCTTATAGCTGTTACCTTGAGACAATACGCTCAAGCTTAAAGGGACAGCCTTTGGCCGTTGACGTTTGGTTCCCGAGGTTGTTTCTGCCATCGTTGGACTCACTATCTATGGTGCTCTCCATGCTGGGCTGGCCTACGGTGAAGCTTCTTGGCCCGATTAGGCTCAAGTTCCAAAAAAAAAAAAAAAACACTATCGCTGAATAAGCCTTTTATGAAGTTGACTCATTTCTTGCCCAGTTGGTTTACGCAGGTAAGATGCTTTGGGCAGCTGCAATTACCCTCGTACACATCTCATTACCTCTATTCTATCGTCGTCTTTTCCTGATACCATCCTTTTTCTAGCCGACACCATCATGGTCGGATTGAGCAGTGTATGGTGGATCTCAAACTTGGTTGCGATGCTATTGACCTACAAATGGTCGGCAACAGCTCAAACGAGTATCAATTACCCGACGTTTCTACTGGAAATTGCAACACTGTGTCTGCCAATTGCCATAGTTTGCACTCTGCGCGTCGACATGAAGAGGGAGATTATGATTGGTTGCATTTTTTGGACCGGCATATTCTGCATCGTTGCTAGTATCGTCCGTGTTCATTATTTTGAGCAGTTAACCAGAATTACTCCAAAAGACTGCTCCTTTCTACTTGATCAGCTGAACCAAGAGCTAGGCTAATTCGCTTTGTAGGAACTATGTTCTACTGCTTTCTTTGGTTAGTGGTGGAGCCAAACGTCTCAATAATAGCCGCGTACTTGGCAGCAAGCGCGCCTCTCATCAACAAGGAGACCAAGGGCTTCAGAGTTTGGAATAAGAGCCTGAGGTCTCTATTTCATTCACACGATTCTCGAGCCAAATTTACAAGAAGTGCCCCAATCGAGAACGAGCAGCTTGAGAGAAAGACCTTGGCCCATAATACGGCCAAGTTTACACTGATGGTCCTGAGATGGCCAGCAAAAGTGTAACGGATGATAGTAGCCGAAGCTCCAAAACCAAGCTACCATTAGCAATCCGGTAGATTTGCGCCCGAAGAGGATTGATATAGCAACGGGAATTCACATTAAAGCAACGCGACTTTTGACTGGTTGAACTTGATGTGAAAGTTTACATATGTACTGCTCTTTCCTGGGATTGTTTCGCAGTCCAACCCAATTTTTGGGGGTGCCGGAGGTTGTGACATGAGCACGGCCACTACATGAGCAATTGTTGATCCTAGTGAATTGAGAAGTGATGAGGTATCTAAGGTATGGCGGAGAGCTGTTCACGTGGTCAACGCCAAGGCGCTAGCCACAGTAACTAGTTACTGCCTGCCCAGGTGCCGTACCAGGCTGTGCCAAGAGTCGCCTGCTTACTACCGATTGAATGAAGGATGAAGCTTGAACATGCTGCAGCGCTTATGATCGGTAGTTTGCGCTCTTTTTCAGGCAAGTTTTGTCATATGTAATCACTGTTCAAGTGTCACCCTTGTGTTAGCAGCGACAGACTCTAACTAACTAACTATGCGTTTAATTTTATGACGCTGTCAGGAAGTTGCTTCTTGGAATGACGTAATATAATTCTCATAGCTCAACACTGCACTACAATTTGGAAGCTATTTTGGCGGGGCGTTTTATCTCAGCGTCTTCCTTGACACCCACAAGCCATCTGTCTGAAAGCTCACTGCGGTCGTTCTTGCTTTTCTCAGTATTAAAAGTGGCCCAGAATTGTCGCTCATCGTTCCACCGCACCATCTCCTTTCCCAACCACTCAAAGCAAATTTTTCCTACAATGTCAGGTCGTTCGAAGCAACAAAGATGGCCCATGTTTTCAAGCACGTATTCTTCTGTGCCTTTGTCTAATCTCCCTCCGTTACCACCATGACCAATCCCTGTAAGTTCAGTGTGCTTTTCGCGTACTTCTTCGTGGTTGATGTGTGAATACTCCCCGTAGATGAAGGGAGTCCGTGGTCGGAGGCTTGGAAGGCACTGGAGGGCAAGGACACCCTCTGGTCTCGTCCAGACAGCTTTGGAATGCTCTGAGAAGGGTGTGAACTCAGGATTCAGCAAACGTTCGTAATTTCTTCCCTCGATTGTATCCTCCTGAAGTGGTTGGAAATTAGGTCGTACATACGACCAAGCCTCCTGCGCTTTTGGAGTTGCAAGCCTGACTTGACCACCCTCCATATCGCACAAGGCAAACTGGAGGTATGTTTCAAGCACGCGAGGGTCCATGGCTTGGAAGAAGGCATTCCTACCAATCTGTTTCTCGGCAGTCTCGCGGGAGTTCCAGACCTCCCGGCGGTTTGAAGAAAACATTGCTGCATTCGGCCCTGGTGGATGACTGTCTTGGAGCACTGGCTCCACGATCATCAAAGAATGTAACAGACGAGGGTGGATGAGAGCGAGATTGATACTTGTTTAACGAGTTAGCAAGACATTTTGAGCACGTAATAAAGTGGCCTTCGGGACACAAACATTTGCATCGCACCCATACTATGGCCAAATCCAACAAAGGGAGGTTTCATTTGATGTTGGAAGTAATTCATCATAAGCAATAGATCACGCGAATGATCAAGCCAATTTGGATCGTCGCCAAGCTTGTCTGCATTGAGGACGTAACTCTCGCCCTGGTGTGCAGCATCAGCGATCCAAATCGCTCTAATCTTCGTCGCGCGTCCAGGTCCAGATGCAGCCTTCAGCATGTCCTTCCATAACGGTTCATAACATTCCTATCGACGTTAGTGTCTCCTGCAACCACACGAGCATAGTCAATACTTTTGGAAAGCCGTTGGCGTGGGCAGCAATGATGGTCACTGCGCCTTCTATAGGTTCGGAATGCCGTGGTATATATTGTTTGATGGCAAGCTGTAGCTCAGCATCATCCTGCCTGGCTCCATGGGGAAATTGACGAATATAGGAACAAGGACTTCTGTGCTCAGTGACAATGAAATCAGACGAAGACATTTTACCAAGACTCATTGGAGTATGTTTGAGTGAGCGGTCCAGTTCCAACAGCGAAAGTGGGTACTTTGTGCTTCAGTACCTTGTTATGCAGGATTGCGGATTGACTAGTCAACTAACTAATTAGTTAACTAACTAGTTACACTAGTTAGGTGCCGCCATAAATTAGTAATCTTCCCAAGACGCCACCTGGGCAAGGACAGTTTTCGCGCACTAGGAGATGTAAATAATACTGAAACTTATCTCGGGGATTTATGAAGCTAATTATATCGACTCTAATAACTATGTCCGAAGCTATAACTAGCCACTGACGCTGTAGGCGAACATTTGCTCGCTTCGATTATCGATAACCACGCTCTCGCCCGCCCATATGCCACCTTCTATTCGATACCCAAGAACCATGACGATCTTTCTCAGGGGTTTGTTGATATATCGTGCGGCATGTTCGCCAACGCTATCAACCATGCAGTAACGTGGATGCATGCAATGTTCGGTCATTCTAGTGTCGATTCCGAAGTAATCGCCTACCTAGGACCGAACGATTTACGTTATCCTATAACTACTAGCAGTTGCAGCATACAAAGCTGAAAAACAGGTACAATACATCAAGGAAGGGTCTGAATATGAGTTGATTACTAATCCTATAGATGCTCGTTCCGTTTCCGCTTGCCCCTCCCTCTGCCAAGCTGCATCTTCTAACGACAGCAAAATGTACGACTCTACTTCATACTGCTCAAGAACGTGAGCAAATAGATGCACTTATCAAAGAAAGTCCACATATTCGCCCTGTTGTAGTACCAGGTCTAGGCACTTGGCTAGATGCTCCACCAATCAATACGCACCATTGTGGAAAATCATGGCAAGAAGGAAAAGACGATCCTTGGCTTATTTTCACTTATACAAATCGTATGATGACTTCATTTGATCTTGGGAACAACCTTTCAGAACCGAAAGGACAGACTCAACTTGGTTGGCATAGCAATCGTCGGTGTTATTCAGTGGCTCCAATGAGCCATTTCTCGGGCCTCTGTGCTGTACTACAAACTCCAATCTTCTTGAATGGAACAGTCGTTATTGGTCCAAGAGCTAAACCTCTCACTCCCACCATCGTTGCAGATGCTCTTCGATACAGTAAAGCTCAGGGACTAGTTGCGCTTCCCTTTCTCCTCAGAGGAATGGTACGGCAACCAGAAAGCTTCGAAATCCTTAAAAGTCTGCAGTATATCCAATGGGTTGGTGCATCTCTGGATACGGATACTGAGCAGACAATCTATACGAACTTGTTTTCAAAAAGAATCCGCATGCTGTATGGCAGCAGATTTTTTCAGTCTTCCCTCAACTCGAAACATACGAAACGAAAGATCTGTTTCGAAAGCATCCAAAAAAAGAAGGGCTTTTGGCCTATGTGGGTCGTTCTGATGATGTTGTTGTGCTTGCTAATAGCGCCAGTATCAATGCATCATCGATAGAGGAGAGGTTGGCATCGCATTCATATGTTCAGATGGCTTTCGTGGGAGGTAGTGGGCAAGATCACTCTTTTGCCATCATTGAGCTCACAAGCCCAGCAAGCGAAGAACTGGATCTAGTTGGTTCACAGGCAATGCTTGATATCTTGAAACCAGCTATTGATGAGGCAAACCGAGGTCTCTCACCCTACACCATGCTGCACAATCAATACATCATCATTGCTGGTGTCAAGAAGGGATTAGTAAAGAGTCCGAAAGGGTCTTTAATGCGGGGTCCGAGCTTGAAAAGTTTTCAGAAGGAAATTGAGGCTTTGTATTCAGACGCAAAATAGGTGGCTCTTGAGTCTAGATACACGGGGAAAGTTTGATTTAGAAGTTACATAAAGTGATCCATTCAAAATCTGGAATTTCTACTTTCTTGTTCGTGGAACTACTGGGGTGACGTATTGGAATCTCTACTACAGAGCACCAAATTTCCATGCTGAATTACATTCCCCCGAACTCTTCATGAATGTAATGTTTATGTTTCTCTTGCTCTGTCACTTCTTCTTGAATAACTTTCTGCTGATAGGTTTCCCGTTTGGATGCCCAGTCCGCACAAAGCTGTTCGGTTCCAAAACCAGTCACTCCGCCTAGTTTATCATCTACAACCTCAAGTTTCAGATCAGGTCAACACATAAGCACATTTCTTAGTAGATCAATGCAGTGGCGCACATGCCGAGGGGATGCATGGAATGATAGCTTTGTCTCCTCCATTCCCTTACCACGAGAGGCTGCATCGAACAGTGTCCAATGGCCATGACGCAACCCATCCTGCACATAGAATTAACAGTTATGCGAGATGACGTGTTTGAAACCTGCAAGACAGTGCAGCTGATGAAAAACTGCAAAAGTGGAACGATGCGCAGCCAGTACTGGGTGCTTGAAGAAACCTCCCTGAGTACGAAACAGCTCCTTCCAAGCCTCCTTTGTTGTAGGATTTGGCTTTTCAGTGAATGTGCGATTGTACTGGAATTTATGGGCATGATATGCCACTTAAAACTGACTAATAGCGGTCACAGTAAAGGAATACAAAAGCTTTTATAGTGAATTCAAGATATCATGTGGGCTCTCTTCTACAGAATTTCTTCCGGCTAAACATGATGTGGTAATGGTGAGACTAAGGCTGAAGATTACCAGTATTGTGGTCGACCACTTTTGTGTACCACCAATACTTTCTCGTTCTTTGGGCTTCCCGTCATGGATGTCTGGCCGTTCATACCTGGCTGTAATAGAAGGGCGTTTAGTAGTAGCGTGAAACATTCGTGTAAGTTATTAGTGCTCGACCAGCACTTCTCTATCCGTGCGCCATCGGGTGTGGCTGCGAGAATGATTTAGTTAGAGATCCCGGTGCTAGGCGATTCTGAGTAAGTATCGGGCATCATCAATCGTTGTTGCTCCAGAGCCAATCATTGTGGGGATATGCATATGCCTACATATGTAGCCTCGTTCTTTCAGCCTTGTGTCGGCGATTCTATCTTCCCGAGGTCTGGGACCCTTCATGATTGCGAAGATCAATTGGCACGATCTGCATCTGAAAACATTTGGTCCCCCGCTCGATGTGACACTTGCAATACATTCAAGCATTCTCTCGGAAGCTGTTGCCTGTAAGGTAGGCGCGGTATTGCCGACTATCCGAGACTTCTGGGGCTCAATTCTTTTATAAGTGTGTCGAGAGGAAAGGAAATTAGCAAAGAATCAAAGATACTTGAAAACATATTGAGTGATCAAGCGTGCTCTTCGTTACTCGCCCGCCTTTCAATATGGCAAACCGCGTTGCAGAACTGGTTGCAGATATAACAAAAGCCACAGCCCAGATCAATGACCATCTCAAATCGCATGGAATTTCACCACTATCTATCGATGCGGATGTTCCTGTAAGTATACAAGTGGATGCAGGCTTTGCGTCGCCTCGAGACGCTGCACTTCAGGCCTGTTCGGAACTGCAGGCACTGTTAGGAGGTTCAACACGCTCTATCCTCACTATAAATGTAAGTATCTGTTTGGACTGTCTAGTTCCTCAATCTGGCTATGGCGATTTTACATAATGTTCAGCTAATGCTACGCGCTGTGATACAGGCCATTGATGTAGCCAACCTGCAAGCTTTATGTCGCTTCAACATAGCAGCATCTTTTCCAACTTCCAAGCCAACAACTACCTATGCGGAGCTCTCAGACCTGACTGGTATCTCAGAGCCTACTATGCGCCGCATAGTCCGTGGTGCTATGACCAATTATGTGTTCCAAGAGAAAGAACCGGGAAAAATCTCGCATACAGCTGCTTCACGGCTTTTAGCTACCAGCACATTTGCGCAGAAATGGA
The DNA here is from genome assembly GCA_028220655.1 of Shiraia bambusicola. Classification (NCBI taxonomy): domain Eukaryota; kingdom Fungi; phylum Ascomycota; class Dothideomycetes; order Pleosporales; family Shiraiaceae; genus Shiraia; species Shiraia bambusicola. The sequence continues at coordinate 6,465 of SSBG01000060.1, read as the reverse complement.
TTGAGATGTTTGCAGAAGAAATCTGGCCATCTCTAGTCCGCATGGTTGATGCTATGGAAAAGTGGCCGGATTCTGGAGAGCCCAACCATGCTGGGTACTCACTCGCCAATGCAACAACGAAGCATTGTTTCGAACACATGGCTCAAGACTCCGCACGCGCGGAACGTTTTGGCGATGCCATAAAATTCTTTTCATCAAGCCCAGGTTACGGTCCTGAAGCTCTTCTCGACTACTTTGCAGTTACTAAACTCACGGAGGGAACACTCGTTGATCTGGGTGGTTCACACGGCATATGCAGCATACCTCTTGTTCGCAAATTCCAGAAACTGCGTGCCATTGTGCAAGATAGACCTGAGGTCGTCAAGTTGAGTTCGAAGTTGGTACCCGAAGACATCGCAGACTGGCTCGAGTATATGAGTCACGACTTCTTCGAGCCCCAGTGTGTCAGCGCAGATGTTTACTTGTTACGTTGGATATTGCATGACTGGTCGGATGAATACTGCTTAAAGATCTTGCGTGCTCTCATCCCAGCGTTACTGCCAAAGAGCAGAATTCTGATACATGAATTGATAGTCCCTGAGCCTGCTTATCCGCCGTCACACATGCAAATCTCCGGTCGGTATGTGTTGAACATCTACTTTTAAAACAGAGACTCCCAGCTGAAAATTCTCTAGCATGTTTGACCTTTCCATGAAATCCTTATGCAATGGAAAAGAGCGTGAAGCTCAGGATTGGGAACAACTAGTCGCAGCAGCAGATGCTAGGTTCCATATCCGTGCTATGTCGCAGCCTCCGTTATCTAGATTTGGCATTATTGATATTGAATGGATGGGATAAAATAATGACTCGTCCATCTTTATTGGTGACGAGGCTGAGGGAAGAGGCACGGCAGTAAAAGTTGGATCTTCAATATCATCCTCTGTTTAAAGACACTGAATTTGCAGGCAATTGGACAATGTTTGTATATAATAGCCAAGAACCCGTGAAATACTGTCCGCTACCGAACAGTGCCTTAAATACTAGTTTCTTATAGGTATTAGGACGAGTTGTTTGTATAATGTAACTCTAGCCCGTCTTACAGAATGATTTTAAGGACTTTGATCGATACTAGCTGCCTTATATACTACACACTTAGCCGAATTCTTCGAAAAGTATAAAGATACTAGGTAATAATACAATACTAAGACGATAGGAAACAGCTGTCGGTACTTCAATTGGTGTGTGTTTCCAAGATAAAGCATTAGTGATTGATGTATTAGGTTGCTAAATGGACATTGTATTTCTAGCCAAAGACAAGCTATGATATAGCAAACTGCGCTTGTTTTACGCTCTCATTGGGTGCTTCGACGCAGATGCGCTATTCGTTCAAGATGTTTCTACCGCTGACTGCCTGTGTGCTTCTGATAGTCTCAAGGGATAGGGAATTTCCACCGGGGTAAAGCGTCTGAGTGGCAGCATTGTCGAGAGTGAGAAGCACTGCGGTTGCTGTACCGTGATTTCCCTACTGACTACTTTCACTTGCTATGTGTGTTGTTAGACGGATCCTGTCTTCCTCGGGGTTTACTTCACTAATGTAACCCCATTGATCAAGACTATTGCGTTTGGCCTTTGGCCTGCCGCTTGAAGCCTGCTTACTGCTCGAAGTCTGCATAAAGGACGAACTTTGAGCCTTCTTTATGAACGTGCTGGTACGAATGCGAAGCCCTGCTAGCTTCGGCGTAAAGTACGACTTGTCAAAGGAAGGCAGCACATTAAGACGAACGAAGAGCTGACGTGTAGTCGGCATACACGCGGCTGTGATGCCAGCGAAAAATTCGATCTCTCTATATTATATTGATTAGATTAGCCTTATGAAAAGTTGGTCAAGGTTTTACTAACGTCCAAAGACTGATATAAGAAACAGTCCAGAATGGATCCGAAGCATCGTGCTGATAAAGTACTCGATAATAAAGACACGTCATTGATCCGATGGTAGCACTATGTTGACTAGTAAATTTCGTGTACTTATTTCTGGGTCATCTGTACTTACAGGGCACCTGTTGCAAAGACGAGTATCACACCAATTTTCCTCGCTGAAGAAAGCTGAATTTTCCATACCGCGATAATTGGAAGAACAAGCAAGATCCAGTCAAGTAACATGCTGATAGTACCAACCGCTAGCGACATGTTGGCAAATTGTAGATATCTTCGAGACAGTGTCAATTCGAGCATACTCTCCCCACGTCGAGGACTGCATATGGCGAAATAAAGTATGGTGAGAATGGAATAGAAAACTGCGGTAAGACTTCCAGCAATATACACGATGATTCTGACATAGCGCTTGACCTTGAAAAGTGCGTAGTATTGGAGGAAGAGGCTCATCTTAATGAACCCTGAGGCAGGCAGTGCAATGATTGTGCTCAACCAAGCCACCTGTCTCTGAATAAGTGACGAACCACGAAAGGCCATGAGATTGACTGACATAGAGGCTTTTCTGACTGATTACTTTGTCTAGGTGAAGATCCCACATGTGCCTTCCAATTACTCCAATTGAAACACCTAGCCTGGGTTAGTTTAGGATCATATCTATGTATGAAAGTACGAACCAATCACGATAGATGTGTAAAACGTAATACCACACAACTGTAGTTATCAAATTAGTTCTTGCCTGATATTTGAATCGGCTTGATGTCTTACTAAGCCCATCGTTATCGTCACTGAACCTGTTAGTTAACTTTGAATGCAATCGAGGCTACAAAATCAGACTTGCAATCATCCCAAGTGACATTACGAAAAATTCTAATCTTCGTATACATGCGGATAGAGTAGCTTATCACTGCCAAAGCCAGGAATGCAGAGGTAAGTCTCAGAAGTAAATTCGATCTCGATGGCGGATGGTCAAAGTTCGGCACAACGCCAGGTGGTGGTGAAGCAGCGGGTAGTGTAGCCAATAAAGCTGGAGGTATGCTGTTGATCAGATCAACACTGATGCCATTGCCAAACCTCGACATTTTCGTATTCTGCTCTGATCGGTACAATCAAGAATAGTATTCGGGCTCGAGTGCCTTCAGGCTCAAGTAACTTCGCTAGCAATGAATTTTGTCTATGTGTATGCCTTCATTTTATGATGATGCTACTTGAAAGCAATTCGAGCGCCAACCATCAAATCACCAATCAGAATTGCCCAACATAACCTTCCAAGTCTCTGTGATGGCACGGAGGTCTTCGGATCCCGAAACTCGTATCTGTACAGGACTTGGCAGCATGCCTGTGATTATGTGTTGCAGCACGGGGTCCGAATTTATTACTTGCTAACTCATGCAGCAGCGGCTGCAGCCAAGAGATCGCTAGATAACGCATAAGCAAAGGTTACTTTCCATAATGTCATGCACCAAGAAAGCTATACTAATCTCACTACTACATCTTCGTGGGCGGTATTGCCATTCTGCGGTCTATAATTTTCAGAAAAAGAACCTGGAGCTTCTTCCTGAAACTACTTTTGCAATCTAAAAAGGATTCTAGATTGGTGGTTAAGATCACTAAGCGAACATTAAATATCTTTTTAACGATAGTAGTTTTGCCTAGGTGGCCATTAGATGGTAAAGTATTTGGGAGATGAAGATCTTATCTCTGTCGATTCTTGGCTAAATCACCATCATCCATGCATCTTGGCTAAATAGGCAATAGGTCTGTGCAGAATCGAGACATATGTTCAGCGGGAATAGACTCCGGCTTTTTGTTACGATAGTGGCGCAGAAACCTGGAAATGGGGGCTGCAAACCCCAGCTGGAGAATGCAGAACCCCGATGCCCCGGCTAAGCACAGGTCTATAGACAGATATCTTTCCCACTCTAAGAGGTCAATCCATCGCCCTGATATATCGGACGTTGAAGCGAAGTTCTTACTTGAGGCGATAACCTAAAGGAATATCGAGGCCATCCAACGTTCATTTGTTCATGTCTTGACTTCAAATCTTTATTATTAGTTCCACTCGAACTTCAGATTTAAGGTCTTACGCCTCCATTGACTATTGTCCCAAACTGAAGTCCTATAAGCAAATACAAAAGTCTTTCATCTTCACAATGCAACTCCTACTTCACACCTGTTTCAAGCTTGTACAGCAGCACTATATCATAGCGTTCATGATACTGTGGCAGTCTGCCAGTATAATATGGCGATTTTGGTGGAAAATTCCCGTTCGTATTTGGTCTATGTCAGAGATTGCAGCTTTTTAACAGTGCATGCAGACTGGGGTCAAAATCGTTGCGTATCCTACCGTAATTGGACGATGGTTAACAGCTTTGCGTATGTCATTCAATTCGGATGATTTCATACAGAATGCATATGATCAAGTACGCTCTATATGTCTGAAAGTTTTAGACTTCTTTAATAAGATACTAGGCCGGCGGTCGACCTTTCGCTATACCTCTGACGGATCGTTGGATCGTCTATGTTTCCGACACAAACCAGATCAAGAAGTTAGACTTGGAGCCAGATTCTGTCCTTTCGCGTGAGCAAGGATTACATGAGGTTCGAAATCTTTCCTCAACATGGCCGCGACTTGTTAGATGTATATGCTGATTTAATACGGCAGTTTGGATGGACTCAGCAGACATTAGCACATCTTCGCCTCCCGCCAGATACATCAGGACCTCAAAGTGAAAACTTCCGGGTGACCAATGGTGTCTTGAAAAATAAGTTGAGAACTGAGCTTCCTATATTAAGAGAGCACTTCAAATCTATTTTCAAGACAGCGTTGAGATCGGAATTTAGAACCTCGAAGACCGTGGACTATGCACGAAGACGCAACATTGCGTCTTCCGCAGATCAGGAGTCAGCTCAATCTGACAAGGTCGAATGGTCTCGCTGCTGGCTCATGCCAACACTCTTCCGAATAATCACTCGTATGAATTTATCGATATTATTAGGCGAAGAGCAAGGTACGTGAGCACTACAGTATTCTGGACGATGTGCGATTAACCTGATGTGGTCGCTGTAGCAAGTCAACATACAGTTATTCAGGATGCTCTTAGTTTCCTGTCCTGCGTTTCCTGCACAGTTTTAGCATGCCAACTAGTATTCGGGCCAACACTTTCGTAAGATAGAACGCATTTACGTTAAACTCGTGACTGGCCAGCTAAATACGCTTTGCAGACTTGTTGTTCCGATCACTATGGGATTTGGCTTGAGCCGAAGTCGCCTTTTTAAAGCGTTTCTCCTAATGACCGAAGAAGCCATGCGCAAACGATCTGTGGCAAATATTAAGTTGGTAGGTTATGTTGCTATACACAAGTAGGCTACCATGACAACTCACGAGTGTAATAGAAGGAGTCTAATATCACTGGTTGGGCTGTCGAGATGACTAAACTTAAAGAAGCAACTGCAATCGCCAAGATCAGTTTCGGAATCTTCTTTGCTGGCTCATTCTCGGTGCCTTTGGTATGGTCGATTGATCAGCACTACTGGCATTCGCTGATTCATAACTTTAGCTGATTCAAGCCTGCATTTACAGAATGTGTATGCACCCAGAGTATTTGGCTAAACTCAGAGAGGAGGCTTTGGAAGTGAGAAATTCGCCGCTCCATGTCGGGAACCACGAAATGCCATATCTGGATAGCTTCATCAGAGAGACAGCTCGAATTTCTCCGAGCTTAATCTGTCAGTCTCAGACCCTACATCGTCATCATCCTGTCTTCTAACCCAATATTGATCGCCACTATAGTGAGCTCCATTCGGTCAGTCATGCATTCATACACCACAAGTGATGGCTGTCACATTCCAAAGGGCAATTGGATCGCCTCTCCCCAGTCTCCAATTATGCGTGATGAACGTCTCATCCCACGTGCCAAAGAATTCGATGGCTTTCGTTTTCTTGACCGGGAAACGGGATCATCGCGGGCACGTTTGACACATCCCAGCCAGAGCTTTTTGTTTTGGGGTTCCGCTAAACATTCATGGTAAGTGAATCCGAATTATTGCGGCTCGCGAAACACGGTTCCATTAGTAATCCCCGAAATCAGCCCGGCACGCTTCTACGTCTCGGTTATTGTGGAGGAATTATTGTCTCAACTTCTATTAGATTATGATTTCATGCTTGTTGATCCAACGGCGAGGCCTCCTTGGACTATCGGAAAAGTCAGGTTGGCGAGTCCATTCATGTCTCTTCTCGTGCGCAAGCGTATCGTCGGGCCACCGGTGGCTGATGATTAGAGCCTTAGTGTCTGGATTGCTGTGGCATAACATTGTGAACGTACAGAGATGAATTTAAACCCCGATAAGCCATAATTAGTGATGGTGACATGTCGGGTCTCAGGAGAATTAAGTGCCGCATACCTAGGCCAATTAGATATCTTTTTTTTTGACTTTCTGGCGATTGATAGCAAGACTAGACTGGTCGTCATAACGTATGAACCTACAGTACATTGCCGATCCTTTAGGGTCGGTCGTTTGGTAGGTACCGTACCGCGCTTATAGGGGTCTAGAAAA
>SSBG01000059.1:118746-148161 GCA_028220655.1 Shiraia bambusicola | reverse complement strand
TCCACCTTTGATGTTTTGTACACGCGGGTTGCCCGAGATTGGCAGCAGCGGGACGACGTCCTTACACCCTATAACGACCGCCGATGGTCTCACGTTGGAGCGGTCTGGACCTTTGACCTTGATAGGGATATTCTGCGATGGGACACGAAGGATTGCAACCTTTGGGTTCCTCTCAACCTTGTTCGCCAGCGTTCCATAACTATTTCCGATTTTGAGCTATACCAACCACTGCCGACACTTGCCAAACACTCCTTACAATCTGTCCGCCTAGCTCTGTGCTGGACAATGAGACGCAAGGAGATCGACTTACAGCACTTACAGCGGTGCGAAGCTTTTGTCTCTAGGATACTCGCTGACTTTGCATTCCAATGGAGGCACGTCCTCTGTGGTTGTTACAACAACTTTACGTTCCGAAGGCTTGCCTATGCTATTGCTAGCATTGCTACCCTGGACTTTACTGTTGAAGAAGCAACGCTCTCACGTCCTGGCAAGGGTGGCTTTTTGGTCTGGATAGACAACATGCCAGAGTGGGGCTTTGCAAGTGGGGACATTATTAGGGTCGGTGCGACATCCATTGTTATATGCCAACATGCTCCGCACGCTATCCCCCTAATTCGAAAAGATTTTGAGAAACAGAACCTATTAAGCCTAAAATACGGTCCTTCCGAAACATCTAACAGAACTCTCACTTACCTCATACTTTCAGTGCGGGAGATTATTCTGTATCGGATAAACGATAAGGTGGAAAGATATACGGAACCTAAGCGTCTATTTAATGGGACGCAACCTTCTTCTGACGAAGCTATTAAGCTCCTTCTTGAAGCTACGCAGACTAGTGTCCCTACAACTCCTATTCACAAACTCCCTATTGAGCTGCAGGATATGATCCTTGACAAGGTATCAGCTGGACCTATTGAGAGCGCTAGGGTTGGCTGCCTGCTTAACGCTGGGTCAGTTTTTGTATGGAGGTCCGGTAACCGAGACATTGAAAGAGAAGAAGGCCGTCGGTGTAGAACACCCTGGACTCCCGTAGAGTCGCATATTTGCTTTGGTGGTCATCCTAGTGGTAGTTATAGCATACAAGTAAACGTGTTTGAAATGCCCATTATAGGATATTAATGTGAACTTATGTTACCCCATCCGGTCTAACGGGGCTCCGGCCACTTATTGAGCGGTCGCTGAACGGGAACAGCAGGGCTGAGTTGAATGTAGGCTTTCTCGCTGTCCCTTTTAATTAGTTAATCCCTTTAAGTGACCTCTTGATTGCTTCTTATCTACCGTTGCTCCTCGCCTAGGCCGGGCCGGCGCCTTGATCACGGCCGACCCCTCTTGGGCCTGTCTACGGGTGGACGAGCAGGAATAGGCCGAGCGGTTGAGCGTCTTTCCCGTGGTGGCAGCGGTGGCAGGGTAGTCCTTTTGGCGGCAATCCCAGCGCTGCGCCGTGGTGGTTGAGCGGCATTGTCGTCTCGTCGCTGGTGCCGGCGCTGGCGTGGTAATAGGTTCCAGCCTGTGGACCAAGTTCGGGGGTTCCGGCAGGGCACCAGCAGGGGCAGCGAAGAGTCCGGTTCCAGGGCGATGAAGTGAGTGTCCCGGGGGGTGGTAGGTGCGCTCCGGCGAAGGAGTTGGGGAGCGGATGGCCTCGAGCGCATCTACCTCGAACGGAGAGAATTCCATGTCCATGGTACGGAGTATTGAGCGACGTCAAGTCTTCAGACTCTGGAGACGGGCTTTCATGCCGCCACTTCCAACCGGGAGCAGATTCGCTCCCATTATCAACCCAGTCCTCTTTCCAGTCCTCCCTCGGCTCCCACCGTTCGATTACATTCATACGCAAGGCTTCCCTCAAGAGCCTCATCATTGTCGAAATATCTTTCGACCATTTTTCTCGCTATGAATTGGGATGAACGAGCAGAGCTTGCCCATGCAAGGCTGTGTGACGAGTGGTTCGATAAATTCAGAGCACAACGAGGCCTGGCTATTGCCAACTGGGTCTTTACTTTCCGCGGTGACCACCCAAGCGATATTGTTGAAGACCATCGTTGTTCCTTCCATTGGAGCTACCGTATACGCTTTAAAGATGGCGTAGAATGGCTAGTACGATTTGCCGTGCCTGGAAGAGTTATGGACGGGGATGAGAAGCTACGTCGAGAAGTCGCAGTGATGTGCTTAATTAGAGGAAAAACCAAGATCCCGGTGCCCAAGGTTCATGCTCGGGGACTGTCCAAAGAATCATAATGGATTGCATTGTGGGTGGCAAGTCCCTCGGTAAAATTTGGCGAGAAGGGCCTGAGGAACGAATACTAAAATCGGATATCTGCGAACGGGACCTGCGCACTGTGTATCACCAAATAGCAGGTTTCTACCTCGAGCTTTCATTGTTGGAGTTTCCTAACGTTGGGTCTCTATCTATTAGGGACAGAGCATCCACTCAGACTTGGGGCCGCTAACACGCAAGATGCAAGAAATAGAGGCACACGGAGGGGTTAAAGTTGGGGGTAATAATCTAAACCTCAGTATCTGGCTTCTTGACGTGCTAATCTAAATCTAACCAGGCAATCGCTCCGCAACTTTTTCATCAGCAAGAGAGTATTTCAATTACGTCGCGAAGCAAGATATGAAACAATTGTGCCACCAGCCCAATCCAGTCGACAACACTGCAGATGCTCGGGCTAAATACAGATTTCGCCGCCAGTTTGATGCCATTGTTCCACACTTTGTCGCTGACGAGTATGATTCGACTGGTTTCAGACTAATATGCGATGATTTCCGCTACGGGAATATGATTGTCAACAACGCAAAAGAACTCGAGATAATCGCGGTAATAGACTGGGAGTGGGCATACGCAGCGCCGTACCAGATGTTCTGCTCAGCGCCTAGATGGCTTCTCATAAAGACGCCAATCTCATGGGCAACCACTAACGGTCCTGAATTTCACCGATACAAAAAATGCCTAGAAATCTTCCTCGACGAGCTCGAACAGGAGGAGAGAAGAAGAAACAAAGTTAGGCTTGGAGTTTCTAGCCTTATGCGGCAGTCCATGAGCAATGGCAAGTTCTGGTTCCACGAATTGATGTATGATTGTTTCACAGCTGCCGACAACACAGCCTGGAAGGCTATTTGCGATATGTACCCTAATACTGATGAGCTTGCGCCTATATCAGAGCTGGAGCTTGGTAGGTTTGTTCGAGGCAAAATGGAGCAATTGGTGGCGTATAGTGTGGGGTGGGGTGCGATGAAGGCAAGTATCGATTGCGAGCAGGCTGAAGAAAAAAATGCAACTGGTAGCGTTCAAGAACTTGAAGCTAGCGGATGTAGTGATCATGGAGCCGTGATTTGAACTCGTAGATGGAAGCCTTTACCCTAAGAGATTGCGTACAAGACTTTATGCCCATATCAATGCTACCTCTCCACAGTGCAGACTGTCAAAGCCTCTTCTACCTCCTACGTAGCATCTTTGCACTCCTAACCATGTTTTTAGCCTCTTTAACCCTATCCTGTCTAGGCTGTACATAGTGACAATATAAAATTAAGTCTTGCAAGACGTATGTGCATTTTGAGGGGAGATAGAATAAGATCATAACATTCTTAGATCTCAAGGGCCCCGTATTAGCAACATGATAACTAACTACATAGATACTTCGTATAGGTAGTTAGAGCGTCCCTTCCCTTGTTTAGCTCAAAATGACCTGGAGGGACTTCGGCGTGTTAGGCCAAGTAGAGGATATCCCTCCGATAATTAATGAATATAAAGAACAGCTTTAACTATGGAAGTTGGCACACTAGCCTGATTGTGATAATTAAACGAGATCGTTTAACTAACTAATTGAGCTAGCCTAACTAATTGACTGCCTAACAATGCTCCAAAGTCCCTCCGGGTCAACAGAACAAGAGATAATTAGCAGCAGGCTTTTTTTCTGCGTCTTTCTTCTCCATGCAACGGACCTCCCAGCATCTAGATTCTACACTCCCAATGTCAAAGCAGCTTTCGAGCTAAGGCGTATCATCTTTGTTATTTGTGCTTCCACCTCAATAGACAGGGATTAACCGATAGTTAAGGGGCGACTAACCGCCTTCCGGAAATGATCGACGACATGAGCAACCTTGCAGAGATCTTGTACCCTGTGCCCGTTCGGAGACTATCGAAAGATAGTGTAGAGAAGTAACTACTGCTTTCCTCATGCACGTGTGGTTCGATGCCAAATCGGGGAGATCAACGATTGGATCTTTCGTATGAAGGAGATAGATTTATGGGAGAGTATGTGCGTGTTGTCACGATCAGATCGCTGCTTTTCTCTTCCCTACTCCTCGGGTGATCTCTTTCCCGATACTCCTTCACCTTACCCATATTACTTCACTACAATAGCTAATCATTGTAAATTAACTACAGCTTTACAAACTGGCGAAAGAGACATTCCAAGGTTCCAAAGTGCAAAAGTGTCTCGCTTTAAGGTGCAGCATTAGATGTTCAAAATCATAAGCCGCTTATAATAATTCTGGTTAACTAAGCTATAGTATAAGTTATAAGTTACAATTAGGTCTAGTAGAAACTATGTACTTAAGAGAATATATGCTCTCATGGGCATATAGCAATAGCTTTGCGTTATGAGATGACAAGGCCTTTGATATAAAATTGTCAAGATAGAAGTGTAAAATATGAGAGGATAACAGTACACAAAAATAAGCCTTTTCGGTATAAAATAAAAAAATTGTAAACCATTAAAGAAATTGCTGCAAGGTGTAGGGTCCATTGTCTAAATGAAATCCGTCATAAACCACAAGCGCCAGCGCTGTAACGCTATGGGTATCTTATCATGCGGAATGAATAACAAAGGAAATAAGGGACTAGGGAAAAAAATAGAAATGGCTCACAACATGCGACCATTGAATAGACTGGCATCTGTTTCAACCCTCCACAGACGATCTCTGTCACGCACAGCGTGAACAGGTCTAGTCAGCGAAGTGTAGTTGCCCCAGTCGGTGTAGCCAGACTGTATTGCCTCAGATGTGACAGTCGTCTCTCTATCGACTTGAATTGCCGAAGCACAAGATATTCTTTGGAGCGAGTTCAGAGACATTGATCGCGATGTACGTGTTTGAGAGGGACCAGCGGTGCCGACAGCTGGACTGAAGGGATTCTGGTACGCGCCGTCGCGGAGGAAATCCTCTCCCTGCCATCCCGAAAAAGAATATTTGCGACTGGAGCATGAGTTTGCGAGCGATCCGAGCCGACTCGCATTACCTCCGGGGCAACAATTGCGGAGCGCAATATCGTCGAGTACAGACTTGAAGTCGTCCAAGAAGATGGTGTCTGATGCACACTTGAAAACTAGTGCGAATCTCCAATATGGATTTATACCGCAATCTTGAGTCAGCCTTGCAGCGGTAACGACTACATCGATGACTGAAAACACAATCGATAGTATCATGCATAGGAGCATCACGCCAAATCTTGAGTTTATCTTGATGAGCGTCCATGATTTGATGTTGTAGGTCTTTTTGACGGCGGTGAAAAGACTCCAGGTTGTGAAGATCCACCAAGGATCCCGGAAGAATGCTTCCCATGGCCTTAGCTGAAAGATTACATCCGAACCGAGGGAATTGAAGTATTCAAAGTTCGACCATGCTTCGACTACCCAGAAAGGCTGGACGCAGATGAGAGATATAATGAAGAAGCGGGAGCCCCAGCGCGGTAGGAAGGGCCGAATCTTGAGCCAAGCGATGACATTATGGAGAAAGTAGGATATAAAGAGTAGTATCGCTGTGGACGAAAGATACCAGCCGTAGGTGGGGTCGGCGAAGAAAATAAAGGTTCCATGCCATATAGCAAGAACAAGCTAGAAACGATTATTAGTAGTTTGCAACTTGATGGTCTCAAGTCAAACTTACCTCAAGAAGAATGAGCCTATGAAGCCAAACCCCCGAACGGTAGTTGCAGAAAACGATCAATATGAGAATGATCAAGCTACCCACGTAGTATCCTTGGGCCCAGGCCTCGACAAACCCCCCTTCAATCGTGAGACTAGCTCTTGTCGGAGAAGACGTTGATTGCGTTGTCACAGAGTCTGGAATATGGAAGGGAAGGCGCTTTCGAAGCGCTGATCCGTGAAAGCCGCTGGCGGGTGCCATTACAGAGCTTCACTCTATATGCATTGAGAAATTAACGGCCCTTGAAAAGATAAAAACGAACTGATCTGCACTGACAGCTGATCTACAACTTGATCAAAGTACTGAAAGTCGCAGGATCGAGAAAGTAGCAGGATCGGAGCGAAACATCTGGGGCTCCCCCGACTTTAACTCCATACTACAACAGTATAACTGACACTGATTTACGAAAAAGTATGGGTACATCGATAACTAGTTGGAACTTGGCGCAATGCCCAAGTCAACGAAACTTAGTGTCTCGGAACGCAGCCGCGGCCTAGGGGAATAGGCTCATAATGCTGACTATAACTATCGTAAATCTGTACGATACCGAGCAAGCTTCCGTGGCCCCGAATCCCCATGGAAGATCCCGAAACTTTCGCTAATTAGGAAGTACACCCCTAACGCTTTAGGTAGAATCCTTCTTCGGCAGAGTCCGAGTAGACTTTGAACGAATAGCGTGCTAAAACCAGACGATCGCCGATAGAGGATGGTGTAAAGTCTTAAAGCCGTATTAGAACCTGAAATTCAAGATGGGACGCCCGACGCTTACTGTAAACGATTTTGAAGCCGAAGCGATCCGTATTCCCAACGGCTATTTTAAAGACGTAACTATGCAAAATCACCTTTTTGTTGGTTGCATTCACATGACTTGTTAAACGGCGAACGGTGTCGCACAATAGTTACGCCAAATACAGCTAGAAAGATATTAGTTACCGCATCGCCAAAGTGTACGACAGCCAACGGAGCAATAACACCTTCTCGCATGATACAAGGAGTAACAGAATGCTTCTTAGCTGCAACTTTAGTCAATTGATTGGCTAAAAAAAAAAGGATTGCGTTGTTGAGAAGATGTGGAGAAATCACTTATGTATTTCAACCGCGTTATACACTCTGACTCCGATTCTCCATAGACACATACTTCGACTTAATCCGGCGATCCGACAATCTATGGCCCATGCTGAATAATCTTTATCAACATTTCGTGATCAGTGATGCGATTGTTCTTAGCGGGCTTCGGGGACGTTAAGCTTTATGACCCTTACTCATTCCTAATCCTCACCATTCCCTTAATCTTTCCCAACGTCACTGGAACAAAATTATCCGTCCAATCCATATCTTTTGCCGTCGTGTATCCGTCTGTGAAAATATCGAATCTACGGAAAAGATGTGCAATCGTGAGATGCAGCGTTACCGTAGCCAAGCTATGAAACGGTTAGCTCAATTCAATGTTCCCCAGTTGGACATTATATAACAAGACCTATAACGTACTTGGTTCCAATACACCCGCGGCTTCCTCTTGAGAAGCTCACCATCTGTCTGTCACGCGCTTTGTATGTTTCGGCATCGCACAGCCAGCGCTCTGGATCGAAGGTGAATGGGGAAGGAAAGGTAGCAGGGTCAGTATTTTGGACGTAAATGCAGGAACTAATGGCCGTCTAAGAGAAAGAAATATTAGCACCATTCTTCACGCAAGGTGGAATCAAGGAATCCAAACCTACACCACCAGGAACAAACCTTCCGCACATCGTCACCCCCTCTTGTGGCACCTTCCTCAAAAGCACTCCCGGCACCCCGTAACTCAACCTCAGCCCCTCCTTCACCACTGCTCGAAGATACCCAAACCCCTCGCCCTCAAGCCTCGTCGATGACATCATTTCCTCTTTCCCCATTCCTCTTTTCAACTCCGCGACCAGTTTGGCCTGAACTTCCACATCCTGGGTAACATACCATAGGATATTGCCCAGAGCATGAGCTGTCGTGTCCGTCCCCGCCAAAATCATCAAATACCCATCAGCTACCATATCCCCGTTCGATGGGCGAACCCGGCCTTTTGCCAGATTAGGTCGTGCCATAGCATCAAAAATAGTAAATCCGCCTCCCCCGTCTGCGGGCCTCGCGCCGTCGACAGCGCCAGCCCGATCCAGTGCATCTTGGACTCTTTCTCGCACGAGGTATTGCATCGTTTCGAGACCGCGGGTGGGCGGCAGGAACTTTTCTGTCCAGCGCGCTGGCAGTACGGAGATGAGCACACTGAAGGAGTTTGGGAAATGGGTTGCTAGCATGGAGAGGCCAAAGCCTTGTAAGAAACCTTCGAGCGTGTGGTTCTGGTAGTTGGGGCTGCCTAGTGTGTTCAAGTCGCTTCTGAAGCAGTAGTTCATGATGAGATCTGCGGAGAGGCAATGGAAGGCAAGATAGAAGTTTACTACGGTGTTATTGGCTTGTGCGAGATTGTCGAGGAGCTGGGCGAGTTTGCGGCCGTGGAGTTGGGGCTCGGCACGGGAGATGGCCGCTTTACTGAAGAAAGGAGATATGAATTCTCGACGTTTCTTGGTTTCGGGCAGGGTTTCTTTGGATTCGAGGCACCCTTCTAGTAGTGGCGCATTGTGCCATATTCGATCAAAGGGTGAGCCTATGCGGTGGATTCTATTTACTTGTTACCGGGAGCCTCTTTGAGATTAATCTGATATGGGTCTATGGGACGCTACTTCCTTGTTGTAGCCCTCCAGATCTGCAACATGCAAATGGTTAGGCTGTATTCTAATGATAGGTCCATATTTCTCATGCAATGCCGGGAGCTGCTTCACTATTCCCGAGCAAAATACGTCGTAATAGGCATTGTAAAGCGATGTTGACGCAGCAAGTTTGGGGCCAGGAAAGGACGCTAAAGGGTGGAACAGAAGCCTATAAACAGTCTTCGTTATAACATAGAGGAAGGCTGCTGAGACCATATAGATAGCTGTCGCTAATGATATAGAGAGGGCCATTGTGTGCAACTCTAAATACAACTCAGGCACAAGAAGGAGGCAGCCAGTTGTGTATAATTGTAATAAGTTCTGGCTGGCACTATAGCTACACTGGAGTTGTCGACATCGGCCCTACGGTGGTACCACATCTATCAGAGGAGGCCAATTGTTTCACTCATCTTCATATACGAAGAATTCTGGGTGTGGGGTCATGTTCGAGGCTGGTAATGCCCATGGGGCTTTAATAATTTACTACATCGACAAGCATCAAGTCGAATGCCTACAAAAATTTGGCGAATCAAGTCTTCCGACCTTGGAAGATACCGGCAGTTCTTACACTGATCAGGTCCCGTTACTAGTTGAACCTCGGGAGTTCAACATGCCAGTTGGAGACTTTGTACGGAGATATTACTATGTTTAAATTAACCCTACTAGGTATAGTTAAAGTAGTTAGATACGACAAGTACATAGTTATGCACTCAAAGTCTCAGAGTCTAATTTGCGATCATGACAAGGGCTCGGATCTAAACGGTATTATTGAACTTGCCGAATCGTTCTGAGTAAGATACCACCTAGTTACATAGTATGTACGGAGTACTAGAGGTTGTTGCAGTGATGTGTGCAAGGTTTGATTAGTCGCGCGTCAAGGACCGATAGCCGTCCCGTCCCTGTCCCTCTCGCTCACTCGAGATCACCTAAGCTCAAGGAGGGCTACCACTGCACCACGGCCACTGGGACGCAATCATCATAGAAATTTTAAAAATAACAGGAGATATTCTGGTACTTTAACACCACTCTAGCTTTAATACAGATTGGTTCAATGCTGTTGTTAATGCTTATTTCCGGTCGTTGTCCTCGAGTCACGACTCACGAGGGTACTAGGTAGTAGTAGGTATCAAGAAGATCACGAGAAACTCTAAATTTCATATCATCAAACCTATCAATGTGAAACCTCCGGCAGACGATTGTTTCAAGGGTCCTTTAATAAGTACTCTCGTACACTCCTAATCGGAACGTTGTATCCGTATTTCGGCGAATTATAGCTTTGCGCTCAGAACCTCCTTGACGACCTCAATCACTTGTGGGAATACATCCTTTGGTGCAGCCACAACGCCCTTGTTTTCTTTCAATGTCCTTCCAATTCCAAAGTCGAGAGGTTTACCCCAGGCGTCGGTGACTTCACCACCAGCTTCCTGAACAATGACTACGCCAGCAGCATGATCCCAGATCTTCTCTTCGTAAGACTTGCTGACGGGCAATCGGAGGTAAATGTCGCCGGCTCCACGTGCAATTGAGACGTACTTTGCCTGTGAATCCATACGTACCGAAGGCTTCGTGATATTGAGCTTGGATGCGATAGCTGCATTATCGCCGTGGCTGGAGTGGCCTGCTTCCACAGATTCGCAAAATGTGGCCTGACTGACGTCTGATAGCGGGCTCATGAATATTTTCCTGGCTTCTTGTAGCGCTCCTTGACTCAAAGGACGGCTTGTAGCTCCCCTGCCCTTTACACCGCCGAACAAAACTCCCTTGCCTTCTTTGTCATCCGCATCAGTGCCAATCGAACCATCCAAAGGTGCCGAGTCGTCGATTGGGAGGTTGGGGCAACCAATGACTCCCACGGTGGGTACGCCGTCTACCAGCAGGGCAAGACAGACAGCATATTGCCCGCCGCGTAGAAAGCCCTTTGTGCCGTCAATGGGATCCAAAGCCCAGATTCTGCCATTTCTTCCACCATTACTTCTTCCACTGTCAAGCGCTGTGAGCATGTCGTCGACACTCTTGATTGGCCCGCCAATCTTGTCCTCAGCAGCGCTGTCTTGGAGCTTTGCAGCTTGGACCAAGTCCCAGACCAATTGACGTTCCTGCTCGTTCTTGCGCAAATCATCAGCATCTTCTTCGCCAACTACCTCATCATTGGGAAACGCGTGTTTGATGGAGGCGATGATGAGGGCTTGTGCGCCAAAGTCGCCAATAGTGACGGGTGAAGAATCGCTCTTGGCAAGGGTGCCTTTTGAATGACTTGAGTAGACCGTCTTGGTAAGAATGGAGGCGCGTTGCACAGCCAGCAGAGCGACTTGGAGCTCTTTCTCGTACGTCATGTTGTGTATGTGCAGCAGTTGGCTGGTATTGCTATGGAAGGGTTTTGAAAGATACAACAAGGGGTAATAGTGCTGCTTCAATTTTGCAAGACGGACAAAGCTGCGGGACACAATTGACGAATTCAGTAGTGAGAAAGCCAGGATGGCGAAAGCTAGAAGAAAATACTTCAATGGCGCAATCTGTGCAGGCATGAGCTATTACATGCCAGAACATTAATTAGTTTGCATCTCTGCAGGGCTGAGCTTTGGTGGGGTTGATTCACGAACGCGCGATCCGTGAATTCATAGGTTATTAGTACGGAGTAGTTACCTAGGTAATTACTTCCCGGGGTTTCCCCTTTTGGATCTGGACGCCATGACAACGGTTCAACAACGGCACAGTTCTTAGGTGCAATAATACAGCTTTCCCTTTGAGTGCGTGTAGTACACTGTATTGTAACTGCAGCCCTGCCCTTGCCATCCGAATTCGAACAGTAAACAAACATCGTCACAAAGGATCGGGCCACTGAACCGTGAGAAATCGCTTGCACATCAATCAACGTCCCGACTATCGCAATATCACAGCCGTTGCCTACCGTCTACGCCTCCACAGCAATGGCGGAGACGCAGCCCGCTCTTGCGACCACCAAGCGCAAGTTCCACCGCATCCTGGACAACATCACAGCTGGCACCTCAAACACCTCCCTAGCGAGCACCCTGCAAGAATCGAATCCTTCAACAACCTCCCTCTCACACCCACTGACTCCAGAACCGCCGAACAAGCGCCCACGAAGCTCCAACCAGGGCATGGAAGTCGATAGAAGCATATCTGCTAGCCAGGCGCGCATCCAAGCACTCAAGGACCAGCTCCTCACACCCAAGCGACAGGGCACTGTTAGGGTCGTTGGACAGGATGCAGCACCAGCAGCACCTACGCCACGAAAGATACCAAACTTCCAGCCACATAGCCAAGAGCAGTTCCTCTCCAGACTAATGACTTTTGCGGATGTGAGGAAGTGGACCAACAAGCCTGATTCCATCAACGAGGTCGAGTGGGCAAAAAGAGGTTGGAGTTGCGACGCTTGGAATACTGTGGCATGTAAAGGTGGTTGTGAGAAGCGTGTTGCGGTCAAGCTGAGGCCCAAGCGAAAAGATGCCAGTGGAACGACCATCGACATGAGCGAGGACCTGGTAGCAGAGATTGACCAAGAACTCGTCGAGAAATTCAAGGATATGATAGCATCGGGCCATGATGACGACTGTTTATGGAGAAAGCGTGGCTGCCAACGTACGTTCTTTTACCGCTTTTGGATGTATGCTGTAAGCTAACCACTTGTGCAGAGAATGTCTACCACATCCTTCCCATTGCAAGCCGAGCACAGTGCTCTGCTGAGTTACTTGCCCGCTACCTCTCTTTCCAATCCATGTCCGCCGACCTCCCCCTCCTCGAAAACATAATATACCCCGAGCCAACAATTCACGAGATCCTCGAGCGCATGCCCTCCAATGCCTTCAAACCAACAGGCCTTGACAACACCACTATAGCCGCTCCATCGTCTCCCACAGACATGGTCGCATTGACATTCGCCTTCTTCGGCTGGACAGGCGCATCAGAGTCCAAAATCAGCCTCGCAGTATGCAACCACTGCTTCCAGCGCCTAGGCCTATGGCTCTCCTCCGACACACGCCTCAAAGAAATGAGCAAAAAACTAGACGTCCCCATCGAATCCCTCCGCCTCAACCTCGTCGAATCCCACCGCGAACACTGCCCCTGGAAAAACCCAACTACCCAAAACAACTCCCCCGACAGCCTCATAGCAAACATGCCAGCCTGGCAAACCCTCCAATTCCTCATCCTCGGCAGACAAAAACAACACGAAGCTCGCCACACCCGAAACCTGGATAGCGTAGACCTCGGTAGCGAAGCAGAGTATCCGAGAGGCAGCATGGATAGCTACAGAGACGACAAGGATAGAGAAGACGAAACGGGCAAGTTGCAGGAGAAATGGAAAAAGTTCAAGGCGAAGCTTAGACGCACGACGAGTAAGAAGAGCTTGAAAAGTGTAAAGAGTGTAAAGAGTGCTAAGAGCAATACTGCTCCTGCTGCGTAAGCTCATGGAAAATCACGCCTTATTAATCTACGTAGGTTTAGTATGTTTGATCTTCTTTGGCGTGGTTTGCCATCTTTGGACGTGGAATGAAAGCATGATAATTACACACCTCCTGGATTCGAGGATGATGATCTATCTGGGTTACATATTTTTCTCTAGGATTTTTGCTTTGACATATCAGAGTAGAGAGGGAATCATGACTGGTTTAATATTCCCCCTTGTATGCTACTACTCTAGTGCGGGTCGGAATGTTCTGGCCATGTTCCGCGGGAAAGTGCCTGGGGCTCTTCGCGGAAATTCCACCGTAATCAATGCTTGCCCGGGGACTTGCTGTTTTGGGAAACTTGACATTTTCCTTGGTTGGCACCACACCAGCATTGATTCATAGACTTTTTCAAAGAAAATCTACTGGACAACGCCAGGACACTTAAAGATTGACAGTGAGAGCGATGATAATTCAGTTGGTAATCTTTTGATTTTTTTTTCGCACTAGCTGCGAGAAGACTTCTCTAGCTAACCATAACATTGTGGCTCGGCCTGCCCTCAATCCTCAAAGGAGGAGTGGCTGTGACTAACAGTCGTGATATTCATGGTATCGTTCCGTAAACTCCAAGTAACCCCAGGCCGCTTAGTTCATGCGAGCGACGAGCTGGTTGATGAACTCCTCGCGGTTACCAAGGTCACCACCCTCGATGAAGTGCTTGAACTTCCTGGGGCGGAAACCACCAGTGGGCGACGACAGCTTGAAGGGCCAGAGGAAGTTGCAGGCCTGCTTGAAGTTGGGGCCGACGGTGTAGATCTCGTGGATGAGGTCTTCAACGCAGGTGATGCCGACCTTGCCAAGATTCTCCTCGATGATATCGTTGTTGGTGATGGGAAGGCGCTGCTTGTTAACCTTTCCGTAGCCGCGCTTGTAGACGAGCTCACGGACAGTCTTCAAGTTGGGGTAGCCATAAGCGACGAAAGGCTCGACGATCTTGAGCATTTCAATGGTGGCCTTGGTGAGCTTGATGAAGACACCATTGTTGATCTGGAGAAGACGGAGGAGCTGGAGGGTCTTGCGCTTCTTGGGGTCAATCTTGTTGATACTGCGAGATGTTAGTGAACGCCTTTTGAGAATGTAGACAGCACAACATACCCCTTGATACGGACTACGAAAGCGAGCTTGGGCTCAGCGGGCACGTAGAAAGAGCCGTCCTTCTTTGCGGCGCGCTTGGCCTCGATGACATCGCGTTCGGCCTTGACGTACTCCTGGTGGTACTTCTCGGCGCGCTTGAAGATGGTGTCGCGCTTCTGCTTGTTGGCCTAAGAGAGTCTTAGCCAACTATGATACTCCTAACCGCTGACGCAGATCATGGGAGAGAATTATCGCACCTCACGCTTCTTCTTCAAATCAGCTGCACGCTGGTCGTGCAACTTCTGGTTGGCCTTCTGCTTCTTGAGGATCGTCTCCGGGACCTCGATGTCCTTCTGGGAGATGGAGTGGGGGCTGCATCAAGATGTGTTATTTGTAGGTCCTACTGAAGCGACAGTGGATGTCTACTCACGCTGAGTTGGCCATTTTGCTGGTGGTTAGTTGGGCTTGGTGGTTGACGAAAAGCTGGAGGGAGAAGTTGTCGTCGAGACGAGGATCAAAAATTCGAATTGCGTGTGCGCGCTTGGGCCCCGCCAAGATTTGTTCGCGGGCTAGGAGCGGCGGCCGCGCCAGGACCCCCACCAATGCGGTTCCACCTCTGCTAAGTTCGAGACCATCTCGTACCAACATTTTCTTGAGCTCAAAGTAATACTGCGACACACCAGTACAAATCAATCCCACCCCACATCTCCACTCACTTACCAAAGCATGGCGAGAGGCGGTGGTCGCGTGAGTATTTGCTGCTGCTCTAACTATGGTTTCTGTCGTCTAACTTTTGCACAGGGTGGCAGTCGCAAGCCGTTTCGCGGCAAAGGACGAGGTCGTGGTGGCGGCGGCGGCAGTGGAGGAGGGCGAGATACCAGAACAGAGCCATGGTCCGATATTGCGCGTAACAACGAACTGTTCGAGGGTTACTATCGCCAAGGCGGCTTTCTAGACGAGGAAGAATTCGAGAAGATGTGGGCGGCGCTGCAGGCTGATCTGCCCAATAGCTTTCGCTTCACTGGCACAAAGTCAGACGCCCTCGCGGTGCGCGAGATCTTCAAGCAGCGCTATATTCCTGCAATTGCTTCAAAGACATTCGAGGGAAAGCCAGTGCCGCCTCCCGAGGCTGTCAATGCCTTTCCCGACGAGCTCGTGTGGCACATGAAGACACACAAGAAGATCATTCGCCGACACTCTCCCTTCGCCGACTTCCAAAAGTTTCTTGTCGCTGAAGCTGCGTCGGGTAACATCAGCAGACAGGAGGTGGTCAGCATGATCCCACCCCACTTCCTCGATGTCAAGCCTGGCATGGTGGTCCTTGACATGTGCGCAGCGCCAGGAAGCAAGTCTGCCCAGTTGGCTGAAATGATCCACGGAGACGAAGAGGAGCGAGTCAGGCGTGTGGCAAACGGCGAGACCCCAGAAAGTAACGAAGAGGGTGATTATAGTGACGACGGTCGTTCCACTGGCTTGCTGATCGCCAACGATACCGACTATAAGCGCGCTGGCATGTTGGTCCATCAAGTCAAGCGACTCAATTTCCCCAACCTCATCGTTACGCAACACGATGCTTCAATCTTCCCATCAATCGAGCTGCCTGGCCAAGGCAACAAGAAGCAGTATCTAAAGTATGACCGCATCCTGGCTGATGTTCCGTGTGCTGGTGACGGCACAGCCCGTAAGAACCCTAATGTCTGGCAGAAGTGGACACCCAAGGATGCTCTTGGCCTGCATAACTTGCAGCTGCGCATCCTCTTCCGAGGACTGCAGATGCTCAAGAAGGGCGGTCGCATGGTATATTCTACCTGCAGCATGAACCCCGTCGAGAATGAGGCTGTTGTTGCTGCGGCCATTGAGGCCAGCGGAGGCAACTCCAAGGTCCGACTTGTGGATTGTTCAGACTTGTTACCAAACCTCAAGAGAAAGCCTGGACTCAATGTTTGGAAGGTACTCGATACCTCGCAGGTTTCTAATGGTGGCGAGAAGACAGCGCATATGTTCTCGGGCTGGGAAGCATTCCACAAAGTAAAGGCAAAGTACGAGGTTCAAGAGCCCGAACGGTCCTTTTCAACCAAAATTACTCCCGGTTGCTTCCCGCCTATTTTCACCTCGGAAGAAGAGCGCATCCCGTTGGAACACTGCATTCGCGTGTATCCCCACCTGCAAGACACTGGCGGCTTCTTCATTGCTGTTTTGGAAAAGCTTAATGACATCAAGGTTACACAGGTGCAAACTCCAGAGAACGCAGCTAAGGCACAGAGAACTAAGGGATCTTCCGAGAAGACGACGGACGCATCTGTACCGACACCAGAAGAGAACGTCATCGAGGCAGACGCCACCAAAGAGGAGGCCAACGGCGACGCCTCAGATGGCTCTGGTGCACTGAAGCGTAAGTTGGACGATGCTGAGGAGACTGAGTCGTCGAAGAAGATCAAGACAAACGAAAGGACTCTCGCTAAGTCCCCAGAGAATGGTTCTACATCAGCAGTCAATGGCGCATCAGCGATTGCAGCAGGCGTCACGGATGCGAGACTTAAGCCTGAGAACCAAGGCCAAAACAAGGAGTACTTTGAATACCTCCCCTCTGACGATGCGACTATCGCCTCTATCATGTCCTTCTTTGGCATCTCCTCGCGCTTCCCTCGCGACCGCTTCATGGTGAAGAACAAGGAAGGCCTCTCCCTCAACAAAATCTACTACACCTCTTCCTTCGCCAAAACCATTCTCCAGCAAAACAAAGACCGCGGTATGAAATTCATTCACTGCGGCGTCGTAATGTTTGTAGCCCACAAAATCAAAGACAAAGACTTTACTCACGCCCCTTGGCGCCTGCAATCCGAAGGCATCCGCATCATCGAACCCTGGGCTTCAAACCGCATAGTCAACTGCACAAACAAGCAAACCCTCCACCAGCTCATTGTCGAAATGTTCCCAAAATTACCACGCGAGGGTCCCCACGGTCTCGCAGAAGTAGGCGACCAACTCCAAGCCATGGACACGGGATGCTGCTTTGTGCGCGTCGAAAAGGACGAGCACCAAGGTATCCCTTTCCGCATGGTTCTCCCCCTCTGGCGTCACCCTGGCAGCGCAAACCTCATGGTCGACAAGGATGACCGCAAAGCCATGCTTCTCAGGCTGTTCAACGAAAAAAATGTAGAGATTATCAATCATGTTGCTGACAAGGCCAAGGCAGAGCAAAAGGCAAGAGACAACCAAGATGAGGAAATGCCAGATGTTAAAAATGACGTCGAGACTGCGGAGGATCTAGTTCTAGATGTAGATGCAGATGCAGATGAGCAAGGCGATATCCCCATCACTCAAGAGCAGGATCCGTGAAAAAAAAAAAAAGTATAAGAGAACCGGGAATAAGATTTCCCCCCCCCTCTTGCCCTCTTCGTAACTGGTGGTGGGTTTAAAGTCACAGTCACAATCAAAATCACCCTCTTCAATAATTGCCGAATATCAGGCTTGCATGTCTGTCGTCGCGGGTAGTGCTGCTGCGCCCCCCCCCCACAATGTGCATATGAATCGAGACGTTTTATTTCATCATCAGAGAAATTTCATTGGCTTTTAAATACTTACCTGCCTACCTACCTACCTACCTGCTTACTTACTTGTATGTACATACCTAGTAGTTAGGGAGTAGTACGTTTGAGGAGAAACCCCCCTCCCCCCGCCCCCCAAAAAAAATAAAAATGCATGCATAAATGTATCCCCTACGATTTGAGGAAAATCATCTAAAAGTTTGTGCGCGCTTCGTCAACGACTAGAAGAAGAAGAAGAAGAAGAAGAAGAAGAAGAAGAAGAAGAAGAAGAAGAAGAAAAATACAAAAAAAAAATATCCATCTCTCGTTTCTTCTTTTGAATATCTAGATACCTAACTAACCCTACCTGTCTCTTTACTTTTGCTATTTACTCTAAACTCCTTGCCATTGAATCTCTTCATGTATGCTCTCCCAAACCCCATCCACATACCCCATACTGCGCCACCATCACTTACTTGTGTCTTTTCACCTACGCATGGGGCTCCTAAATCCCACGCCGCCAAACGAGCTACCCTTCTTAGGTGTAGTCATACATGGTGCGATTTCCGGGGTATCCCTACCCGTCGTCGTCGTTTCTCTGGTTTTGCCATTGCTGGCCGTGGAGCCAATGGCCGCGCCGCCGCTACTACTACTACTACCAGGTGCTTTGAATTTGACCTGGCTTCCTGTGGCATAAATGTCGTTGAGCATTGGTTCGAGGACGCCGGCGTCTACGAATTCTTCGTATTTTCGCCAGAGTTTGAGGGCCGTGGTTGCGTCTTCGATGCTATCGTGTGTGTCTTGTTGGATTTGTTCTTTGAGGACGCACCATGCTAGGAATTTGAGGTTGAGTTTTCGCTTGAAGTCGGGTTTGAAGAAGAGGTTCGAGGTGTCGACGACTTGAGACTTGGGGACGTGGATGTTGATTGTGCGGAAGTCGTTGGCGAGGGAGTGACCGATGAAGACGCATCCGAGGTTGAGGAGAAGCCATAGCTTCTTGTAGGCGTGTTTGAGGCTGACGGGCGCGTGTGGTGAGGTTTCGCGGTTGAGATCGCCGGGGGAGATGCCTGACCATTCGGTGAGATAGTCAACGACTGGTTCTGTAACAGCAATGTAGTCATCGATGAACGGGAGACCTGCGAGCTCGCCTTCACCACGACAAACCGAGACGCGAGCGAGGCCCTTTCGATCAGGTCGAATGGTTTGGCGTGTGCCGTCGGCTTTCATCTCAATCTCTTCCGCTTGTAGCCTGATGAATTCGGCATCGATTGCGACGGGGTAACCTGGGCGCGGTGTCTCCGACGAGGGCTGTAACAACTTGAACTTGTCACCCGAGGGACATGGGTTTGAGGACCACCATCGATAAAGTATTGACGTATCGAGACTCTCCTTCCAAGAGTCATCGATCTTGTTCCTAGCAGTTTTAAGTTGAAAAGTCACAACGGACGGTAATTTCCAACTCGGCTCGAAGCGCAAGGCTTCTTCTTTGGGGATCGGTCGGACGAGGAAGTCATTGAAGAGGTGCCATCGATCTTCTGTATCGAAATCGCGCGAAGATGGAGCCGTGTTGATGGCTGCAACAAGGTGAGGCTTCTGGTGCTCGCCACTGTTGATATCAGCGACGACACCAACAAGCTCATAGACCTTGATGGCAAAAGCGCCGCGCTGCAAATGTAGCTTCAGATCTTGGCCCTCGAAACAGTAAAATTGGCCTTGGTCTACTATGATTCCGATTTCAGTAGGGAGCCAGTTGGGGATAGACCATAACAGTTTCGCCTCGTGACTTTGTATTGCAGCATTGAACATCAAGACACCTGGCACGGACTGTATAGTCTTCCGCTGCACCATTTGTTGGTATCGGCTACACTTGGTGCACCATCCTCGCGTCTGGTCTAGTCGTTCGACACTAGCCTTTACAATCTGCGAGAAAGTCGGCCGCGGGATCCTGGTGTTCTTCATGACATGCTTCGCTGGATACACAAGCTCATTGACAAAGTTTTTGCCGCCTCTAATAGTTTCATTCGCACACTGAGCACATCTCATACTTGCCTTGGCTTGTGTTTCTAGTACTTGATCCAATAGCGAAGGCCCACTGTGTCCAGGTAGCATCTGTCGAAACTCTTCAGAAATTTTCTCGAGTAGAAACCGGTTCAAGTTCTGGATCATGCTTGTTAGAGCGACATTTGGTGCAAATTCTTCGAGCAGATTCAAGGAAACCGCATTGGAAAGCCCACTGAACGTCTTTAAAAAGTTGGACGCTTGACAATTCAGACCCGCAGCCTTCTCCAACATGTCTATCAGGAAGCCGAGCTCACACAGTAAGCACGATTCGAACAGGCAAGGCGACGCTGTATGCTGCAGCGCAAGATTCCGTATTAGAGGCGTAAATCGGAAGAGCTGCAAAAGCGGGTTCGCATACGAGTTGGTGATGTGGGTTTCCAGACCAGAAAACGGAGTCTGATTATAGTATGCAAAGTCAAAGTCGTCCACGCCGAATTTGCTGTACTTGATCTCAACATTGCCATACATGGCAGGTACATCCTTGCGTGTAACATCATCCAGGTGCAGATCAGTAAGCGTTTCCATAGTCTCTACGGCTGCAGCATCGGGTTCACCTGGCGATTGCGACACTCTTGTTTTTTCGCTCAGAAATTTGGGCGGAGTCAAGGAACCGTTTGCCTTTTCTGACTGTCGGGTTACTTCGACCTGATTTCGGCGCTTTGTCTTTGGATTTTTGGCGAAGAAACCTATCTCGGTCCGTGTCATGTTGCCAAGTATTGCACTGTCGAGCTTAGGCGGCGGTGCGCCAACTTCGAAAACCATGTGGCTTGGCCAGCTTGAAAGCAAAGTCTCCTTATAGTATGGCATACCAACCATGTTCAGAGGCCTGAGGCATGTCAGTAGGGTGCCATGGATGCATTGCATCTCTTTGCTCTTACGTGTCAAGACTCCAATCCATTGTAGGGGGTGGTATGGGATGGTCTGCAGTCTCAGTAGGGTTGGTGTACTCGGGGAAATGAACTTTTGCAGGTGACCCCCACAGATGTATATGTGAATTGGAATCTGCAAGAGCAAAAGCCTCGCCAGAAGGAGCCATTTCAAATCCGGCGAGATACGAGTCGTAGAGATTGATCTGCCTCAAATTGGCTGAATCTGGATTCATCAAGTCAATGACCTGCATCTGACCATTTTGCGAAGCGATAATAGCCGTTGTTGACATGCGCGGGTGCATTCGCACAAAGGCGGCTCCAGTGTGGAATGGAATCGGGGGTAGTTGCTTCAACGTTTTCAAAGAAAAGACATTGGTGAAAGGATCCAGCATGTATGCGTATTGCTGCCGCGGCGACCACCCACACGTGGCCAAAAAGTCGCCCTTGGCGTCCATGTCGCTGATGCTGCCAGTATGTCCTTCAAATATTTTGATCACAGAAAGCGAGCCCGAGTCGAGTATATGTATGCCGCCACTCTTGGTTGCTGCACAAAGGTACTGACCAGCGCGCTTCATGATGGTGTATTGCGCTTCGGCAGGGAGCTTATTTACAGTGTTAATGCACATGTCTTCATCAGCTACAAGGACCAGACTCACCGTGTCTGTAACGACTCCCTTGTCCACGTCCACCTTGAACATGTGCTCCTGGCATCCTGCCAACAGAATTTCGCGAGTGCCCTTGGACGTAAAGTTCATACATTTGAGGTCCTTGAAATCTGGACTCCTACATGGGGACATGTCAGCATGCCACATTGGCTTCCTGCCGGTGCAACCTACGTCAAGTGCCATTGCGCCAAGCCACGGCGATGGGAGTAATGAACGCTCTGTTTGGAGATGGAGAGGATGCCCTTGTCGGTGAAGAGAAATTGTTTGACAGGACCATCGCTTGCTGCTGCGTGCGCTCGGTACGACGTGTAGCGTTCAAGATGGGGTCCGTAGAACGATGTGACCCGCCCCTGCTGCATGTGAGATGGAAGGATTCCGAAATGCGACCAGACAAACATACTCACTTGGTTGTTGCCCGTCCAAAGAAGCTCTTGTGTGGTATCGAATGCAAACGTCGATACGGGAACGGTTGGGTGATGTGGAGCTGGCGGTGGCACTTGAGCGATTGCTAGCTTTTTGAGTCTGTCAGCCACCTAGCCATGATGAATAATGGGAGGCTGTCAAGCACCATGTGCCATGTATCGTGGCGCATGGGAGTCGTCGACGATGTGCTTGTCGCAATCAACCAGAGAGAGTATCAGAAGACCAGATGCTTACCTCGTCCCAATCCGCCTCCATTGTACGTTAGGCGCCTTCTCGGAACTACAGAAGCTCAGCCACGCTTCCAGCGTTCCCTAAACCTCCGTGATTACCTCCTCGAAGCGCGTTCGCAGGCATGGGTCGTGGGAGGGGGGGGGGTGTCAAGTCGCTGCTCCAATTGCGGGATGATGCATTGGGTGGGGCAACGGACAAAGCTTCGCCTTCGCCTGGGTAGTTAAGCCGCCATGCATACATAGTAAACGCAGGGTCTTAGCCTACCTAGTGCTAGGTACTACAACAACATCACGCACATAGATATGTCTCAGCTTTGAAAAGCTATTTTGCATGCACGTGCAGTCATCCATAAAGCTGGCTGGGTTTTGAATTGTTGATTTCATTGCATCCTTGACTGGACTGGGTATTGAAGCTGGCCCAAGGCCCAAATGTGTGTGCACAGCGCTAACAGTGGAAATTGGAACCTCAACTGACAGGCGCTGAACTATCCTACGAGGACATGTGCAAAGAAAATGAACCAAGGTACGCTGGTGGCAGCCAGAGTACCCGCTGTTGGAAATCTACGCCGAAAGACACTTTCTCGGCGCTTCTTCGCGAGGGGGGTATCGAACGCCTGTTCAGTCGAATGTACTTAGCATCAGGGCCCAAGGAGTGGAGACGAGCAGACCCATAATCATACCAGAAAACCGCAAATACCGCAACGCCATCATCATGCAAAATGCTTTTTTTGATCGGGCTAATGCAATTCGTCCCGGGGAAGAAATGCACTCGGGTGGACGTCTGCCGCACAAGTTAGCTTGCGTTCCGAGTTGCCCAAGTTACACAATCCCGTAGGCCTTGTATATCTTCAGTAAAAGCAACCCTGAAAGCTCGGAGCACCACCAGTAGAACTACCTCAGACTGGAATTCGGCAACGTAAGCCAGGTCACTTGAAAAGGACGTGGTCGCAACGCTTGATTCTTACCTGAAATAGGCACACGGCCACAAGGCGCTCAGTGGCACTAGGGTTCCTCGTCGTCAAACTCAAAGTCCGCCTTGTGGTCGTAACGACGTCGTTTGCGGGTCTCAGTCATGCCTTTGCCAGACCCGGTGAAACCAACTGCAAAAGAGTTAACATTGGGTTGGGTAAGTGATGCCACCGAGGGTAGTGGTGTACCTCTGCTGCCAGCCTCTGTGCTGGTTCGGAACATGGACTCCCTTTTGGGAATTTTCTTGGCAGTCTTATTCTGGAAGTCCTGCCAATTGTTCAGCCGCTTGTTCAGCTGGCCCTTGTTGGCGATTTTGGCCTTTTTTTTGACGGCCGGGTCGTCTTCAGTGACGGCATTGCTCCTTGCGATCTGGGCGTTGGGATTCATGGAGGCGGGACCGGAGATGACGTGCGGGTTCGCGTTGACAGGCACCGCAGGCGCAGGTCCAACTGCCGACTCAGGATCCCGCTTCCTCTTGCCTGGCAGCTGTCGGACCGCCTTGCTGTCGACAGTCATGGTCTCATCGTAGTCAACGAACCGGACCAGGTATTTGGGCGCAGAGGCGGACCCGAGGACGCTGGTGACCTTGGCCTTGTACCAAGCTCTATCTGTCCATTGCGCCTCGACCATGTCGCCTGCGCTGAATACCACAACCTGTTCAGGCTCTGGCTTCTCAACCGCCTTGCGTAGCAGAGGATGCTTTTCGGGGTCGAACTTTGGCGCGGCTGCCTGGGTGGTCTGGGGAAGCTCAGCCTCTAGAGAGGCTAGTGCGTTGCGGAGCTTTGCAAGCGACTCGTCGTGAGCTTGGATAGTCAGCCTTGCAGTGGCCACTGTCTCTTTCCACATGTCGAGCGCCGGGTCTTCAGGATCGAGGCTGGCGATGGTAGCCTCGACCTCAGGGATGGTCTCTGCCCACTCCTTGCGCTGGCTCTCCTCAGCCTGGATTGCCTGCTTCTTACGCCAGATCTCGTCTTTGGTCGCTTTAATACGATCGGCCATAGTGAGATAAAGAGAGAGTGTGTGTGGGAATTGAGGAGTGAAAAAGGGAGATGGTTGCAGTGATGGTTGCAGTGATGGCGGCAGTGATTTTTTTTTTTGGGGGGGGAGGCCTCGCGGTGAAGGTAGGTAGAGCGGGGTGGAGCAGAACAGGAGCTGTTGCCGTCGCGATTTGCAGTTGTTGTTGGCAACGTTGAGCAGGGCAAACGAAAGGCTTGGCACCGGGGCTGGCGCACGGACGCCGGAGTAGTAGTTAGTTATGGGTGCACCACACGTGGAATCGGCTGGACACACAAAAGTTTATGAGACTTTCTGGCTGTAGGGTTTGTCAGGCCACGGATGCTATTTGGTTTTGATCTGTACATAGTACGGCTGTTGCATTATTCAGCGCTTCTTTTTGTTTTGTTTTTTTCATCTACAGCAGCTACATCAGGTGGTGGCGGGCCGGGTCTTTGTGTCGCTGGCAGTGGGTAGCGGGTGAGCATCACGTGACGGCCAGGGAAAGGGGCCGATGGCCTCCATCAGTCATGGAGCCATGGGCCCCCTCGACAATAGTAATACCGAGTACTTGCATGCCGTCTGGAGAGGGAGAAAGAGAGGCAATCAACAATTATAGCTGCATAGTCTGATACAGTGTCTTGACTCGAGTGTTTGCTGCCAGGAACAGGTAGCCATCTCCAGCGGTTCGACCTTGTTCTACCCCACCACGGCTTGATTTATCAGCACTGAGCGCCCTCACCCACTGCTCACTGCTCACTGGCAAGTTCCAAGTGCTCGCTGCTCGTAGTATTATTACCTGCAACCCTTCCACCCGCCCACCACGCCTGCCAAGCTTGCCCGTCCGCGTTACGACCGAGCTGTCTGTAAGGTAATAGTGACTGCCAGGCGCTCACCACTCACCACTCACCACTCACCACCCGTCTCTCTCTTTCTTTCTCGTTGCCTCTCCTGCCGCCCAGCCCATTGACTTGCTCTCTGCGCGCCCTTTTTTGCGCCCGCTGGGACTTGATACCTCGTCCAACGCTGCTGCCGAGTGGTGACGCTCGACACTGCCCGACCTTCCTTCGTTCCTTCCCTGCCGCTACCATCCGCACCTTCCCCACGACCCACGGTAGTGCCTGCCCCGTTGTAGAGTGCCTTGGTCCTGGGTGGCAAAAAAAAAACCTCCCACACCCACACCCACACACACACTTGTCAGACTGATAGCGACACCTACACTCTCAGCCGCAGTTCCTCCACCTCAACCCCACCATGACGACCAACGACTTCTCTGCCGGCGCGCCTTTTTATCTCGACCCAACCCAGCAAGATCTCCTCCTGGCTGCTCTTGCCTCGAATAACCCAAACCCACACGATTTGTATTCTGCCGGCCTGGACAAGGACAATAAACACCCCGCCGCCAATTCGCAGTTCCATTATCCCGTCGACCATGTAGACCCCACCTTCTTCACCTCCCCCCAACAAGGCACCCCTGCAAACACGTTCAACAGCATGGCCATGGAAGACAGCCCATTCATTGATTATGGCGATGGCGACACAGCCTTTGACTATGATAACGCCGACGACGATTTGATGATTGGTTCATTGCCTGGAAGCTCACCGAACAAGAATGCCGACGACGCCAACGAGAAGCGAAAAAGCCCAGATGACGACGCCGACGATGACGATGAGGGCGGTGGCAAACGCCGAGAAGGCGAAGACAAGCAGGCAAAGAAGCCTGGTCGCAAGCCGTTGACATCCGAGCCCACGACTGTAGGTCTCTCTCTCTCTACTGCAATATTGTGCATTGCTGACATGAAATCCAGAAGCGCAAAGCTCAAAATCGGGCAGCCCAGCGCGCTTTCCGGGAGAGGAAGGAGAAGCACCTGAAGGATCTAGAGACCAAAGTGCAAGAGCTTGAGAAAGCTTCGGATGCCACAAACCACGAAAATGGCCTGCTCCGTGCTCAGGTGCAAAGGCTCCAGATGGAACTCCGCGAGTATCGCAAGCGCTTGTCACTAAACAGCAGCGGCCTGAACCGAGGTCCCGCCCTGGCTTCGGGCTTCAGCTCCATGCTGAATGCTAACAACAGCAATTTCTCCTTTGAGTTTCCGCGCTTTGGTGGGCTTCCAGGCTCTCAATTACTTGATAACGGTCCTCTAGCAAAGAACAAGACACCATCGCATTCTACCAGCGTTTCTGGTCGTCACAACAGCATCAGCCAGGACCTCAGCCCTACCTCGCAAGCCAATGGCTCCTTCGCAAACCCACCTAACCCGATGCGCAGCAATTCGGCCACAAACGGCCTTCAACGCACCAACAGTCTGAACAGCTACAACCTTGGCAAAACTGTGCACAAGGGCGCCAGCCGTAGCAGCACTGATAGTCATTCCACGCCGCGGTCGCGTGTGTTCCAGTTTAACAGTGGCTCGTCTACACATTCTTCAGAATCTCCTTCCTCCTCGACCTCGCCGAATGCTCAAGACTCGTCCTGCAGTACATCGCCCGAGCCGAGCCAACAATCGCCAAAGCACCCCAAGGATTCGCTTACAGAAGGTTATGTGTGTCATGGAAACTCGGAAGGTGAGATACTCTTCTGCGAGAAACTCAACATGGCCTGCGGCAACCCTCGTAACCCCGTGCCACGTGCCATGTCCAAATCTGACCAACGACCTTCTCCTACAGTCACCAACGCCGCAAAATCGCCCACGCCACACCCCAGCGGTATCGATTACTTTGCCACTCAGAACGGCGGCCAGTTTGATCCTACTCTTTTTGGCGAGTATCGCGATACCCAAAATGCCATTGTTGGGGATGGCGACTTCACCGGGGGCTTCTTCAACGATGCTTTCTTGAATACAGGATATGCAAGCCCCTTCCACTTTGGTGACACACCAGCAGTGCAAAAGCCGAATCCCCTCGAGGAGATTGAGCGTATGCAGGATGGCGACGACGAGGTTGTCCCCGGAGAAGACATCAACTCGATGCTCAACTGCCACAAAATCTGGTTAGTAGTTGGATCACTAATTTCGCACTTTGCGCTAACATCAACAAGGGACAAACTGTCGAGTCGCCCGGATTTCAAGGAAGGAACCATTGACATTGACAACCTGTGCTCGGAATTACGCGCCAAAGCTCGCTGCTCCGAGAGCGGGGTCCTGGTCAACCACCAAGACGTTGAGGCTGCTCTCAAGCGTCTGCCCACGGAAAAGACTCCCGCATAGAAATGTTTATAAATATATGCATGACGAAGCGTTGGGAGGCGCAACTGAGTTTGATGTTTCAGTTTTTGGGCTTTGCACTTTCTAATACATACACCCCGTCACTCGTTGGGTAACCTTTGGAACGTACGATATTACGACGGGTCCTCATGTCCGGCTTTATAGCTAAGCCATCTGGCGTTTTCTTAAGTTTTGGCACAGACCTGATGCGGAAATTGAAAGGCTACGAGCTATGATCCCATTTAGCTCTGGGAAAGCCTCTCCATATGTTAGGAGTTGGCGTGCTTTTAAGCGTTGTACTACACTCTTATCATGTAAATTTGGAGAAATATTGATGAGGGGTTTTTTTTAAACTATTCTGGTATTATAGTGTTTTTTTTTTTGGGACGCCTCGTTGAACAGAGTAGAGCACGGGCATTCTTTTAGTTGCTGTATGAATGACATAAGGGGTTTTTTTTTCCTCTTTCCTCTTTTTTTTTTTCGTAATTATGGAGAAGTAAAACTGTAAAAACAAAAACCACACACTCTTACAATGCGGCGTTGTTGTACTGGTGTATTTAGTCGATTACCTATACAAGCAATAAAATCGGGACAGGAAAAGGAAATGTATAATAGTTCAACAATGACACACCCCCAACCTAACCAAAACCTAGAAAAAAAAAATACGATTTCTTTGCCTCGTCATCATGCTCTCCACGTCAAGGTAATAATAATCCGTCACCTTTCTCTCCCCCTCTCCCTTCCGCCCACCCCTCTCCCGTCGCATGAATAATATGCACAAAACTCGATTCATACAATCTGTAAAAAAAAGTAAGAAGAAAAATCACCCATCGTTACCCATTTCCACAAGCAAGGACATGCAAAAAGACAAGGAGAACAACAAAAAAAAAAAAAAAAAAAAAAAAAAAAAAAAAAAAAAAAAAAAAAAAAAAAAAAAAAAAAAAAAAAAAAAAAAAAAAAAAAAAAAAAAAAAAAAAAAAAAAAAAAAAAAAAAAAAAAAAAAAAAAAAAAAAAAAAAAAAAAAAAAAAAAAAAAAAAAAAAAAAAAAAAAAAAAAAAAAAAAAAAAAAAAAAAAAAAAAAAAAAAAAAAAAAAAAAAAAAAAAAAAAAAAAAAAAAAAAAAAAAAAAAAAAAAAAAAAAAAAAAAAAAAAAAAAAAAAACGCATCAATGCTTAGAAGGACAGCAGCATACATGAGGACCCGCCTTGACAACCTCGGCCGTAGCCTGATCCTCATACTTTTTGAAATTCTCCATGAAGAGCTTGCCCAACTTATTCACTTCCTCCTGGAAGCCGTCGGCACTGCCATACCAGGAGCGCGAGGGATTGAGCAATTCATCCGGGACATTGGGACAGGATTTGGGCACCGAGAGGCCAAATGTGTCATAGGTTTCGTACTCTGCTTGGGCGAGGTGGCCCGAGTGGATGGCGTCGAGGATGGCGCGCGTGTATTTGAGGGGACATCTTTTGCCATTGTTTTGGGCGCCGGCGCCGACCCAGCCCGTGTTGAGCAGCCAGGCGTGGGCATTGTGTTTTTGCATTTTTTCCGCCAGCATTTTGGCGTAGCGCATGGGGTGCAGGGCTAAAAAGGGCTGGGCAAAGCACGAGGAAAAGGTGGCTTGGGGTTCCGTGACGCCTTGCTCGGTTCCGGCCATTTTGGACGTGTAGCCCGAGATGAAGTGGTACATTGTTTGCTCGGGGGTTAGCTTGGAGATGGGGGGCAGGACGCCGCGGGCGTCGCAGGTCAGGAGGATGATGTTTTTTGGGTGGTTGTTGGAAATGCAGGGGATTTTGGTGTTTTCAATGTACTCGATTGGATAGGCGCAGCGGGTGTTTTCGGTCAGGGTGTCGTCGTCGTAGTCTACAAGGCGTGTGTTGGGGTCAAAGACTACGTTTTCGAGAATGGCGCCGAAGCGGATGGCGCCAAAGATGTCGGGCTCCTTTTCGGCGGAGAGTCCAATGCATTTGGCGTAGCAGCCGCCTTCAATGTTGAAGATGCCTGTGTCGCTCCAGCAGTGCTCGTCGTCGCCAATCAGGGCACGCTTGGGGTCCGCTGAGAGGGTGGTCTTGCCGGTTCCAGACAGACCAAAGAAGACTGTAACATCGCCATTCTGGCCCTCATTAGCAGACGAGTGCAGAGTCAAGACATTGTGATTGACGGGCATCTCGTAGAACAGCACGGTGAAGACCATTTTTTTCATCTCTCCTAATTGAGTGTCAGCCTTTTGTACAGAAGTGAAGGTAGATGAATTGAAATTAAGAGTTAAAAAAAAAAAAAAA
>SSBG01000059.1:18229-118512 GCA_028220655.1 Shiraia bambusicola | reverse complement strand
AAAAAAAAAAAAAAAAAAAAAAAAAAAAAAAAAACGCATCAATGCTTAGAAGGACAGCAGCATACATGAGGACCCGCCTTGACAACCTCGGCCGTAGCCTGATCCTCATACTTTTTGAAATTCTCCATGAAGAGCTTGCCCAACTTATTCACTTCCTCCTGGAAGCCGTCGGCACTGCCATACCAGGAGCGCGAGGGATTGAGCAATTCATCCGGGACATTGGGACAGGATTTGGGCACCGAGAGGCCAAATGTGTCATAGGTTTCGTACTCTGCTTGGGCGAGGTGGCCCGAGTGGATGGCGTCGAGGATGGCGCGCGTGTATTTGAGGGGACATCTTTTGCCATTGTTTTGGGCGCCGGCGCCGACCCAGCCCGTGTTGAGCAGCCAGGCGTGGGCATTGTGTTTTTGCATTTTTTCCGCCAGCATTTTGGCGTAGCGCATGGGGTGCAGGGCTAAAAAGGGCTGGGCAAAGCACGAGGAAAAGGTGGCTTGGGGTTCCGTGACGCCTTGCTCGGTTCCGGCCATTTTGGACGTGTAGCCCGAGATGAAGTGGTACATTGTTTGCTCGGGGGTTAGCTTGGAGATGGGGGGCAGGACGCCGCGGGCGTCGCAGGTCAGGAGGATGATGTTTTTTGGGTGGTTGTTGGAAATGCAGGGGATTTTGGTGTTTTCAATGTACTCGATTGGATAGGCGCAGCGGGTGTTTTCGGTCAGGGTGTCGTCGTCGTAGTCTACAAGGCGTGTGTTGGGGTCAAAGACTACGTTTTCGAGAATGGCGCCGAAGCGGATGGCGCCAAAGATGTCGGGCTCCTTTTCGGCGGAGAGTCCAATGCATTTGGCGTAGCAGCCGCCTTCAATGTTGAAGATGCCTGTGTCGCTCCAGCAGTGCTCGTCGTCGCCAATCAGGGCACGCTTGGGGTCCGCTGAGAGGGTGGTCTTGCCGGTTCCAGACAGACCAAAGAAGACTGTAACATCGCCATTCTGGCCCTCATTAGCAGACGAGTGCAGAGTCAAGACATTGTGATTGACGGGCATCTCGTAGAACAGCACGGTGAAGACCATTTTTTTCATCTCTCCTAATTGAGTGTCAGCCTTTTGTACAGAAGTGAAGGTAGATGAATTGAAATTAAGAGTTAAAAAAAAAAAAAAACACACCACTTACCGGCATACTCGGTACCAAGGATAATCATCTCCTTTTCGGCAAAATTGAGGGCCACGGAGGTGGACGAAGTCATACCGCTAGTATATCTGTTCGCAGGGAAAGCACCAGCATTGTAAATGACATAGTCGGGATGGAAGTGTTCCAGCTCTTCCCTCGATGGGCGAATCAACATGTTGCGCATAAAGAGAGCGTGGTAGGCACGGGCGCACACAACGCGCACACGTATCCGGTAACGCTCATCCCAGCCGGCGAATCCATCGACGACGTAGATGCGGTTCCTGGTGTTGAGATAATCAATGGCGCGCTCACGGTTGATGCGCCAGACCTGTTGGGGTGGAGGTTGGTTAGCCGGCCAGATCATGTGATGAGGTGCAAGCGTCGCGCGCATGGCAAAAAGATGCGGGGGAGCCCAGCCCCAAGCATGCGCCACGTGCAAGGATGAGAAGGGCAAGCGTCTAGATCGGGTAGTTGTCTAGCGCTGCATGACGTCCACCGATTTCACGAGCCATTTTCTTTATCTCCCCCCAAGGTCGCAAACAATCATGTACGAGGCCAGACGCAAGCATAAGGGTACACACTTACATCGGGTGCCATTGGCTTGTTCACGGGGCCCC
Source organism: Shiraia bambusicola (assembly GCA_028220655.1). NCBI lineage: Eukaryota > Fungi > Ascomycota > Dothideomycetes > Pleosporales > Shiraiaceae > Shiraia > Shiraia bambusicola. Next base: position 116,734 of record SSBG01000059.1, on the reverse strand, counting down.
ACCAGACCTCGTCTTTTGAGCCATCCTCCTCGACAATGCGTTTATCCGAGGGTGATCGACCAGTCTTTGCGCCTGAGTAGGCCGAGAGCGCGCCTGAAGCTGTGATGGCTGAGCCAGTCTCGTACACCAGGGCATCCTCGTAGAGGGCTGCAACTGAGGGATTTGCGACCTGGGAGACGGGTTCATTAGCAATTGGTCGGCAAACCACTCGTCATGCTGCAAACTCACAATGGCTACACGATCGTAGTCGATATGCGCCTTGTCATGAAGCTCCTCCTCAATCTCAGTGTGCTGTTCCTTGGCAGGTCTAGAGGCCGTCAGTCCAGCTCAGTGACACGGTAGCAATGGGGAAAAGTGCAAGGTAGCTGTCCAGCAACAAAGTGAGGTATTCAATCTGTCTAGAGAAGATGCAAAGAAATTGGCCAGACAGCATTTCCAAAACACATATCCAACAACAACAACAACAACAGAATGGACTTACGCAAGACCGCCAGGATGGAGATTAGTCTTGTTAACCGTTTGCGAAACCATTGTGCAGTACAGATGTAACTGTGAACAAGAATGCAACCAAGCTCTCTGCAGATATGATGATGATGATGACGAATAAGAAGACGAAGAACCAGACACTTTTTGACGGGCAAAGTCTCGTGTCAAAAAAGAAGCTGTCGTAGGAGTAGTAGTAAACAAAGAAGAAGCAGGGCGCAAGCAGCCCTCTTTAATACCGCGACACTCGTTCGTCACTTTGTCGCTCAGCGTCTTGGACGTGGATCGGGCGGCAGCTAGCGCGCGGCCCAATGATTGGCTCGTGATGTTCGGCTCGCTGGTGACGAAAATTATGCGGAAAAATGGGGGAGCTGAGGGTGCAGTCGGGAACAGTGGCCGGCAGACACTTCTTCCACCAGCAGTGAGTCGTCTGTAAGGGGTAACGGAGACTGCGCGCATGGACAGCAAATGAAAGGATGTCTAGGGTGGGCAGGTAGGTAAGTGGGAGGTGACGATTGTGTATGTGTGTATGTGTGTAACTATGTGTATGTGTGTGTGTGTGTGTCATGGTTCATCCCCTCCCTCCCCGCTCCCTCTAAGCAAACCCCGCGTGACTTGAACCGAGCAAAGTGAAATACCTACCTACATAGTACATACGGAGTACATAATCGCTGTCTCTGTATGAGCATTGGCCAGAGCTTGCATACACAACTACATACGGAGTAGTAGAGAGACGTCTGGCTGGCTGCTGGGGCTGGGCACCCTTGTGTGCTGTACAGTGTATACATACTCGGTAGACTTATTATACACTGGCCGGAAGCGGGTATTCCCTTTGGTCATGCTTCCATTGGCTGCTCATACAACCGACCATGTTTCTGCTCGCGTGCCCCGAGGTGGGACCATATGGGCATATAATATCCCTCGCTCGTGTTGACGCTTGGAGAAAAGCAAGACAGTCAGCTAATAATAGTTGACTACCTGATTAGTACTCCGCAGTTGCAACAACTTGTCTACCTACACACCAGGGTTCCGATCCCAGCTCGTGTGTCTTCGAACGTCTCGATCAAGGTGCATCATCCGGACCGGCGGCTGTGCTGTGTGAGGCATTTCAAATATCGTTTCATACCCAAATCACGGCTAGGACAGGCACTTTCGGTAATTGATAGGTAATAAGCTGCCCTTGTTTGAACCACCTATCCATACGGGGATCCCTACCGAGTATTAATTAGGTATTAGTATGTAGGTAGTAGGGACTCCGTACTTGGGGTGTGCCAAAGTGTATTAATCGCGCATTCTTTGACTTTTGGCGGTCCCGTCAGCCTGATACCGTATACCACTGCACACCAGCAACCATTATTATTTCCCTCACTCTGGGCGTGTACGGTAGACTCAGACTTCGTCACCAGGGCTAGTGCATGACACGTGATTAACAAAAAACTTGATTGACTTGTTGCCACTTGTGTGCATCTCAAACGAGGGCGACGTGTAATTAGGAGGAAGAAGAGGCTCGACTGGCACATGCTTGCTGCACCACCTTCTTTGTCCAGGAGTAGGTTTTCTTTTTCTTTTTTTTTTTTCGCGGGGAAAAGTGGGGACGCTCATTCTCAATCGAGACATGAGTGCGCGCGAGACCCAAGCTCTGCCGGCCGTGGACGAGCTACGGTTTCACCCGAGTACCTGTTTCTGAGCGCGCCTGTGCCTGACAACAGCTGACCAGGTAAGGTATCCTGCATCACCGTCCTGTTCCTTAATTCCTCCCTCTTTTTTTTTTCCCTTCCTTTTTTTCCTTCTTTTTTTCCCTCTTTTTTTCCTTCTAGTTACCTAATGATTCTTTGGCTTTCTTGCTGCCCGACTGAAACGTGCCTTGATCTTGCGTGCTCCACCAAGATACAGATATGTGCAAACAAATACTACGGCAAAGTTGAACAAGATAAATGCCCACATGATGCCTGGTTAATTGGCCATGTCAGTAAACTGGTAGTTGATCCTACAACACTCGTGTTTGCAAACATACCAAAGTCTCGCCAAATATATCTCGGAAACACATTGAACGACGCCGCGAATGCTTCTCCAGTTGCATACTGGCAATACCCACAATTGCCATCCGATTGTCGTTCCACGTATCCGCCAGACTGCTGTGCAAACTGTCCAGCATATGTCTGACAATCCTGACCCGGTGGTGGTGGAAAGATAGCAAGCTCCTTAGCCTCGCAGCGAATAGTTTGGCCCTGCGTCAACAGTGCAAGGAAGCCTTCTAGAAGATACTTGAATGGCGTTAGCCAGTACATCCACGAGCGCCAAAAGCTAACCAGCCCTGCATAAGGTACGACGACACCGCAAAACGACACGACTAGGTGCTATTAGCTTTACGCCAAGGTAGGTAGGCAACATGGCAACAAAACTTACTAAACGTGAAGAAGAGCGGCACCAGCAGTGAAGCCAACAACTCATTCGGACTAAACGCAGCAATCGCTTGTCCAAATCCAACATAGAACATTTCAAACTGCATCACAAAAAGCCACACACTAGCTGCAGTGTACCTGTCTCGCGGGAAGCCCGGTGGGAAGTACCAACAGCACCAGTAAATAGTGCCCGCAACAATTCGGTATGGGACTTCGCTCAGAATTGTGCCCCACACCATGGCTGTCCACGAGTATATCTTGGCACTGCCCTCTCGCGACTCGTAGATGGCTCGCATGTTGAGGAAGCGAGGTTGAAGTTGCTGAATCAGGGGCGGCGAAATAGTCAACGTCATGAAGATGGAGAACAGGCGCGACTGCATGTCGATTTGAGAATTGCCCAAGTTCCAAAACGTAAAGCCGTTGAACAAGGCAGTGAATATGTGAAGCATGGTGATTCCCAGCACGTACTCTGGGTCGCGCCAGATGGCTATGAAGCTGCGACGTACAACTGCAAGCCACTGCTGTGCATACGGCATTGCGTATTCGCGGTCGTCTCGGGCTTCTTTATTCTTGGACGCTTCTTGTTGTGACTTCACAATCTCTTGGATTTCCTTGTTCAGCTGCTCCTGCTCGGCAGACTTTTGCCAAACGTCGCCCCAGTCCTGTCCTTTGTAGTCGGGGTTGCCTGCGCCAATGGCTTCGAGCATGTACTCTGCAGGATTCTCTTGTGGTGGACATTTCTTCGCGCCGTTGCGTTCAAGATATCCGAGCAGGTTTTTCGAATCGTGGCCCAGCTCGCCAAAGTACACTGTGCGGCCACCAGATTTCAAAAGGAGAAGCTGGTCAAAGTTTTCAAATAATACGGCGCTAGGCTGATGGATCGTACACAAGATTGCCTGTCCTGCATCGGCCAGTTTGCGCAAGAAGCGAACAATGTTGAAAGCGGCACCAGAGTCCAGACCAGACGTAGGCTCATCCAAGAACATGAGTAGCTCAGGCTTGCTTGCCAGTTCGACGCCAATGGTCAGTCGTTTGCGCTGTTCCTGATTCAGGCCATTTCCACTTGTTCCAATTGCCGCTCCAGCAATATCACGCATTTCAAGAAGATCGATAATTGTCTCGACATATTCGTATTTCTCCTTGATGGGGGTTTCCTTGGGTTGTCTGAGACGTGCTGAGAATTGCAGCGCCTCTCGCACTGTAGCCGTAGATTCGTGTACGTCCATTTGCTCAGCAAAGCCAGTGGATCGTTGGAAAGATGAGGGTAGAGGCTTTCCATCAACGAGAAACTCTCCTCGAACAACTCCAAAATTGATTCGTTGGGCAAGTGTGTTCAGTAGCGTCGTCTTTCCAGCTCCAGAAGCACCCATTAAAGCTGTGAGCTTACCAGGTTTGACATATCTAAATCATAATAGTTAGTCCCCGACTACGTTACGAAAAACGTCGAGAAGTTCCATACCCTTGTACACCATCCAGCAACGTCCTCTCGCCCTTCTCGTACGGGATCGTATAATTAATATCTTGGAACGTAAAGATGGTCTCATTCTTAGCAACACCCTCGACAGTCTTTGCAGACCCGTCAGTGTCACTGGTATTATGCTTCTCTGCAACGGCTTCAGAGTTACCACTCTCTTCATCTTTGGGTAAGCTCTGGGTCTCCATCTCTTTTTCTACCGACTTGGGTACTTGGCCACGCTTATAAATGGTGACTGCACCGCCACCCTTGTTGGGCTTCTGGATCTCCATGCCAAAAGCGGTAAGAGCGACGAAGAAGATGAAGAAAGCACAGATGATGCCAAAATTGCGCCACAGATGCGACCGTGAATACTGGAATGCGGTTTGCATGTAGTCTGCGCCAGAGACAGTCAGAGAGCCGGGAGTATTGCCTTGTAAAGCACAAGATTGATATCGTTCCTGAGCGCCTGGGACCTGAGGAACAATGTAAGGTGGAGTGCACTGAATTTCAAGATTGTAAAATTCGTTTGTGAGAAGTCCTTCGAAGCCGTATTGAATTGGATTCACCCATCGTAACCAAGAGAACCAAGGATGCATTTTCGATGGTGGAATCAGGTATCCTGTATAGACAACAAGAGCTTGTATGGCGACACCAGTGATTCTAGTTGCAATATCCAGAGACCCAACCAGTGCGCCAATGGCGCGGAAAAATGCGTACATGGTCATTGTAATGATCCAAAGGAACAGTAATGATATGAAGAATTGCGAAGCCGTACGTTGGAGATTGGCCATGAAATACACAACCACGTCGAATATGACCACTTGGACGAATACGAGAGGTATATCAACAACGGTTTGTGCAATGGCGTATGCAGCCGGTCGATAGAATGAAAATGACTTGTGCTTGAGAAGTATAGGGCGACTTTCAAAGGCCGCAGTAAGCTCAGCAAGTGCCAATAAGGCTATAACCATTGCTGTTAGCAGAATATCCATCATCAAGATGAAAATGGGTAACGTACCGTTAAAGAGCAACATGAAGAAAATCACACCTCCACGAGGAAATGCTCCAGCAGCAGTAGGTGGAAGATTATAGAACAGTGAGCCGACAATCAGTGCCTGAAAAAGAATACCACCCCATTTCCCGCCAAGTGACTGCTTATCTCCAATCATGACCAGGAACTGGCGTTTTGTGCAGGCAGTGACCTGGGCAGGGAAGGAAAGCGTAAAATTCTTCTTCTTCGTCGCTTTGGTGCGAGCTTCACGTCTGACTTCAGCCTGGCGTTTTGTCTCTCTTTCAAACTCTTCAACCTCTGCGAGATTAGCTTGCGCTTGCTCGCTGTCGGCAAAGACTTTTCCAAATTGTGTTCCGGTGCGCGGGATGCGGTCTTCGTAGCCGTCTCTGATATGTCGCTCGTGATCATCTGTAACTGAGGTCAAGAAGTCTGCTGTTGTCCACCGTTCCGGTCGCGAGAATCCAAGGTTTTTGAAGTACTGTGCTGCGTGTTCTGCAGGCCCAAAGTAGCAACAACGTCCTTCGTGAATCAAGAGCACTTTGTCAAAGAGGTTGTACAGACTCTCGCCAGCTTGGTATAAAGCAACAGAGGTAGAAATTTGCGCCATATTAGTCAACGATCGAAGACTTTGAACGTACTCGAGTGCCGTGCTGGCGTCAAGACCACGAGTCGAGTTATCCCAGGACTGAACGCTGGCTTTGGTAATCATGGCTTCAGCGATGGAGACGCGCTTCTTCTCACCTCCCGACACGCCACGAATGAGCTCATTGCCAACCTTGGTGTTCATAGTATGTTCGATCCAAAACAGCTTCGTCACAACACGCAAGAATTCATTCACGTAATCCTTTCGAGACTCTCCTTCGTTCCTCGAGTCTTTTCCCGGAGTCCTAGTCTTTAGTGCAAACTTCAACGTCTGCTTAACCTTCAGCGTAGCGTAATGTAAATCATCTTCAGGGTTATACAGCACTTCGCTGCGATACTTTTTGCGCATCTCTTCCGCATCCGTGCCGCCATATGTGACATCTCCAGAAATCTCTTCAAATCCAAACCGCTGGTTGCCGATGATTTTTAGGAATGTAGAGCACCCTGCACCAGGTCTGCCGAGAACCAAGCACATTTCTCCAGGTTTAATGCAGCCACTGAAGTCGTCGATGAGTGTGCGAACCGGAGGTTTGCCCGCAGCTTTACGAGGCCCCTTGGTGAATATGTTTTTGGTGAATCGAACGGGATCGGTGAAGAATGTTCCAACAGTAGGTTGTAAAGCAGCGCCGATGCCCATACCCTTTACAGTAAGATGTTTAAACACAACACCCTGATGCCTGGTTTTCTCGTCTTCAGAACCTTCTTGCCGCGTGCGGCCAAACATTTTCGACATGAGATTGTTGATTTCATCCTCTTCTTCAGCACTGGTTGCGGTTCCAGCTGTGTTGCTTCTATGAAGACCACTGGTCAGACTAGTTCGTCGACGCGATAAGACACGAATAAGATCGTCTTCGGTCATGGGTTTGGAGTGTAGTTGTGGTCGGGCTGCACCGACTTCTGCTGGCTTCGTAGCATTCTCGTGATCGGAGTCGGATGAATCAGACTCGACGGGCTCAAGCTTCTCGATAGGCTCGACGAATGGCTCTGGGTCAGCAGCCTGTTTCTCTGCAGGCATGGTCGTACCATGATTAGCGAGGCCATCTCGCGACTCGACGGGCACGACCGTATTCTCCGCAGTACGTTGATTATTCACAACACGTATCGTCCCAGGACCGTACGACACTGCTGTAGTATCTTTCATCGGTCCCGAAAACAATCCCTCCCCATTTCCTGTAGCATGGTAGCTCTGCCTGTGCGTATTCGGCGAGCTCGAAAAGAATGCGCTATGCGTATTCTCTACAGCACGAGGTGTAGGGACATCTTCACCATCGTATTGCGACCCAATATAAGATTGACGCCGACTAGGGTCAGCAGGCGTCTCTATCCATCCTCCTGGAATTTCTGAATCCAAGGGCGTAGGTCTTTCTGCGGGAGCCATGCTCGGGGCTGGCTATAGCCTCGACAAAGGCTGTCAGATCAAAGTCAGGTACAAGTCTAGGTACGTAAGAAGGATGGATGGTTAGGTACCTAGGTATCTAGCGAAGGTATCCTGCAGATCATGAAACAGTTAAATAATGGAATAGCTCGCAATCTATCCACGAAATAGGTTCAAATGGAGATTTTGCAAGGTGTACAAAAAGCAGAAGCAGCAGAGTTGGTTCCCCATAATTTTACAAACGCGTCAACAAGGGAACCTATTACTTATTAGGTACGTAATTGACAAACAATGGCGCCACGCCAAAGTGTTGATGTCATCAGTCTCACTCATTGCACGCTTGGCAGATAACATCGCGCGGGCGGATGCAGCCGCTGTCGATCGATCAGATTGACGATGGATGTTGAGCCTCATGGGTGATGGGATTGTTGGCATGGGATTCTGCTTGTTTGGGTTAGTTAGTGATAGTTGGGGAACTAGTTAATAGGGATAGGATAGCAGCTTTTAATCGTGGTTGAATCAGAGTTACTGAAAGCTTCTCTAACATATCAAGTAGATAGATGATACAAAGCGACTTACGGACTAATTACGGAGTACCATCCCCTAAAAATAATGTTTGGGATGGTTCTCAGCCGCGTCACAACATGAGTTACTACGCAGTTACGTCAAGTGAGACAACGCTAGGAATCTGACTAATCGCATTCCTTGGCAATACCCAGATTGGATGCCACGCTTAGAATATATTAGAATATTAATTTGTTGGTTCCACAAAGGGTTGGGTAATCAACGTCTCACACGCCGTTGCAACGAGTATATCGTGAGTAGTATTGATTGTTAATTGTTCTTGTTGGTGGAGTACTCTATCCACAAATCAATGGGAGAGCGGGGTGTATAGAGAAATAAACAGTTGAGAGCTTCAAATCAATTTGATTGTATTAAAAGCCATGCTCCCACAGAGATGGGAGCACAAGGATCTATATACACAAGCTCGGCGCGAAGGAGAGAGCTCCTTCGACCGAGTCCCAGCAACTTCCCCCTACATACTATGTAGTATACTAGCTCGCCGCTCGCGATGAGATGGGCGATCCCAATATCGGTTGTATGAGGCTCCCATTGGAGCCCTTGTATGGGCGAGCTGGGCGAGGAACGGACAGTTCTGGTGTTTTGGGGTTTGGGGCAACGAACGCGATACCAGCGCGTTCGTTCTCCTTGCGCTAGTCTATAAGTAGCCTAGCGCGCAGACTCCCTACTCAACTACTGACACAACTCTACAACTCTATATACAAAGGAAAGCATTGGTTCAAATCCTAACAGCCGATATTTCTTTCGTGACTAAGACGTGCTAATCTACTAAAAATTTATGCTTGTGTTGCAACGCCCAAAAGACTTTGCCTATCGTCATCCCTCAACCCCCCCATCACATTCTCGGTCTACTGTTGATACTTCTTATGCGCATCAATAACCTTCTGCACCTCCCCCTCGGATCCTAGAAAAATGCCTGATCGATCGTGGATATGCTCAGGGACGACCTCGAGCATGCGTTCCATGTTGCTGTTGACGGCTTTACCGCCAGCTGTTGAGGTCAGCAGTTGAATACACGACAAGTAGAAGCAGACGTACCATTTTCAAAAACCATAGCCATGGGTGCGCACTCGTATAATATCCTCAACTTGCCCTTGGGCGACTTCTTATCTGCAGGATAGGCAAAGATGCCACCGTAAAGCAATGTTCGATATGCGTCAGCAACCATGGAGCCGATATAACGTGCACTGTACGGCTTCTCTCCTTCCTTTGGATTTTTAAGGCTGTGGCACCAATCCTTTACTGGCTCTTCCCAGTACAGGCTGTTGCCCTCGTTGACTGAATAAATAGCGCGCTTCTTGGGGCACTTCATATCTGGGTGTGTAAGGATGAACTCGCCGAATGCATTGTCCAGGGTGAAACCATTGACACCGCCGTCCTTCATGGTAATGACTAATTGGGCCGAAGCGCCATACATGGTGAATCCTGAGGCGACCATTTCAGTGCCTGGCTTCAGCAAGTCCTCCTTCTTGCCCGAAGCACCCTCAGGGAGTTTGTATACCGCAAAGATGGTTCCAACCGACACGCCAGCATCGAGATTGGAGCTGCCGTCGATAGGGTCGCATGCTACTGCATAGCGAGCGTGGGGAAACTCATCAAATACGATGGCCTCTTCTTGTTCCTCAGAGACTAACAGACGCACACGACCGCATGAGCGCATGGCCGAGATGAAGAGCTCATCGCCAATGACATCGAGTTTCTTCTGGTCGTCGCCGGTTGTATTTGAAGTTCCTTGGAGACCTGTGAGCTATTCATTGTTAGCACGTGCCATGTACGACCAAAGCTATCGAGGGCGTACGTTGATCAGAGTCGCTCTTCGAATATAATACGCAATGCTCTTGAACGCGAATTGGAGGGCATGGCAGAGTAGTCTAGGGAGCAAATCAGCTTTCCAACCTGCGCCACTTCGCTGGGTGCCCATACGTGAAGTCTCCAGTAGCTTCCTTGTGCTTTGCTTGTTCTTCAGTCAAGAACCGGGTGAGCGTGATAATGTCTGTGTTGACAGCTTCTTGCTTTGCTGCTCCATTACCGTTAGACGCCATGTTTTCTGCGACTTTCTAACCGTGCCTTTGGTGTTCTGAGCAGTGAAGATGTGGACGGGAGCACAAGGAAGAGAAAAAGGCAGGTTGTGAGGGGGGGATTCTTTTTTGGTAACAGGTCACAGATCAAGATCGTCCAATGCTCAAAGGCCCGGAAGGACGACTATGAAGTCACAAGAATAGCGTTACAAGTGGGTAGAGTCGGGCAGGCGGACCACATTTCGGTATTGGTCTGGGTAGATGAACTGGTTGGGGGAGAGCTTCCCCTCGGCAAAGCACCGTCACGAGCTCGCCAGGACTCTGCAGTGTATGCACTGTTGTGCAGCAGCCAGACCCCGGAAAAGCGCAGAGCCGCCTTCCAACTCGCAGACAGCTCGTCGAGCATTGACAAGCAGCTCGTCGCGCTTTGTTACGGGCGCTTAGGTGATGATGATGATGATGATGATGATGATGATGATGACACTGCGGACAACATGTGGAGGGGGAGATTGGTGGGGGGGCTGCATGGTCCCACCAACGTTTGTCCCGACCCGACATGTTCCGGCCCGCGGACGTAACATGCTGCTTCACTAGAACTAGAAGTATCTTGTAGTCATCAATAATTAGTTAGCACTAACTAACTACCTAGTCATTAACTATACAAAGCCAGCTGCCAAATTCTATCACAAACAATAGGAGCAAGCAGTACCTAGTTAAGTTGAACAAGAAAAAAAGAAAAGCAATTTTTATACTACAGACGCTATACATACACGCCTAACCCATGCAAATGTATACAGCAAAATGATCCCATCCAGCAGGATAGAGCCAAGCCAAAATGAAACGGGAAGAAATGTCATTATTTCCCAATGTCCATGCATCTTTACTCGCCCTTTAGCTTATCCTGCTTGACGGTAAAAGCCATCTCAAGCAGATCCTTCTCTTCCTTCTTATGCGAGTTCTTCAGACCCGTCGCAACAGACGCACTGGGGTTCCGTCCAGCATACATGACGTGTCTCCTGTTGTGATATTCCGTCTGGTTCAACAGCGTCTCGATTCTGGGCTGAGTAAAGCTCCAGGCACCTGCATTGAGCGGCTCTTCCTGACACCAGATGATATTCTGAGCGTTGGGATATGAGTCGAGGTTTTCCTTGAGCTGTTGCCAGGGGAAAGGGTTGAGCTGCTCAATACGGGTAATGGCAACATCCTTCAGACCGCGTGACTCGCGTTCCTTGACAAGTGCAGCATACACCTGTCCCGTGCAGAGAATAACACGTTTAATCTCCTCATGAGAGTCAATCTCACCGCTGGAATGTGCAGGATCTTTGATGATCCATTCGAAATGCGAATCGCCAGTGAACTCATCAAGACTTGAACGGGCTAGTGGATGCCGGAGAAGCGATTTGGAGAAGAATAGGATGAGGGGCTTACGGAACTGGCGGTTCATTTGTCGGCGCAGAAGATGGAAGTAGTTGGATGGCTTCGTAGTATAGGCAATCTGAATATTGCAATCCTGGTGCTGACGGTCAAGCTTATCGGGAGATGGGAAGATGCGAGGATCCTCATTGACCAATTGCAAGTAACGTTCCATACGACCAGAAGAGTGCTCAGGGCCCTGGCCGTCGTAGCCATGAGGCAAGCTCATGACAAGACCAGAACGCTGCAGCCACTTCACCTCACCCGAAGCAACAAATTGATCAATGATAACCTGGGCGGTGTTGGCAAAGTCACCGAACTGAGCTTCCCACATGACAAGGGCATTCGGCGAGGACAGCGAGTAGCCATATTCGAAGCCAAGACTGTAATCAAATTAACCAAAGTTATGTGCCATGAAATATATGCACTTACACTCCGTATTCGCTCAAAGACGAGTTTGAAATGGTAAAGGTTGCCTGGTCCTCGCTGAGGTTCTGCAAGGGGGTATATGTCTTTTCAGTCTCCTGGTCGTGGAGTACAGCATGGCGCTGGGAAAAGGTTCCACGCTCAACATCCTGACCAGAAACACGCACGTGGTGGCCTTCCATACATAGAGTTCCAAAGGCCAAAGCCTCTGCCGTAGCCATGTCAATGTTTTGGCCTTCTGTCACGGTCTTTGTGCGGCCAGCCAAAATACGCTTCAGGTTACGGTGAATTGTGAAGTCTTCTGGTGCACTGCCAATTTTCTCGGCAATGTGCTTCAATTGTGGCTCCTCGACTGCGGTGGGAAGATGTGGTAACACTTCAGTGGCGAGCTCCTTGGGCGATTTGAATCCGTTCCAGGCAGATGTAAGCCATTCTTTGGCTGAGGGTTGGTACTCCTTGCTGCGGTTGAAGCTCTCATCAAGCATGCCCCATACCCAAGCCTTGTGTTCATCAATGTCCTCTTTGGTGAACGTCTTCTCGTCGAGGAGCTTCTTGACGTAGATATCAAGAGTTGATGGCTGCTCTGCGATCTTCTTGTACATCAAAGGCTGGGTGAAGAAAGGCTGATCAGTCTCGTTATGACCCGACTTTCGGTAGCAGACCATATCAATGACAACGTCCTTCTTGAACTCAGCTCGGAAATCAGCTGCAAGTTGGCAGACAAAGTTCAGAGCCTCCACATCATCGCCGTTGACGTGGAATACAGGAGCGTCAATAGCCTTGGCAATATCAGAGCAGTAAGGAGTTGACCGAGAGAAACGAGGATCAGTTGTGAAACCAATCTGGTTGTTAACAATGATATGAATGGTGCCTCCAGTATGGTAGCTGGGGAGCGAATGGAAACCCATTGTCTCATACACGATGCCCTGTCCCGCAAAGGCTGCATCACCATGGAGCAGGATACCCATGGCAGTACGTGCTTCCTTTTCATCGTTGTTGTAGTGAAGGATAGCGCGAGTCTTGCCCAGGACAACTGGGTCTTCTGCTTCAAGATGAGAGGGGTTGGCAACCAAAGACAGCTGCACACGCTTGCCGGATGGGGTGGGGCGTTCAAAATTCATACCCAAGTGGTATTTGACATCGCCCGAACCCTCGTCACTGGGCTCAGCGGTTCCAGCAAATTCACTAAAAATGGACTCGTTGGGCTTCCTGACAACATTGGACAGCACGTTTAGACGGCCGCGATGCGGCATGCCGATGACAATATCCTTGACGCCATAGTCGACGCTGCGGTCAATGAGGGCCTTCATCCCAGGAATCAAGCTCTCTCCTCCTTCGAGACCAAAGCGCTTGTCATTAGGGTACTTTGTTGCCAAAAAGGCCTCGAAATTGGTACCCCAGATGAGGCGGTCCAAGATGCGGCGCTTCTCGTCTACAGAGTACTTGAAGGGTTGCGGGATCTCGAGGCGTTCACGAAGCCAATCGCATTGCTCACGGTCGGGAATGTGGATGTACTCGACGCCGTAAGAGCCGCTGTAGAGGCGTTCGCAGGCATCGATGATTTCTCGGAGCTTCATTTTCTTGCGTTGCTCAGTCTTGAATCGAGGCAGGATACCAGGACCCAGCTCAATCTCCTGGTCGAGGTCCTTCTCGGTGAAGTTGTAGTGCGACAGCTCGAGCTCACGAGGTTTGCTATATCCAAACTGTTCCGCCTCGCTGCGGATGCCCAGCGGGTCGATCTTGGCCTTGTGGTGTCCTCGTGCCTGGTACGCACGTACAAGCAGCTGAACCTTCAAATGGGTCATGATATCCGAGCCTTCACTGGGGCCCATGCCCATTCCCGGCTTGAAGTCGGGGCCGATGCCGCCGTGGGGCGCAATCAGTGTCGGTGGCGGCTGGAAGGCCTGCGACACGGGCATGTCGCCCGACTCCATGTTGCGGAAGTAGACCTGCCATGAGACGTGCACACTCGAAGGGTCGCGTTTCCACAGCATGTACATTTCGTCGACATAGTTGGCGGTGTTGCCTTGGAGAAACGAATCGTTGGGGTCCTGGGGCTGTTGTTAGCCATGTCATGGAAAAGGGTTGCACCTGAAGCCCGGAAGCCACGCACAACGCCCTTGTTGGTGTCCTCGGCAGCAACGGCGTAATTGCGTCGCTGCGAGAGATGCAGAGGCCGGCGACATGTCTGGAGAGCCGCTCTTGATGACGATGAGGCGGCAAGTGTGGAACGAGCTGTAGCCGCCGGCAAGCTCTGGAGCTTTCGGGCGCACTGGCGCAAGGGAATGCGCAGCATGTTGCAGTATTACAAAGAGGGCGTAGAGGGGAGGAGTCTTTTGTATATGTACTCAGTGTGTAGCAGATGCAATCGTGGATGTATTAATTAACGAGGATGAGCTCGGCCGTGACGGGTTAGCGTGTTTTCAGGTAGTCAACTAATAGCGACAACTTCTCTGGGGCTCGAGTTGGACAAATGCCGCAACTCCATGCATGTAGTACGTGCAGGACTGAGGACTGGGATTAGGTATTGTTGGGTCAAGCTACAGAGTAATATCTGTCCTTATCATTCCTACCTTTCCGAACACATGACTAAGTATGGCCATATTACCTATTTGGCAGATGAAGTCAAGAGGCCATGGGACCACCAGGCTTCACGACTACTGACCAATGGCAGACGAGCACTTAGCTAAGCCAACACCAAGCTGCGCTGTGACGCTGTATGCGACAAAAATCGTCGGATAATCGGATATGATATCCGACGTATCTTGGCTTTTGCAAAAACTGCCCTATTCATTACTATTAAATACAGAGCAATAGGTATTGGTTACTTTTTCTCCAAACTCGGATCCCAGCCAAGGGCTCTGTCAGTCTGTTTGCTCAGTTTGCAATGGACTTTTGTCTGCATGTGAGGCGGCTGTTACATCACGTGATCCGCGATCTGGAGAATCCATAACAGGACTAGCGCGGCTGTTATCACTTCTTTGAGGCTCCCCGGTGCCTCGCCCCCAGCCATACGAGCCAGCCCTCTTCCACCAACATGTCCACTGCTGCCGCCCTCTACAAGAAGCAAGATGGCACTGTATCTATATCTGCGGATGGCAAGACCGTCAGCTGGAAGTCCGCCAGCGGTGCTGCCCCCCCATTGTCTATAGCAATCGCAGACATTGGCAGTACGTATAGCTCATTCCGCTGAGTTGTATACTCGTGGCTGGAATTAACTCTGTCAGATCTTCAGCAGACTTCTGCCATCTCCGCAAAAGCCTCTATTAAAATTGTCGTACCAGAGACCGCTCCCCAAGCCGGCAACTATACGCTTACATTTACATCTCCCGCTGCACGTGAAGACCAACAGGCAATAACCGGCCAGCTGCGCAAATGGATAGAGGCTCCCAAAGCACAGAGTGCACCAGCGCCCGCGCCTGTTGATGGTGACAGCAGCAATGGCACAGGAGCATCGGCCGCTATGGCCATTGCGCGGACGCTTACGCCGCTTGCAAAGACTGAAGATTCTTACGACGATGCGAAGCTGCTCGCAGATTTGGATCTTCAGATGTCACTGCTGAACGTGAATCCTGCCCTCCGCCAGCGCTTTGATCGCGCCTTGGCAGATAAGCCAGACTCTGTCTCTTTGGGACAGTTTTCAAATCAATTCTGGTCTACCAGAGTGCATATGCTTCGGTCACACACCACTGAAAGATCTCAGGCAACAGGAACCTACAACGTTCTCTCGGTCATCAAGCCTAGGACTGTCAACGGCGCGCTGATGTTGAGCCTGACTAAAGAACAAATTGAGCTACTCTTTCGACAACACCCAATAGTCCAGAAGGCTTACAACGAGAATGTCCCTCAGCTGAGCGAGACAGACTTCTGGGAAAGGTTCTTTCATAGTCGCTTGATGAAGAAGCTCAAAGGCGAACGTATCCAAGACAAGGATGTGCTTGATCCTAAACTGGACAAGTATCTCAAGTTTGATGAGGCCATCCATGACTCGCAGCAGCTTATGGACTCCATCCCCCTGTTCATTAATATCGAAGGCAACGAGCAAAACCACAGTCAGAAGCAGGGCAATCGTCTGGACTTCACAATGAACCCTTCAGATAATGACAAGGCACCGATCCTGCGAATTCTGAATCGCATGAGCGAGAAGATGTTGAAGGAAGTCCCATCGTCTGACGCTAACCGCCACGCTCCTGCCGGGCTAGACGAGGATACATATAAAGAATTGCAACTTCGAGACCTCCAACGCGCCGATGATGACAACAGGGTAGTGCTCCAGGTTCAAGATCAAAGTCGATTTTTTTCGGCTGGGCAAAGTGTTCACACATCAACAAGTGCTGCTGCGTATACAAAGCGAACTCCTGCTCAGGTCTTGTCTACTATGCAGCAAGATTTCAGCGTCATCAACGCGAATCAGAGCAAAAGCATAGGGGTTGATCTCCAGACTACCCTGGGTATTGATGATGATAGCAGCAGCGACGAAGAAAAAGCCTCAAAGCCCAATACCAAGGTTGGTAACAAGGCTTCGCGAAGCAAAGCCACCTCACAGATCGTATCAGCCATTAAGAAACGACATCTTCACGATGATGATTATTCTTATTCCACAACAGTCTCCGGTAGCACCCAAGCACGGAAGCTATTCCTTTCTGAAGGTGTCCTCAACAACCTGGCAATAACGCACAATACGACCGTGGAGTTCCTGCACTATTTCTGGGCAGTTTTTCACTCGGGAGATCCTGAGCGTGCCAACGAAGTAGCCAAAATGATTGAAACGCTCGACAAATCTTTGGATAGAATCAAGGCAGTTGCCGAAGCTGCCGAAGCTGAGCGAGCAACTCACCTAGATCGGTACAAGCGTGAGGTCGAGTCGTACAACCAGCGAAGCAACAAAAAAAAGAAGTATGATCCAGAAAATATTAAAGGTGGGGCGAAAGCAGTCAATCAAATAGTGGAGCCAATCCTTCGAGCCATCAATACTGCCCGCACTCAATATCAGAAGGCTTTGCAGGAACAGATGCGCCAAGCCGTACCCGTAGTCACACTATGAGGAGCATCACTGACTTGACATTGCGAACCCTCATCCAAGAACGCCATTACCAGGCTACAAATTGTCGGGGTCCAATTCGGTCCCTGCTAGAACCATAGAATTAAGGATTGGCAAATATGCCAGTACAATTCAATTGCCTGGACGACATGCATACATATGCTTTCCCCGAGCCCCGATGTTTCGTGTATGCAGCTATGTTATGCAGGTTCAAGGTGACACAAACCTTTTGGTAAGTGCGCCCAATAGACCAACACACATCGCCAACGTCTCATCTTGGATCGGGCTTGTTGACCCCCCCAGGCGGTGTTTTAATTTGAGCAATGGAAAGCTCTCAAACTAGTAATATCTGTGGAACAAAGGGCCGATAACCAAAGTTGCGTGTCCTTTTTATGGTAGTAGTCGTCCATCCTATAACCACTAGCTTTCTTCACACGTAAACGGTTCGAGGCACCCGAGTAATAATGGCCTGGTTTTCACTTAGCTGGACGGTTCACCATGACGAAGTCATAAGCTATTCAAGGGCTACCGTCTACTCTTTCGCTTCAAGTACACAATATGACAAATGCTATGCAGAAGACGAAATCGATAGTCCTTGAATAATCTGGAATGTCAATATTCTAAAGTTTTTGCGAACCTAACTCTGCATATGCTACCACCGTTTGCGTGAGACTTGAGAGCTTCTGCTTCTTTAAGATCTGCTTTCCAACTTACTGAGGTGGTGGCATGGGCCGATTCAATTCCGGACGTTATTTTCTTTCTCTCATTACTACCAGTTTATATGCCGTTCATGTTACTTTCATCATGTCTCCGGATAGAAGGCAACCTCACAGAAACGGTAGGTCAGCGCCTAGGGTATAGCACAGTCGTGCCAGTTTTCGGTCAAATTGAAGAGTTACATGCTTATTGAAGATACTAAATAAGTACCAGGACCAGCGACAGACCTGCCTAAGTCCAGAAACGATTTTGGGGCCAGATGTAAGGACATGAGCCATGATCCCGACAGTAATTCGTATTCGAACAGAGGATATAATTGACAAAGAGGATAGCCCTATGGCGATTAGAAGACCTACGTACCAAACGCCCATGTTAATTTTGGCTGGAATCCAATTCCAAGACACCTCCAACATCTACAAGGAAGGCGCCTTTCAAGGTATGTTTTTGTCGTTTGTTCTGATGCTCTGCTTGACACATGCAGATTTGAATAACCCGAGATCAAAGACGTTCTTAGCGATAGGTGTTGTGCACCGGATCCCAATAGGCACCACCGCTGACAGGCCCTGGACCTATTGATGCATGTCAGTAATCAAGCACCAGCATCACCGTATGTCCTCAACTCCAAGCCAAAAACTTACCTCCACGACTGGAACTTCCTGTATTAGCTGTCGATTTACGAGCGTCTCGGTTGTCCCTGAACAGAGCTATCAATATTTCAACGTAGAAAAGACTGGGCAAATTAGACAAACCTGTAACGGAAGCTGTGCCAGAGATACCACCTAGCAACCCAATTCTCTTCGCTGACATTTGTTTGATACCTACCCAGGGCGTAGTATGGCCTCGTCTGCGGACCAGCATTGTTGACAACAGTCAGAATTTCTCGATGTTTTGCAGTCTCTGATATTTCGTCCCATTTGTATGGCGTTCGGACTGATGGGTCCTGTCTAGAATGATCTGTCAAATTCTGCGGATTTCTACTGAGGCTATCTCTGGCATTCTGTGCGTCGTCCTGTACAATGTCAGCAGACAAATTGATCGACCAGGCGGGAGCCTTGCAAGCAATAACCTATGGATCTGTTCGGTGAGCCCCAGACGTGCAAAGAGCTCTTTTTTGTCGGCGCTTTGAGCTAGAGGCGCTTGGCTCATTTTTGAGGAGCAAGCCCTGGAATCAAAGTGCAAGCACTTCAAACACTCAGGGAAACAATCGTCCAGGACTAAAACTCAAGATCTAGTTGTGTTCAGTAGCAGGGTACAGGATGCTGGCCCCTCTCAAGGTCTTATAGTTCATTCTTGGCTAGTGTCCATGGCTAGATTGGACCCAGGGCTCATTGTCATGTGATACAGATCCTGTTATCTTACACGGTTACTGCTGGGGGCGCTAGTGCAGCAGCCTGCACCGCTGCCAGAGCGGGAGGAACTGAGACTCCACTGTTGGTTGAACCTCCTCAGCCTTCACAAGCGCTCATTCGGACCGAACCGACATCCCGTCGAAGCGCCCTCGCACACATGACGATCACAACACCCCTGGATGTGCAGTGCAGCTGTTTCTCTTCCACCATATTTGCCGATTCCTGGCGTGGTCATGTGGATCACGCTGTCACTCGACTAGATGGCATGCAGTCGAAACAATAGGTAACATACCTATTTAGTTGCACATGGTACCGTCACTCCGAATCGATGCCTGCCGCGCCGCCTACCGCAAAGTGGCTGCATAAGGATTCGAACGGTATTGGTTGGTTACTTCCAGTCTATACACCTGCTTGGTCAAACTTAAAAGCAGATCATGCTGACCGAGCTTCACCTCTACCACTTCTAGTAGTCGGAATCGTGCACAAGTCAAGTCCCAAGAGCCAGGCAGACGGAATTAGGCGCTCGAGCAGGGCAATCGGACTGCGACAGCACACCTCGAGAGCATCCTCTCAACACGCCATCTTCAGTACATCAAGCAGAAACCGGACAGAATAGGTATGCAATATTGAGTGCATTGTACAGGTCCTGAATCAGCCCATTCTAGTGGCACTGCTTTGGCCTCTAGCATTGCCCCAGATGGATCTACAAAGCATGATGATAGGTGGGGGCTATAAGGTATGACGCTGCCTGCGAAAGGCGCATTTGCTGGATGGAACAGGAAGGCGATCACTTTCTCAGCCACGGAGATCAACAAATCGAAGGTGAGATCCTCAAAGGCGTCAAGATCCATTTGTGGTATAGGCAGAAGTGAGGAGGCAAGATCAACGAGCAGTAGCATCTGGAGAATGGGAAGCGGAGACACTACAGGCGGAAGACGGACACACCATTCTTTTACCCCTGCCATGATAACTTCAGCCACCAGATCCGGAACGTCTTTGAGTGGAAACCCGAGCATCAAGCCCTGACACGCGACATCAGATCAAACAAGCTCAAGCCAACTGGGAATGATTTGTTGGAATTCCAGAAACCTAATTGAAGGCTTCTATACACGGTAAGTGTGATATTCTAGCCTAAAAATCAGATGGCGCTCAAGGGCGTGACGAATGGATCCAGTGCCAATTATTGGCGTGAGTTGTGACTGATTCTAGGTTCGGCCGACAGCGACGGCGCCTCTAGAGTCTAGGACTCTAGCCATTGACTAATAGCCCTTGCGCGTTGCGTTGCTTTGGACATATGCTTGATCCCTGCTGCAGTATATCCGTCGTCTTCGCAAGGTTGTAACATGTGCATCTGAGATCCTTATATGTATATAGTGGCATGTTACGCCATTGGCTGGTATTCTGAAGCGAGCGAATAGACGCATGCAGCACAGTTCCCCACCCTAGCGTCAAATGGCCTTTTCATGTACAACATGCTCAATGCCAACATGGATGCAATCACGCAACTCCAATTGACCCACGCGAAAACCATCACCGTATTCATCTGACAAGGCCTCATGTACCCTAATATACTCGCTACTTTTGGTCGCACTGGAGCCACATCAGGTGCTCCCGTCAACCCAGCCCGGCCAGGTGTCACCTAAGATTCAAGAAAGACTCGATAATACTGGTGAACTGGTGGCGCTTAGTTGTTGCTCATGTCCCCAGAGACCGCAAGCAGTCTGCAACCGTAGCCAGTGTGCAAATCGCCGTCTGTGGGGGTCACAGCAATTCTGGTCCTAGAGTAGTACTTCGTGGGCTCCAGACTCCCAGTTGAAAACCTAAGACTTCGACAAAGAAAAAAAGTAATTATAGCTGGCCTGTCTGAACTTCTAAAGCAGGCATAACCCGCAGCTGTGGATTATAGACTTGGCTCGAGGCAATCCCTGGTGGCTACGCTTCATATCCTCGAAGCAATGCTGACCACCTCTTGTATTCACCCGGCTCTAATGCAGTCAGCTCCACCCTGCAGACCCTGGTCGTATTCCGTACATAGCAGCAAGGCGTTACAGTAGGTATGACAAGCCCTGCCTCTCTGCATGGTTGGGAATCGAGATTAGAGTTGGGCCTGTCTACATAAGCTGTGACAATCTAGTCCATGTGCAGCCGTGTGGCCATCTACTGACTGACTTGCTGCATGAGGAGCTGGCCTGAGTGATAGGAAGCGAGACATCAGCCTCACAGGGCACACCCAGGGAGTGCGACTTGGGGTCAGACGTTGTTTTTGAATACAGCACTACCTGTTGTACTGGGATACTATGCTTGCATTGGTTTTACCCCTTGGAGGTCGGAAGAGCAGCTTCGTTCCTGTGAGCCGGGTTGGCGATAGTTGCACAAAACGCACTGTTTTGGAGGTGTCGTGTCCGTTGTAGAACTAATATGACATTTAGCACGATGCCCTCGAAGGAAAGTACCACGAGGATAACTAAGCTTTGCTGGAGAAATGCAGTCGGAGCACACCTGCCCAAACCAAGTTGACAGCACAGTAAGACGTAAGTAACGATTGGAGACTTCACTGCAACTCGAGGTCAGGAAACAGAACAGAGTCGTCCTGACGATTCTATGCTCAACTGACATGACTTAATTGATGCCTTGCAGGACATACGACATTACACCTCGATAATTAGCAACGCTCAGCACATATCTAGCACTAGCACACCGCTTTCCCTGGTTGACCGGCGCTGGTGGCTTCGCTGGAAGCAATGAACAGACACCCCGCACAGGGACAAGTCCACCAAATTGTCGTTTCGAGTTCTGACAGGCCAGTACCGAAAACAGGGAGGTTTTCTAACAGTCTCGGGTATCAGATCGTGCAAGGAGACGGCTACGCTCCTCTTTGCAACATCATGGCAAGCCACGATGGCGAGAATGCTGGCCCTGACCACCAGCGAACTGGCCCCAGCCAATTTTCGATTCCGCTCGCCAATCGCCCCAATGGAGGACCGCTCGCGACTATCATTGAGCAGGGCTCTTATTCTACTCTGAACTCACACGGATCCTTGTTGACAATGGCCCATTACGCATCTCCAGGCAGTAACACTTCGCCAGGTCATGCGTCACATAGACCTGCACAAAGCCCGGACGAAAACATTCTCAGCCTGATACAGGAGGAGTCCCCTGTCAGGCAGAGCGTAATCGAAAGTACTGAGACACAGGATACGGCGAAACCGCCACACGACGTTACCACGCCAACTACGCCTCACACATGTCTCCAACTGCAGACCCCTCAATCTCAAATTATTGTCGAAGAATCTGATGTTACTGCCAACAGATTGAGGAGATTCTTTCATGGCGTGTGCGAAAACCTACGCGGTCCTTCACGAACATGCTCTGAATCGCCGTCAGCAAGCTTTGTTGAGCCCAGCGCGGAAGGGTCGGGGTACAGCGCGGATAGCCGGAGGGGCAGATCCGAATATCATGACGGATTGATTCTGCAGAATCTCCATGAAAGTCCAAACGTAACTTATGCTTCATTTTCGGCTGAAGTTTCAAAGCCCAATGCTCCGACTCAGGCCATTCATCGTAAGGTTTCATTGACAAATACCTCTATATCGGCCCATTGCTATCCATCCTCGCTCGAGCCTGCGTCTTATCATCTCGGACAATGTGAAATTGTCTATAGCGAACATAGCTTGCCAATAACCTCGCTTGCAACGTGCAACCATGGGCAGCCTTCGTCCATACGCCTCATTCCACCAAAACCACGCGACGTAGCGCAAGACGAGGACCCGGCTGGTGTACCAACGTCTTCAAAACATGGTAACAACAAGTCAGCTCAGTACACCTTGAGTGGCGTTTTTGCCCCTCACAGCAGCTCCTCGTCTATGGAGAAGTGTAAGCGCGGAACGGATATAAGCCGAACCCCGAGTTTCTGTGGTACTATGTCAACGTCGTACTCAGGTACGGTATTAGGGGTCGATCTTGACCTTCAGCACACGGCTCCCAATCCAATCCACCAGTCGAGCTCGTCTATGCCTGTATAGTTCACACCGCAAGCTGCAGGGCTCGACCGCCAGACCGCTTCGTCAGAATCTGTGGAAGAGACCCAGGAAGCGGTTCCAAAACCTACTCATCACTCAATCAACTCATATGCGTTAACAAGTCTACTACCAATAGCTGCAGCTTCGGGACTTGTGCAGCCAAATTACAATACTCCCAAGATTTCCTTCTATGCACCCTCTGGCAATCTTATTCAGCTGGAAGGCAGCTCGTCGCCCAAGACGAGCACGATATTATACAGCAGCTCCCCGCCTTGTATAAAAACATCACATGATGGAATCCGGGGAAAGTCGACTACTCATGAGTCGGACAAACGCCCACCGACCAGATACGAACGGCACAGCAAACCAGCACTCACCACTGGTCCATCCCTGATCTCACACCTCCCTGGCCAGTTCCACCACCAATACAAGCAAAAGTGCCACGGCAGCCCGCTAACTGAATCATGCGATTCTGTCATTATAGTTACGCCGGCGGTGAAGGGATGTGGTGGACTGGTCAGAACTCGAAGCCTGATTCCACGTAGTGGGCCACGCCGCAAACCAGACGAAAACACTCACAACCCATCACGCCGAACAAAGCACTACCAATCCATCAAGTCGTCTCTACAAGAAATGCGAAGTCGAGTCCAATCCCATCACAATCGCTTGATTGCATTTCCCACCCACTCGCAGACCAACAAGAAACGCAAAACACCGTGCAAGCAAAAGATGCGCAATCCTAGTCACGCTAAGGCCCAAGCTAATCCAAGCCCTCCGCGCAACCCCAAGCGTGCAATGCGAACCCTTCTTCTCGCACAGCCAGCTCCAAAGCACGAGAGGGGCGCAACTCTAGGCCCCATCGCTGCCCACGCACTACGCATTTGCTTTTGCCAGCCATACGACGGCGCCGGCGAGCATTCTGGATGTACCGGTACAGCTTTAGACGCGCCGCCTAGCAATCACACCGCAAGATCCGAATGCGAAGATCAAGCTACTCGACTCGTAGCCGCCGGCACCCGCCGGCACACCACCACCACCACCAGCGAAGCCAAATCGAGATGGGTATTTTGATTAATTACAATAATTATTCATAAATACACCAAATGCTGTCCGCAATGAACGAATAAGCCCACCTCTCTTGGTCACGGGACAAAAAGAAACTCTACCCACCTAGCCTATATCACAGACTATTGAATACTTGCGTATACCCTGGGCAGACGAGAACTGCAAACTAGGTAGTCGGTCGACTCGTCGATGATACGAAAACTTGATTGATGGGTTCTCGTTGCTTCCTACCTGCCCATGTATGTATACCTATCTAACTATTAATTACTTTTGTAATATTACATTTGGCTTTGATATTACAAGGGGGGGGGGTTTTTTTTTTGAAACAAAGTGTGCTTTCAGCCGCGCAAAGAAAAAATTCTGGTCTTTGTAAAGTAATTAGCACAGTGAATTTGACTATCCGATCAGCTCAATTCTGGCTGTGAGTGAGGGTAGAGGGTGAAGCATTTTCTTTTCTTTTTTCTTTTTTTTTTTGGAGGAGGGAGGGAGGGGGGGGGTGAGATACGTAATATTGCAGAAAAGATCACGTTTTTTTTTCAAAAGAAAAAAAATATAATTGCATGGCTAGGTTTGCCCGTTGTGGTCGGACGTCGTCGTTGGCTAGTTTTGTTTTTCCTCGATTGAGTTTGGCTAGTTAATTATTAGTTAATTACTTTTTTGTTTTTGGACTAGTTAGGCTTGACTAGTCAACTAATATTAACTCTTGAGATCCTACAACAACAGCAGCACGGTAGAACCGAGGGATTGCCGATGTGGTGGTCCATCTGCTTATGATAATAACTCGGTAGTAGAAGTTATTTATCAGGTATCCTGTCTCGTGGCGAATTTTTTTTTCTTTTTCTTCTTCTTTCTTTTTCTTTTTTTTTCTTCTTCTCTTTTGCTGCTAACTACACACTAACTAGACCGTTAGACGCCATGTCACATGTGCTTACTCTTGATTGACGCCATACTATACAGCATAGCGTAACATAAAGCAACCAGGTATTGAGTGTAATATTGATTGTTACGATTGACGCTTGTCAAGTCAAACACCGCACCGCTAATAGCTCTTAAGTTGCACTGGAAAAGTCTTCTAGATTACCTAGATGTGGGATCTATTCTTGGAAGACCATGGACATCGTTTCCTTGGTTTTATCTAGCGACCTCCAGTACCTTATTACAATACCGTGCATGTACCTACTTATCCTTTACTAATGCACTCAGTGACGTCTGTTAATACCTAATACCTACGCGAATATATCATAGGGTCTTAGACTTGGAGTCGGTTATTAATCATCCGCGCCTAACTAGTGCAAGCCTCCGCGGTGGGATATACACGCCACAGCAGCCAGCAGCTAGTTAATTAGCAGTTGCAGTTCTCGTTACGAAGTATACTATGGACTGGTTCGGGCTAATTACCTTTTCTCCCTAGGACTAAGATTAATGAACACAACTGTGTCTCGAATATCTAGGGCCTTGTCGGGAATGGAAGCATTTCAATCCGCAATGCCCAACAATTCCAATCGATATCAAGAATCGCGCGATTCTGCTATCTTGACGCATGCACGCCGGGTAATGCGGAGAGTACTCCGGCGCACCGCAACGAGCATTTGCAGGAATATATATAACATAGTTATATATAACGTAGACACAACGGTCGATGAATACCAGGGCTTTGTAGTATGTACTGACCGTTAACTCGGTAAGTATTGATTACAGGATCCTGGGATCAACGTGTTACAGCTTTACAAGGAACAAGCTGGCGCGTGCTATCAAGACAAAGGAAACGGTCAATAAAACGTGTGAAGGCCCAAGCGATGCGCGACAAGCGCTCCTTGATTTTGTAGCTGCATGACAAGTGTGTAGCGCCGGCCCAACCTTGCTAAAAGTGTATTCACGCTGACTGCAATACTAGAGCAAGTAAGTTTCAGGGCAAAACTTGGTAGTTATCGCGGTGGATCGATGGGTTGATGAGTCATGACGGCATGGCAAAGCGTCAGGTTGATTAGGTTTGCAGGATGAAGACCAGTAATGGCAAAGGATCGTGGCCAAGGGTACATGCTACTGTACTGGTGGGTATGTCAATGACTATGTCGATTTAGATTTGTCTGCCCACAGATCCCTCCAAAACTGCTTGAAGCCGTATTGCTTTGTAGTCCGCTCATCCCTGATCCTCACCGGTCCGCCAGCCAAGGTTTGAAACAAGCTCTTTTCTCTTGTACTCTGCCCAAAGCCGTCCATGCTCGGCGGCGTCCGACGATATGTGCGGTCAAGGATTTCCTGCGCCAGGTGGGGTGCAATATCTGCAAAACAACTGTTCAATTCTCGCTGTAGGTTGAAGTAAGGTCGTTTAGCAAGCTCAGGTGCTTGTAGGTTGTAAGACCGACACTTGTCATTCAGGTCTTTGATTGCAAGAGTGTGGTAGGCTGACTCGGTGCGTTCCCACTCTGGATCTCGGAACGGGAAAGGTGCTGGTGGAACAGTGCTTGCAGATGTGCTTAATGGAGCGTCGTAGGTCTGGGCAGAGGCAGCAGTAACCATCGCTACTGGAGAGGCCTCTGTAACAGCCTCGGATGGGCTTCCTGACTTGACTCGCTCGACAACCAGCTCTTCGCTGATTGTGGATACACCGCCCTCCGAGGCCCCCAATGCCGGCCTTACTTTCAGCTCTCCAGATAGCGTGATCTGTGAGAGCTGGCCTTGGTTGTCTACAGATGTCAGAACCTCGGGCTTCTTCTTCAGCGGGTTGGCGGTAAGCTCGGCCTTTGCATATGCCTCTGCTCGCCGTATCTGATCTTGCAGCGTGCCACCCTTGCTTGAGATAATACGTGCAGCATGTCTCTTCCAGTCGGCCCGCAATCGAGTCCGGAACTTCCTCGTAGCGGTAGTAAGCTCTTGCTGCTTCTCGATCCAGGGTGGGACGATTTCCTGCCTCTGAATGATTTTATTCATGAAATACTCAGTCGTGTCTATGAAGGGGCTCGAAGCATTATAATCGCGTTCCACATTCTTCCCCTTTCCCCGGGGTAGGTTTTTGAATTGGCCACGAGCAATTGCGTCTTCGATTCGCTGGTTAGCCAAAGACGTGAGAGCTGATATCGAACCAGGAGCAATGGCCCGAGCCCCCGGTTCAAAACGTTCCTTGAGCTCCTGGAGATACTTCTCACGTTCAGCAGTGTCTAGAGAAACACTGTCTTTGACGCTGGCATAAAGACCACTTCTGTCCCTCGCATTTGCTAATCGCAGTCCGCGTTGCTCCTTGTTGCGTTTGTGTCCTGTATCTATCGTCTTAGGAATTTGCACGCCTGGCGCCCTTGGTGGTCTCCCAAGGCGCATAGGCTTATGAGCATCATTCAGCATACGCAAGGCAGCGTCATGAATGGTCTCAGTGCCCTGCCATACTTCGGCAGTGGCCAAGTCGCGCGAGTGGCGAGAGGCCGCGGTTGGAATGCTTGCTTCGGGTGACTTGATGCTGGCAGCAGCAATACGTTGTTCCAATTGCGCTTTCAGCTCAGAACTGAACCCAGCTTCTTCAATTGCCTTTCTGGCGCCATGTCCTCCACTCTCCAAGGCTTCTTCACTCATCTCTCGTAGCCTGCGAGACAGAGCTCCTTCCTCGTGTTCATTTCCATCATCTTTCTGGCTAGTTGCCCTTGCTGAAACATGATTTTCAGCTGGTGCATGCTCAGTTTCTCTGCGTTGTGTTGCTGCATCTGTATATAGACTGAAATGACCACTAGAGCTCGATTGACAGGGCAGTGTCTGATGATTTACCCGTCGTACATGCAGACAGCGCCCGCAATTATAGGTCCTCCAGGTCGTCGGCACGAGCATACAGAACAAAAAAGTACAGAACACAATGGATGATGTAACGGACAAGTGAGTGGGAAAAGGGTGGAATCGACTCGTCGAAGTTGAGATATGGTTTACGTCATCACAAGTCGCGTAGAGCGTGTCGTTAGTTATCGATAGTTAAGGTCCCACTCCCATTTCATCACGTGATCACCTTCTAAATACATTCAGGTCTACGGAATACCATTTCTCTCATAGACTGATAGATACTCCTAATTGCCACTGAAGACTCACTGCGACTTTGGTTGCAAAGCTACAATCTTTCTTGTTGACTATCTGTTGTGTAATGGATTACTCTATAACTATGGACCGCGAAATTCCTCAACCACAGGCGACATGCAGACATTGCGGCAGTTCGGCCATGTCGTGCTACCACACATTTCGAGCCCGATATCCGACTATGGGTGATAGCGGAGTCGGGATCTTCAATGCATGAACTGCCCAGACAGGAAGGCTCCCATGGAGGCATCTGTGGTCCATCAAACATAACGCTCTGGTCCACCTGCAGAAAGTGGCATGTCTCATGCACCTATTTCAACCATGCGAGTTCTCTGCTTGGAATATCAGACCTGGAAAATTTCCATCGGTTTGGAACGGTCAGTACGAAGACTCAAAATTAACGGGGATCATATGCAAACAGTGCGAATCAGGAGATTATCAGACAACCATGAGTAATGCGAGGTTTGGTTGTGTGACATATCACCAACACATCCACATCATACAGTCAAGGATCTACTGCCAATATCATGGACCTTATCGAGCCCAAACCTACAATGATCTTGGAAAATTCAAGGATTGCCAAATGTGTCTCAGAATATAGCGAACCTGGTTCTACGCACTTGTTTCATCCGAAAGGATCACACCCTGTTAATGGAAAACAAATGACACTTGCATGCTGGATGAAGTCACCATCACGATTCAATCTCTTTAGCTTACACTTCGTAGTTACGAAAGGATACTAGCAAGGTCCCAGGCTAAGAGGCGTGAAATATCACTCGACTTCGCTCAATTCGTGTCTTTGTCAAACTGCTAATATTTGTTTATGACGATGATGAAACATTCTTGCAAGATCTGAACGGCAGATACATACCGTTAGTTGCAATGGAAGATCCATGGCTGGATAGTAGACGAGTGCTACTCTCCAGCCATGCTCTACATGTTCCCTCTTTGAAAAGTTTACTTTTTTTAGTGTTTGTCGCGTTATAATCATAGTAAGGATACAACACTTGTTTCCTATTAAAAAGTACCTTGTCACACTGCTCACGCTGATACTCAGAATCTGACGTCTAGGTAATCAAAATGGTCCGTGCACAACAGCACCCTAACTAACTAGCCTGTGAGCTGTCATAATTGCTGACCTTAGACATGCTCACAACAGCACCGACGTCATGCCTCGCACCGCCATTCCGCGAACTGCACTTCTCATATCCTCCCAAAAAGCATTGCCTTATTCCCCAAGGGCAATTGAGTCTCCATATCGCATTTTGTAAGCGCCATCATGCATCTTTTCAAAGCTCGCTACCAAGTCCACTCACACTACCACCAAGCACCCGGATCCGACCAACCGCACCACAATGTCTCTTCCAAGCCACACGAGACTTCTCCATGAGCTCTCCGCTCCAAAAAAAAGCCGGAAAAGCCAACAAGGCACACGCAAAAAGCGACTCCTCACCGCCCGTCAGCAAAGCCAGCCAGCCCACAGCAACCGACGAAGCCTACGACAATTCAGCCCTCGAATCGCAAATCCTCAAAGCCATTGAGAAACTCACTCACGAACTAAGCCAATTGCGCGGCGGCGGCAGATTCAACCCCGACATTGTCGAAAGCCTCAAAGTGCAACTGGGCACAGCAGGACAAGGCAAGGAAACCGTCCGACTAGCAGACATTGCACAAGTAGTCCCACGCGGAAGAATGCTCAATGTCGTCTGCGGTGAAGAAAATGTTTGTTCTCCCTTTGCCATGGAATTTTCCTAGTAAACTAACGTTTGATAGCATGTCAAACCCATTTCTTCCGCCATTGCTGCTTCCCCTCACTCCCTTACTCCCCTCGCTCCTGAAGCTGCGAACCCCCTTACCATTCAAGTCCCGCTGCCTCCTCCTACGGGCGAATCGCGTCGCGCAGCGGTAGATGCTGCGACCAAGGCGGCAGAGAAAGCGGACAAGCTTATTCAGACTGCGCGCCAAGATCATAATAAGCAGTTGAGAAAGTATGAGCTGAATAAAGAGGTGCTCCCCGATGACTTGCAAAAGGCGAAGAAGCAGATGGAGGTGGTGGTGAAGAAAGGACATGAGGAGGTTAAGAGGATAAGTGATGGTGCGAAGAAGGTTTTGGAGAGTGGTTGATTGAGTTTATGCCTTGAGAGCGTGTGCCATTCGATCTACACAATAATCGAGGGTAAAGAAAGGCTCTTGCATCTGGGAAATGAGGCATAAAACATATGTTATACGTAGTACGGTTGCGACATCTTGATAATGTCTGCATGGTGAAAGGGTAAAAGGGGGGGGGGGGGAGGAGGATATATAAAAGCATTGTCACGGAAAACGTTTAAAAAAGTCATTAACTATTATTAGTGAGGAATCCCACCGACCCATAACGGCCCTTTCCTTAGGTCATACAATCATTGAACCATGATAAAATCCAGTGTGTGTATGAGCTGATCCCTTCCCAACTCTTCATCGCCTGCCATATACACTATCCTCCTTCCTGAACCCCAAACTACCCGCCCTCCTAGCTGGTCGCGGCGCAGTCGTTTCGGTCCCGTTGTCAGTAGGTTCCAGGACCCTTCTAAGGCCAAACATCAACTCATCCGGATCATCAACGCCACCAGGCTGATATTCCGCTTCGCGCTGGAACAGGGCCAAAATCTCCTTCATGCCCAACTTGCCTATCGCCTTGCCGCCCTCAATGGCAGTGTTCGCCAGCGCGCGTTTCGCTTCTTGGAGTTCAAGGATACGCTCTTCGACGGTATTGTAGATGGAGAGGCGATAGACTGTTACGTCGACTGTTTGATTGAGACGATGGACTCGATCGATTGCCTGTTCTTCGACAAACTGCATGTCATAATTGATTAGCATACGGGATGATCCAAAGGACAACATGATGCCTTACGGGATTCCAAAAGGGCTCCATGATGACAACACGACTGGCGGCTGTGAGGTTGAGACCCAAGCTACCGCACTTCAGGCTACAGAGCAGTACTCGGGTACGCTTGTTTTCTCGGAGTCTTTGTAAACTTGCTTCTCGTAGGTCGTTACGCATTTTGCCATCGTAGCGGGTGAAGTTGTAGCCGTCTCGGGTGAGAAATGGCTCAATTAGGTCTAGCATGGATGTGAATTGTGAAAAGACGATGACTTTGTGTTCAGGAGTCTCCTTTTCTAGGATTCGAAGGAGTTGTCGGATTTTGGTGGAAGGAGTGAGATTCGAAACACGATATTCTGGCTCGGATTCTTCAGTCTCAGAGTCATCATCTGAGTCTGCGTCTTCTGATCCAGAATCGTCACTATCGCTTTCTGAGGCTGAAGCATCTTCGCCATCCGAGTCAGAGTCTAGTGTTGTGACTTGTGGCCGAGCCTTCTTCAACAGTTTCTTGTGAACATGGGCTTCATCTTCGGTATCCGTATCCTGGACAACGAAAGAGTCAAGATTACTTCTGCTCTCGTCCTCACTTCCAGATGCCTTTGAATCAATAGAAGCAAGGGTGTCTCCGCCTCCTTCAGCATTCTCATCGTCTGTTCCACCAACCTTGCCGCGATCTTCAAAGTGCTGCTGCTCTTCGGGAACCAGCCACTCTCCCTCAGCTTCATCTTCGTCTTCGCTGTCGACAATAACGCGACGCTGCCTTGGAGCCTTGGAGGCTCTGGATTCGACTTTTGCTTCAGCTTCTTCGTCACTTGATTCAACGAGAACAAGCTTCTTGACCTTGCCATCTTTGTGCTTGTGCTTTCGGTGCTTCTTCTTATTCTTTTTCGATTTCTTCGACTTCTTTGTGGAAAGGCTTAGGTCATTTTCACACTCGATGCAGCGAATTGCATTGGCCACAGAATTATCACTCGTCAAGGCGTTTTGGCAAAGGTCGCATCGTTTCGTCTGAACACTGAGTCCACCCAAAAGGTCAGCAAGATCGTCGGCATCATCTCTTGCAGCTTTTCGTGGCGTTTGAGGGGCATTCCGAGCATTGGATTTTGACTCGGTGGTTAAAGCATCCTTATCGTCTTTGACGTTCGATTTCGTCAGGTCAGGGTGGTTACAAGCCTGGCGCAGTCGCAATAGCAGGACCAAAGCACCAATATAATCTTGCTTTTCACCTCTCAACATCTCGTCGAGGCGATGTTGTGCTCGGTTAGACAAGCGGTCGTAAAAGGCACGCTCTTGAGTCGTGAACTCTCCTACGACGGTCTCGACATTGCGCGCAACAATCTGGAATACGGGTTTATCCTCGCCGTCCTTTGCCTTCCCACCAAAATTGAGACCTCCCTCTTTCTTCAAGACGTCTTTTGTCCGGCGTTTCATAAAAGCCTTCAGGAAAACTTGAAGACGTCGCATAGCGAGGTTTCCTCGACCATTCTTCATTGGGCCGGAGATTGAGTCTTTCCAGCTGGACAGCTCGCAATAAGGCTGGATGCGGAGAAACTTGATTAAGCTCTGCAGTTCGTCGAGATTGTTTTGCATTGGGGTTCCCGTAAGACACCAACGGTAATGTGATCGAAGCTCATAGCAAGCCTTGGTCATCTTTGCATTGCGATTCTTTATTGTGTGTGCTTCGTCCAGCATGATTCGGTACCAATGGACCCCAAAACAGCCTCTCTTCAAGCCGTCAGGACCAACTCCACTATCTGCATGCTCTGATGCCAAGATCTGGTAGGTTGTAACAACCAAATCATATTGCTTCAGCTTTTCGGGTGACTTTGTGCGGTTTGGACCGTGATGAACAAGCACTTTGAGCGCATGTGATCTCATAATCTTGGAGTTGAATTCAGCCTCCCATTGCTTGATCAATGCTAAAGGGGCCACGACAAGCGTAGTTTTGCACGTTTCATTAGAGATCCTGTTCTTTTTGTTTTCCGGCTCTACTCCTTTTTCTGGGCGTGGGTTAGAGAGAATGAGCGCTAGAGACTGCACTGTCTTTCCCAACCCCATGTCGTCAGCCAAGATACCACCCTTGGGAAGCTTGGCTCGTTTGTTGTGATTACCCGTCTCCTTCTCAATCATCCAGGCGACACCATCGCGCTGGTGAGGCAGGAGTTTGACCTTAAGGCCGTCAATCGTACCATCATCCTCTTCTTCCTCTTCCTCTTCCTCCTCTGTATCTTTTCCTGGTGCCTCATCTTTGACAGCCAGTGCTTGCAACCGGTCAGCTAGAGTATTGGTTGCAGCAGTCTCCTCTTGCTTCTTCTTCTTCTTTCGAAGACGCAAACGGGGGATGTTCTCGTCGTCATCAAAGGCCCCTTCCAACAACGCTTTGATATTCTCGCTGGCCTGGCCAGAGTCAACATAAGCGTGCACATCTGGGGCGCCAAAACGGTCGTCCTCTGCCCGAATGGCGGCGTCAGGGTCGAAATTGTCTTCATTTTCCAGAATGATAGTCTGCCTAGCGGGTTGGAGTGGGTTATGAAGCCCTTTGTTTACAGGGCGAAATCCATTGTCTTGGCCCATAGAAGAATACATTGGCCGTGGAGGAGGGTATGTAGTCTGCACAGGAGGGTTTTGGGGTCTCGATACTGGCAGTGCTTGTGATGGTCGTGCTTGGAACTGGGATGCTGGAATCTCAATCAATTCGGGGTCATGTTGGTGGTCTGTAAGCGGCGGAAGATGTTGCGGTGGCACTCTAGGTCCCGTTTGAAAGTGCTCAGGTCTCCGCTGACCTGGCTTAGGCTTGTTGAAGAGGTGGGAGTACTCGTCACCAGCCCTGATCTGCTTCAAAGGGTTGCTGGGAAGGCTCGCTTCGCCAAATTGTGGCCCTGCAATCTTTGATTCTTGTAGTGGGTGAGGCGCAGATGCAGGTGCAGGTGCAGGAGGCTCGTTACGTGGCGGCGGGCGCGCCGAGGCATCTCGTTCACGAACCATGTCCAACGTAGGCTGAATGCCTTTGACAGACTTGTTCGACTCTTTTCTAGGTTTCTGCAATCTGTTTGATGTCCTCAGTCACCGTCTACAGTGTTTACCTAGGTAAGTGGGGGAAGGGACGAGGAGTTGTGTAAACAACGTACTGTGGGCTGTCGACGAGATGACTTTCTTCGAAAAGGCTACTCGAGTCGCCTATTGCATTGATAGGATGTCCTTTTACGTAGAAAGAGCCGTCACTTGCTGCTTCGTTCTGTGGATTGTGTTTGGGGGGTTTGAAGCAAGGCTTCTGTGCTGATGAAAGCGTGTTAACGGGCTGATATGGAGCGCTATGTTTGCGTGGGCTGATATTCATCTACAGCTTTACGGGCCAAAGACGTGTGACGGAGCCCAGGGATTATCTCGTCGTAACCAAAACGTATCACAGTCCCGCGTGTTTGTGAGCCCAAGCCAAGGCATCAGAATTGGTCTTGGCAGGGTCGTTGCTGTAGCAGCCACGTGACCTGGCTCAACTGTGAGCACGCGTAACTCCTAATTAACACGCGTAACTCCTAATTAACACGCGTCTTAGTTCGAACATTTCACGACTCGCGCTTCATCATAATGACGTAGCCTTTACAAGAGTCTTTTATAAGGCTACAGCTTCGACCTGTCACCTTTCCCATTGCCACCGCAAAGATAATACTTACAACATACCCAGCTCACATACTCGCTTGAACTCCCCATAATTATAAACTACCTACCTAGGTATTAGCAGCATTACCCCTGATGGGGTCATTCGACTCTCCTACGTGCCACACCTGTCTACACCATGCCTACGTCTTCATGTTCTACTACCTACCCACCGCGAACACCAAACATGCGCACGACCAATCCATGGATGCTTACTCAATTGGCACTTGGAACCTGAATGGCGCACATGTAAACCGAGGTGCCGACACCTTGTTGCCGTGTCTGAGCAGAGGCTCATTCGCGTTGCTCAAGGTGGAACGAGACTTGAACCGCAATTGAGATTGAATACTATGATGAGAGGTCTCAGGAATGATTGCATGAAATTTCTTCCACGTCCTTCATGTCAGCCTCCACATGCTTTCATTTATCCTAGCCATGACCGGTGCTCAGCCAAGCTCATAACGGCAAAGGAACGCGACCCCTGTAATTCTCGCAGAGTCTCAAAGGACTCAGAACTGTTACCTAGGTACTCCATACTAGGAAAAAAAACTCTGATAATACCAATGGGTCAATGGCTAGTTGACCCCATTCCGGATAGGATGTTACACATTCATACACAAAGCCCCACTTCAACTAATCTGCCTAGATAGCTTACGGGCGAAACATGCTCTTGGCAGCTGGTCAGTTGTAGTGACAACTTACACAGAGAGAGAAGATCATGTTGGGCCGCCAGGTCTTGTCGAAAATTGACCGGGTACACTTTTGCTCTAGCCAGAAAGTGAAACGTTCAACTTAGGGAAGCCACGGAGACCTACTGGTCGATGAAGAAGTAATGAATGTAGACAACAGCTTCTCGACATTTGGTTTTGTGGCAAATGAATTTGGCGTAGAGTTTCTGCAGTGAGTCATGTCAACATGGCATTGAATGGATTCGGCTTATGGTAATTTACTGCAGATACCTCAACCCTTGCCTAGTCCCATACCTTCGACACGCCCTCTTCATCGCCTTCCCAAGTGCTTCTCGCTCTCAATGTTGTAGTGCTATCAGCAATCTGCGTGCATACTCTAGTTTACGCACGTATGGGACCCACGGTACCTACGCGATTTCCCCAGTTCCATGGACCATGTAGTTAACATGCTGCCGCCAGTCGCTTCTCTCCCGAGTCCCGACCAATTTACACCCGACCCCAGCATAGTGTACCCCAGCATCCAGTAACTACATAGTAATAGACCTGCGGGACAACCCGATCTGCATGCTTGCGACGCCGTCGGCGTTTCACCCACCAATACTAAGTAGTTCGAAAGCGAAGACGAACGCCTTTCATCGCTGGGGAGTCGGAACAGTAAGCCTACGGAGGTATGCAATTAGTTCAAGACCTTCATGACTTGCAGGACGGCGGTGATGTGCATGCTCGTAGTAAGACGACAGCCTGGAATGAGGGGAAGGAGCTAGTTCAACCGGCTTGGGAAGTTGGCAATTTGTTCTATTAATTACAGAAAGTAGTTGTGTCGACAGCACCAGGAGATGGATTTGCACGACCGTTGATGACCAGAACAAGGCTTGCCCCGGCTAAAGTTGACTGAAGTAACGAGTCCGACAGCTGTCTACCAAACAACTGGAAGTGCAAATAATTACCTTTCGGCCGGAACGTTTCGGTTCTTGCCTTTATCAAACAGGTTTCACCAATCACGGCTACTATTCCCAATTGGACAAAAGCACCTAGCACTCTCCTTCATAGCCCTATGTGTCTCTCGCTGCTACCTATTCGACGCATTGACACTACCACTCCTTTAAGCTCCTTGGATAAGTTCACCGGGCGATGAGCGCCTACTCCGTATTAAAGGACGATAGTGACATGTTATGTACAAGCAACTGTAGGATCTGGCAATCTGGACTATTACTCCGTACAAGCATCGCTACGAGATGAGACATTATCTGCCCGTCAGCGGTTGCGTACGGGATCAGTAACTTCAGTTGTGGTTGTGAGGAAAAAGGAATTTGCATCCAATACCTCTTGTAGGTATCGGTTGGCCACGAATCCAACCTTATTAACGAGAGTTGTTCCCGCGCAAGGTTAACGGGTCGGAGATGAGTCACGTGACAGCTGCAGCATGTCTCGTCACGCAAAGTGTATTGATGCATTTACTCCGTAGAGTCTAGGCATTCAGGGTCTGTCAACTCTGCTGCACTCATGTGGTGGACATCGAGGTTCTCCACACCTTTTTCAATCCTTGAGGACTCGGCTTTATGGAACATCGTTGGGCTGCGCTCGGCACCTGAACCTTTGTGAAAGCAGTTTGATCGCTCCATCAAAAACATGTGGATATCGCTTGTGGCCCTGGGCCTTTAGTGTCGGGCATATGATTGCTGATGAACCTTGTTCCAGACCCTCCGCACTTTACATAGTAGGCCGGAAGATCTTCGCTAATATCGCTTTCACACGGCACTCTCGAATCTCGAGTCTTCAATTTGTGGAATGCAGGGATATGGTTTCCCTCCAAAAATACACATACGGAGTATTATACTAATGTTCATACAATCCCGGTTGTTGTCTGGAGTCTGGAGTCTGGACCCCTGACCCATTTTTCACCAAAGTTCTGATTATGCAGCCCAATTACTCAATGGAAACTCAACTCTTTTTAGCGACATGGCATTTTACACATCACCACGCCACTCTAGCGTTCAGAATCCTGACTCCCAGTTCCAATACATATAGGAATATCCGGGTGAGGGCTCCCGTCGGCGCGCCGCGCGTTACCCCTGAAGTCACACTAACTTGGCTTAAACTTTGTACGACCCTCCTCGCGATGTGAATGGGATGTCGGAAACCAACGATCGACAAGTACAAACGATGCCCTGTTTTACTACGCTACGAAAACACGGACCCGGCCAAGATGAATCTGTCAAATGATTACTCCGTATATATCACACGTACCGCGAGTACAGCTGTCAATCTCTGTAATCCTCTTTAAACGCCTACGGGTATACTCAGCATGACAGTATCGCGGGTCGATCACCGAGGCGCCGATACCTTAAAAATTTGCGCAGTGTTCACCAGCCTCGCCGGTTTGTTTGTGTTGTTGCGATTGTATACCCGCATTTTCATTCTCCGTCGTCCAGGTCTCGAGGACTACACGATCGTTCTTGCACTGGTAATGCATTCTTTGTGAAAGTAAGCTGGTTGAGTCTGCTAAAGCCTCTTAGCTTTTCTTTATCGGATACACCGTTGGCGTAGGCATTCGTACGTTATTTCAGGTAGCGATTATAGAGCCTCTACTGACCTATATCAGACGTACAGCATGGAATGGGGTACCATATCTGGCAGCTCAGCCCTGGAGACGCTGAGTGGACGTACAAGGTACATGTTTGCAATCTTTCGGGCTCCGCTCCTGCTAATCTAGACAGGCTCATTGGGCCACCGTCATCATGTTTGCTGCTGCTGTGCCTGTAACCAAAGTATCGATTTTCATACAATATCTACGAGTCTTCACGTCCGAGAGATGCCGTAGATTCAGTTGGGGGGCAATCATCTTCCTCATCCTGTTCGCGATCTCGAATACCATTGCAGCCATTCTAGCTTGTATTCCAGTGAAAGCATCCTGGACTCGCCAACCTGCGAAATGCATGAATGCATGCGCAGGGTATTTGTAAGTTCCAATGTTTCTCCAACTTATGCTGGAAAGCTAATTTTATATTCAGGTTTAATTGCGCCATCAACATCATAACCGATCTTGCGTGTCTGATCTTTCCAATCCTTGTCATCAAGAGTTTGAATCTTCCGCGCCGACAAAGGGCTGCCTTGATGTCCATCTTCGCTCTTGGTGGAGTGTAAGTTGCTATTTTTTTGTCTTGGTATCACGACATATTGGTACCGTGGCGATGTACTCCAGTCATCGTTTAACCTGCATCGCCATTTTGATAGATTTACTAATTCATCAACAGTGCATGTGTAATAGGCGTAATCCGTATCCATGCCATATTGATAATGTGCGACCTCACCGACCCACCTTATAACGACCCATTGTCAGCAATATTAGCCGCCATCGAAATCGGCGTTAGTATAGTCTGCGCCTGTCTGCCACTCCTTCGACCTCTCTTTACTCGCATCTTTCCCAGCTTCTTCGAATCTTCTGATTGCGGTACCAAATCCACCTTGAACACGTGCATAACTATTGGCGAAATTCGCACTCGTGGAATTCATAGGAGCAATGACGACGATCTCTTGAGCTCGAAAAGAGCTTCGCATATTGTGGACCAAGTAGCTGCGCAGGAGTTTCGGACCATTTCAGAAGCACATGCACAATTTCTGAAAGACCAGGCCGCCCAAAACAATCGATTGTCTGGTAGATTCACACAAAGAAACGTACGGCTAGGAGCCGAACCAAAATCGAGCAGCACTGAGATTCTGGTGCAAGACCCCAGACAGACAGAGTGAAATATCTTTTTCCATGTCAAGATGAGGATTTTCCTTTCTAATTTTCTTCTAATACATCTTACTGCAGGCCATAATTCCTGCATTGTTAATGCTGAAACTGAACGAGTCTATTGATGATCAAATAGAATTAGGTCATTTTGTTCCCCTACTTGATAATGGAATTGATAAAGTCAAAATACGAACTTGGGCTGTAAAATCGCAAGTGTTATTCGCCTCTGCAAAGGTTCATCCTCCGCATGCTGTGAGTGGCTTGTCAACACAAGGTTCCTCGGGCAGAAACCCAAAGATGTATTTAGAGCGCTAACTAGTTATTTACAACAACAAACAATGATAGTTAATGATAATAATAATAGCAGTACGAAGTACTGGTAGTAGCCTAGCCACTTCGCCAACGCATAATTGCCTTCTAAAATACCTATGTGAGTACAGCGCGTCTAAAGATAGACGCCTCGCACTGCGACTTTCTCAACCCAAGTCCCAACGGCCAGTCTCGCTTGCAAGCCTGCAGAATTACGAGCATCATGCATGTAACATGATGCACTTCGAGTCACGACTCACAACTCACGACTCCTCCCACAGGCTAAAGCCACAATAGCTCTGCTTGGCAGGCGGGCCTTAAAACTCAACTACGTATAGTTTCGGGGAAAAGAACACCAAAGCCGCGGGCTTGCGGAATGCAAAGGATGGAAACCTAAGGCCAAGGACTGTTAGAGAGAGGGGTCTAAGTTTGTTCACTACTAGTTTAACTATTAGTAAGATCACCGTTGTGTTGCGTCGTTTGCAGGTTATCTTACCTGGTTAAAACGTTTGTTATTGTGGCTATGTTGAATTTTTTTTTTTTGCTTCTTTTCCTGGACTGCGTTGATTCTTGCTTTGTTGCATGTTGACTGGCTACAGAGTGATTTGCATAAGGGGAGAAGGTTTGATATGGGCTTTGAGCGCGAGACGCGGGGCTGTTAACATTAGTTGGAAGGTAGGATCCTTTGTGGTCGGGGTTAGATAGTGGTGGTTGGCGAATAGGTTCATAGGTAAGGGTGAGTTCAGGGCTGGGTGTTGCGGTTGGTCTTGCTGGGTTGTGGATAACTAAGCAAGCTATACTATGCCCTCTTTTTACAGCATTTCTCGGGCATTAGTTCGCATTAATGGTCTTTGTGGAAGATATTGTTGCTTGTTACCGCGCGTACTGCTTTTCTGGTATTATCTATTGCAATTACTTGCGGCCACATTGAACGGGCTGGCTCTGCAACACTGTAATTCAAATGTCGGCGATGGCTGCCCAGGTGGCGAGTAAGTTCTGCCGGTACACTTGCTTGATTTAATCTTGTATCTACGGGATATATATCTCAATATAACCGAGGCCCTAACAAGCCTTTATGCCGAGAGAGTAGAGCCTCAGGACTTTTCTTGGTACCATTTTTTCTATTTTCTGGATTCAGACGATCAAGTGCTGCTGCCAAAGGCGTGTAGATTACATGAAGAACAGTCATACATGATCGGTCGTGTATAGAAAGTGGACGATGAGAACGACCGGGAGACTGTCGATGTGCATCATCTCCTTGGTATGCAGAGGTAAAAGAGACTGCTGCATTGACTTCGAACACAAGGGCCTGGTACGACGAGGAATCGAGGGAGATGAAGAGGACGGTTTTAAGACTCGACGCCAGTGACGAGGTCGAGTAGTAGTCAGATTCTTACAGGATAAGAAGCCTAGAAAGGACCAGGGCGAGTAGGAGCGTGCGAGGGTAGTACTATGGATCTACGTTTTATAAGCTTTAGTTGTTCCTTGTATCTTAATTGTAAACTTTTTAACAAGAGATAATTTGAAGCACACCTCGCAAATCAATATCTATCATTAGACGTAGTTAGTTATGATTCTAACAATTATACGAAATGGCAAAAATTTAGTGGAATCGTCGTCACTGGGAACTTGTTCTGTTCGTCCCTTGACAATCTTTTGGTGTCAAGTTAGAATATGAAGGTGGTTGTTTGCCAAAAAGCAAAAAGAATGGATGAATTTTCCGGTACCGGGAATCGAACCCGGCTCTCGTCGGGCACTTTCAAAGCTCGCAGGAACTCATGAAAGCGACGGATGCTAGCCGATACACCATACCGGATGTTCGATGAAGGATTCAACAATAAAATGCAATATATACCCAATTTAATTTCCATTACAAAAAGAAGTGCGTATGCTGAAGCGTGAAATTTTTGGAATGTGGGGCTCAGCCCTAAAGTTGCCCTAACCCCAAGATAATACAGCCTTAGCCAAAAATAGACATAGGACCCAGAAACTAGGTTAGTACCACATTGTAGATGGTGGGTGTGAGGGTGCGAGCTCCACAGAGTGTACGGAGTAAATTGTCTTTTTACCAAGGCCTACCAGCAACGTTCGACTAGAGGATGTCTAAGCAGAGCTGAGATGAAAACAATCTCAGGTCTGTGTCGCGTAAACTCGCGCGGCGCGTAATTATTCGACCTAAGAGTCACGACTCACCATACTCTCGCCTACTTTGGGGCACGCTCACACTTTGCCATGGCTAAGACAACAACACCCAGCTCTACACAAAAGTTGCCTGCTGCCTGCCCAAACCCTCGAAGTTATACATTGCCTTCGGCTGCACTGGAAGCGGTAGGCATCAGGCCACGACGAGCCCAGCGACGGCCCACCAAACAAGCATCGTACGAACTATGCAACCACGCCAAAGCATATCTTGAGGGCGATCAATGTATGCTGCCTTCTCCTATCTATTAGGACGAGCTAACATTGTATAGTTGCAAGCGGATATGACTTCCTCTACAATCTCCTCGCTGCAGGCACGTCCATCTCGACTCCAGCTCAGCCATACATTGGCTTCCTTGCACCACCCGCGTATATAGCGCTCGCCTCGTCCCTAGTTGTATACCCAAAAATTACGACGCAAACAACTGCCCGAGACCCTCAAAGCGGTGCTGATGCTGCATTGAGGTATCTGCGATGCCTGTACGCGACAATCGATGGACCCGCCTATTCTGCCATACGCAAAGCATTTTCCTTCCCAGAAGAACAAACAAGACGCCGCATACCTAGCCATCGCCACGCAGCAGCAAGCGTCTCGCCTGAGCGGGGTGGAGATATTGATCGCATATCAGGAGAAGCAGCGAATGAGATGTTCCTATGGACACGAGCAGAAGATTTTTGGCATATTGTGGGGTGGGCGTTCAATTGCTCAGTAGCGTATCAGCAGCGCTGGGATCGATGGAAGCCATGGATGACTATAATGCTAGACTTCCTGGAAACAGATTGGGACTTTTGTGTCAAAAAAAGCAAGCATGAGGAAAACCAGCGAGAGATACTGTTGCAAGAAAGTTTGCTGTGGCACTACATCACTGGAAATTCTGGTTCAGCAAATCGTGGGGCTCGGCGCAGGATAGTAAAGGCTATATTGGCGGCTGCTACTCCCGAATCCTTGAAAGACTACCCTGAAATATGGGTGAAAGAGACAGCTGCACCACGGCGAATGAAGGTTGATGGTCAGCCCCTCCGCGAGATTGACTTTGAAACCAACGAAATTGGCGACTATAATAGCGACGAAGACATGCAGGATGTTTCGGACGACACAAGCGAGCCGGAGGACTCGGCGAGCATCGCGAGCAGTGAAAGCGATATTCGCACCATGGCGGATGTGATCCAAAGTTTGGGAGGAATAGACGCAATTGAACTTCGACAGCGTCTCTTAGCAATGGTGAACTACCTACCTTTGACCTTTTCTCACCATCTGCTGACCAATGACAAGCTTGCGCAAGTGGCAGCGCATCTGCCAATCCACTTCACAATACTGAGCGATTTGTTCGATAATGTACTCGAGGACTTCATACAACTACCAACAGTCACCTTCCAGGCTTTGCTTTCGACATCAAAGATGCCAGGACTGTTCCAAGTCGCCTTCAATTGCAACCTCTTACATCCTTTAGTCAGCGGCAAGCTACCAAACTACTTTCAGCTTGCCCCATCCCAGGAAGACTTGGAAGTCACTTTGCTGTCTATAAAAGCCACAACGCAGAGCTTTGCTGCTAATGCCAAGATCTCGCTCGTTCTGGAGCAATTATTCATCTACATGATGAGTCAAGACAGCCTCATTGCGACCGACTCTCTACGCCAGGCGATTGAGAAAGGTATCGAGACAAGATCCGGCGTCTATGGCACAGGCCGGGGCAAACGTGGCAATGCCGCAGAGGAAGACCAAGCTAAAATCATCATGCATGCTTGTTCCGAAAGGTTGCTGGGGCTGCTCGAGATCTTGGAGATAACGGCTGGCAGGATTCCAAAGCCACTGAGGGACCAAAGCAAGGTGGCGCAGGCTATGTTGTCTTTTGTGACCTGCTCATCGCTCCCTCCTGCTCCCGATAGTGACGGTGAGGTGGAGGACTGAGAGCACATCAGTTTTGCGGTCATGATCAAGGACCATCCGATGACGACAACATATAAACATCCCATGACGCTGCATGATGTGGCCATGCCATGGAGTTGGCAGAGATTCAAGTGCGCCCCACGCCGATTGTGTAGAGATGTATACTGGCAGGGTCGAGCTATCGGCGCCTGCAGGATATAGGCATTTGTCAAACGCTTGTCCTGGCAAATAAACATTGCTGTCTGATGTCGTCACGTGGCACACATTACCGAAATCCGAGGCAGTGGCTGCATGGCTAACTTCTGTATTGTGGTTGTTCCCCTCGAGTTGCTGAAAATTTGTTGTTTGTTTGCTTTGTATTAGTATTAGTATTCAAGCTGAAGCAGCAGCATTCTCAGAAAGGTAGTGATCTGCTCAGGAAGCATTAGTTATGAGCATCAAATCCCTTGACAATGATCCACTGAAACTGAAATTCTATGTATTCCTCGAACACAATATCGTGCCTATTCCTCTGTTGGTTAGATTCAAGATCTTGCCGTCATCTCCACGTTCTTGGCTCTGTACCCCAGCTTTCTCCGTATCTCGCCTCGCAGTAGTCGCGATTAGCGCTTCTCGGCAGTTTCGAAGTGCCCCTTCATGCGATATACCTACGGAGTACATAGCTCCAGTTAATCCACGGCCCTAATGCGATAAATACAAGGTTAGGAAAGTCCGCCTCTTTCTATCAGCTCGGGACAGAAATACGGCAGCTAATGCGAGACCGCCTCGCAAAAAATCTGCTGCCCAACAGAACTGTCTAGCATAAACTCAATGCACTCAATTGGGCAGATAAGACTTCTAATTTATATACGGATT
This sequence comes from Shiraia bambusicola, assembly GCA_028220655.1. Taxonomy (NCBI): domain Eukaryota; kingdom Fungi; phylum Ascomycota; class Dothideomycetes; order Pleosporales; family Shiraiaceae; genus Shiraia; species Shiraia bambusicola. Next base: position 72,494 of record SSBG01000059.1, on the reverse strand, counting down.
ACATACTCCGTACCAGGTTTCGCGACAGGGATAGTTAATGTTCGTGGAATGTCTCTTTTAGCCTACCTAGGTAACCGCTGGGTATCACCCAGCGATGCCAATGGGCTGGATATAAACGTTTACTGGTTAAGCTATTATATGATGCGTTAGAACATGCATAACGGTGAATATCTGACATGCTTATACACGTATGAATGGTAATGGTATAGACCTGGCTGTTGGTATTTGGTGTAACCTGTTTAAAGTGCCTTCTCTCTAGGTATTGTCATATTCCGCATTGACAAACCGTCACTCTTTGGGTTGAGGGAATTTGGCCGAAACATTCGAAATACCGGTTTACAGATGCTCCGGGGAAATCATTCCGACAACTGATACAAGCCGCACGGACTACAACAAACGTGGGATGGTTGTGGTGAGTAGCATTCAAACCCCAGTAGTTAGCCGGCGTCCCTACGGCATATGTAGTCTAATTTCAGATCGTGGGAAGTACAAGAGCCTGATTTCTCCCGCATGCATTTGCGTTTGTATCTCATGCGAATGTTACCTCTCGCTGGAGTATCCGATCAAAGGCACTCATCATGCACGACAACACTGTCACAGAGAAGGTATACCTCCCAATCCTCTTATCAAAACGCCAAAGCTCACATCTATCAGGAGCGGCAAGAGCTCGCTAATGAGCTCCACGCCGAGATCATTCCTGGTACTGAGGTTATGATTCATGTGGGTTCACATCATTTCGTCGAAGGGGTCCATCGTCAAGTGCTCGTGCCTCAACCAAGCGATGACCCCAATGATCCTCTCAACTGGAACCCCTGGTGGAAGGCCATGTGCATCACTGCGACATCAATGGCAATGTTCAGTCAAGGCATCGGGCCTCTGGCATTGGCACCAATGTTTCCAGCACTGATGCAAACATTCGAATCAGATCTCGCTGGTGTTGTGAGATTCACTGGTATTTGTATCCTTGTACTGGGATTCAGTAATTTCATCTGGTCAGTCTCTTGTTCAACCACAGCATATATAATGCTAACCTCCCTCCAGGGTTCCAATCAGCTCATCATTTGGTCGCCGCCCTGTACTTCTGGCTTCGCAACTTATTAACTTCGGTACCTCAATTTGGCGCGCCCGGGCGAATACTTATGGCTCGTTTATGGGCGCTTGTATCGTGAATGGAATTGGAGCTGGCCCTGGGGAAACCATCATGCCGGAAGTAATTGCAGATGTGTTTTTCCTCCACGATCGTGGTAAATGGAACACACTGTATTGGGTGGTCTACATGGGCTCGTTGATGGTAGGACCGATCATATCCGGTTCGATGACTGAGAGTATTGGATGGCGAAGTTTTTGGTGGCTCAATACTGCCCTGCTAGGTTTGTCATTCCTGATGGTACTATTTATGTTCCCAGAGACCCGATTCAAGCGCAATGAGTCTCCCACCAAAGCAACCACCTCTAGCAGCTCAATGAGCGACAAGACAACAGAAACAACGGCAAAGCACGCAGATGTTGCTGAGAGCGAGAGAGAAGAAGAAGATAAAATCGAACAGGTCAAAACAACCACTTTGGCTCTTACCAACGTCGCAGGTCTGGAGAATACTGAGACAGTTGCTCGCGACCCGTATTTGGGCCGTGGATCTCCAAGCAAATGGCAATGGCGCTTCTTCCAAGCCAACGCACACCCTTTCCAAGCCATCTTCCTCGATCTCTGGACACCATGGAAACTATTCAGTTTTCCAATCGTAGAGTTCGCGGCTTTTGTCGTTTCATGGTCCTGTTCCAGCTTCCTCACAATCAACCTTACCCAAAGTCAAGTTTTGGCTCACCCGCCATACAATTTCGAACCCGCGACAGTTGGATTTACGAATTTTGCTATCATAGTCGGAGCTTTAATCGGGCTATTTACTGCTGGACCACTTAGCGACTGGGTGTCGGCACGCGCTACTCGGCGCAATAACGGTATCCGTGAGCCTGAAATGCGTCTTCCTGCAATGATCCCGTATGTGATCATCATGTTCATTGGAAACATTGTTGTGGCCCTTGGCTACGAGCGCAAGTGGCCATGGGAAGCCATCGTTATCGTGGGCTACACTTGTGCTGGTATCCAAGTCACTGCTCTTCCGGGTATCGTCAGTACATATGCAGTAGATTCGTACAAGCCCGTCGCTGGATCTTTGTTTGTTGCTATCACTGTGAACAAGAATTTGTGGGGTTATGGATTCTCTGAGTTCATTACGAAATGGAGCATTGAAGACGGGTAAGTCCAAATGAGATAACCTGACCCTGATTGTGTAAGATACTAAGAGAACAAGATTCATTCCGCCCATCATGATTAACGCCAGCCTTATCTTGCTTTGGTGCCTCTTCGGAATCCTGTTCTGGTGGAAGGGTAAGACGTTCCGTCGCTGGACTAAGAACAGCAAGGTGCACAGCATGTAACCATAAATAAGTTCGGTTTCGATCATTTGTATCGCAGAGCCCAAGCCATCAATGTTATTTTTGACATAGTCTTGGCACTTTTTACCTTATTTTGTCTCGGCATTTCCAAGATCCCTCAAATACCCGCCTCCGACACAGCTTCTTTCATCTTGACATCCCTCCTCTTCTTATCATGCTTTTTTACCTCATCTGCAATCCACTCACACTCTTCCGCCTTGCCATCCAAGTCTTCCCACCCATCAATCTCCATATCCCCTAGAATCTCCGTATTCCTCCTCAACCACTGCCACACCAAAACAACCCGGCTTGTCACCTGCACAACCTTGTCCTCACTCCACTCCACCACCTCCTCATCCCCAAACATCAAATACCCGTCCAGCGCAGTAACATGGTGCTTCATCCGCTCTCGCACCGCAAGTGTCGTAAACCCTCCCTCTGGCGCCGCAATCAACGTAGCCCAAACATTCGGCATCAAGGCTCGCCGATGCGATGTTTGCGCAGCAGGCAGCAAGTCCACCTCGCCACCCTCCTCTCCCAGAGTACATGGCGGAGCACCAAGCGAATGTACCACAAGCCCAGCCTTCCACTCTGTAATCATATCGTACCTCAACATGAGTCTGATAGCCAGCTGCTTCTTACGATCGTACAAGCGCGCCATGATGTTTCTATTCTCGGCAATCTGCTCCGGGAGTAAGGTGCGTGTTGTCAGGAAGAGTAAGGATTCGAGCACGATGCGTGACTGTTGTGGCGATAATTCGTTGACTAATTTGCGGAGCATTTGCGGCCAGTTTGTTTGTGCTGTTACGGGGCGGAGGAGTGTCTCGACAATGTGCCGGGTCTTGGAATAGAGTAGGCCCCAATGCAGAATTGCGTCCAGACTGGCTTCTAGCGTGCCTTGGAAGGGACTGGGGATGGTCGGTGGGAGGGAGTAGTGCGATGGGAGACTAGCTGCTTGGGGTGTTGAGGAGCAGGACTGTGGGACTTCAGAGTCTACAGTCGCTGCTCGTATGGCGCGCATGCCGCCATGGAGAGTAACTGGGGGTTTGGATGTGCTAGCTGAGGAGAAGGGCGAGTTGTTGCGGGTACCGTACGTATGAAGCGCGTGGAAAGAGGCGCGGCGAGATGAGTCTGGCGCCATGTTTGAGTGCGTTGTTGGAAGTACGGGAGCTGAGTATAGAGAGGTTGGAGGGCTAAGGGTGGTGTAATATGAGCGGAACCCAGGTGTAATAATATGTGGCTCGAAGTGAAGCTGAGATGAGGTGAATGTGACCCATTTCGTTTGTATCTGAAAAATCTGCTCCCATGTTGCTGGAGGGATAACTTACATCAACCAACCAAAAAAGAAGAGTGCTGATCTATCTGGTGAGATTGTGGGACCTGTGCTGTCTCGATGTCGTTTTTATTCAATTGTGTGCTGAGCATTTCAGCCCATCAAGACTTTGTATGGAGTCGAGACCTTGAATTTACAACACTAGACGAGCAACGCTCACTGTTTTTAAGAGGGCTGTATAGTGTGTTCTCCTCTGTTCATTTATTGACGGTTGTTTACATCTTGTGTACCTGTCTTGTGACTTCCGCGCATATGCTCTACTCTTCTAACACTGCAGCACAATACATGTATTTTAATGGATTAGTGGATGCTGGAATAGATACTGAGTGATTAAAGACCGCTTCTGCCATATTTCAGACTACGTCATGCAAGGTGATAGAGACACTAGAGATATCACCTGGGCAGTGAGACGCGCAAATTGTGCAAACAGCAAACGCCTACGACACGTTTGTTTACCGCCACACAATGCACCAAAACAGTATGGTGCGCTTACATTTTTAACTTGTATATATATTAAATAGTTTTAAAATACTTCATCGACGAACACAGGATTTAGCTGGAGGGTCTGCTTGGCTCCGATGATTCGTATTGCTCTGTTGTCTGAGAACGGAGTGCTCTGCTGTCTGAGACCGGAGTGCCTCGCTGTCTGAGACCCGAGTTGACGCGACATCTGACTTACCGCCTCCACCTAGGTCGTTCGTTCGAGTACGGCTTCGACCGTTAACCGAAAGTTGGTTCTGCCCAGTTTAGGTCGCCTGTTACTCCTCCCCGAACTCCTCAAAAGAGTCAGATTAGGTCCTCACCGAACTCCTCATAAGAGTTAGATTAGGAAGGAGTGAGTACAGGTGCTTTTTTGCTGTTTTTAGAGACTCCGGTTGGCACTGGCATTGAAGCCTAGAAATGATTTTTTACACGTGAAATCTGCAAGCAAAAAAAGGTCCGCACAATCGCGACAGGTTCGGATAGATGATAGCAATTATGCCCGACACAAAACTCGTAGCCAAGTTACTATTTTCTATTTAATTAGGCTAGATAAGAGTTCATGGGAACTTTACTAGCCTGCACGGTCTTTTAACAGAGTCATAAGCACAATCTTAAGGGTGGCTATAGACTTGCGTTTCAACATTTCAAAGTGATAAATCCTGTCCACAGTCTAATTATACAAGATATCGATATCGCTCTTCCGTAGCTCGCTTAGGCAGGACCTATAGGGGGCAAGATATAGTAATAATATTAGGGAACTATATCAATGTGCGAATATACAGAGATAAGGGAATGTGAACAATTAATTACGTTTCAAGTTAGAATTAATCTCCTTTAAACATCTAAACTACGGAATATGTCAGTCATTATTGCTTGGTGTCCGTACTACGTAGTTCTTATCACGTGCGAGAGAGTGAATGATTATCAGAGGCAGCAAGGCGCAGACCTATCGGCCTAGGCGCTACTACCCCTATATAGGCCCTCCTCTATCGTGTACAGTTGGAATAAATAACAGTCAACTTCTACTTTGGATATGTTTCGTACAAATTCATACTCACAAACCCTATTAGGAACTTTCTTCACGCAGCCGCTGCAGGAAGTTCCACCAACACTTGGTATAAATCTACAACGACAACATGAGACCACACCTACAGCATGTTGATCCAAATATAGGAGAGCTGAGAGTCAGCTATCTAATCATTACAGAGTGCCACGTCTTACAGGGATGGAAACCCCAGGCTCATCGGACAACTTATCAAGAGCTTGCCAAAAGCTAATACTGTGCACTTGCCGTTTCACGACCACTTTGCCTGCACTAAATCGCGGCTATCGATGCAGTGTTTCGATAATCGTACCAGGCTGATTTTTAATCAGACATAATCTCATGAATCTGGTTCAAGAGGAACACATATCCTGGCTCCGGAGGGCCTCACCGCAACCAATCATAGATTCATACAGTTTGGTTACACCAAGCTCTGGAATACTACACCATTCCACCATGACGCGTGATTGCACAAGAGAATTCTCTGGCTTTTAAAAACAGGGTTTGGGCGTCATTGGCTTGAGAAATCTGGCGTGGTTCATCTTCTTTGGCGAGTGAGTCCATGAGTGCATACCTATAATGCTTGCCAGCGTATCATGAGGCAGGTCCAGCCTGAGAAAATTATGATGTAGCGGTGTCACATCAGCTAGCCTATTAAATATAGAAAGACAACGAATGCAATGTTGTCGAAAGCGAAGGTAGTTTTCCTGTTAGCAGACCCTACATGTTAGACTGCTGCCATGGAACAGCAGGCAGATCACAGTCAGGAGCCGTCATACGGTCTAGACCAGTCGCAAAACAGGTATGAGAAGGACAATACATGTAACGTAAGCAATATTTTTAACAAGTGTGGCTAGTACGTAAGCAATGCATGGCAAACGAGAAGGGACTCTGCCAAATACCAGCCACAGCAAGTACCCACTGCAATGAAACTTACTAACAGTGCCAACCCCCCGAAATAGAAGTTGCTATACCCCGGATTCCACGCCCAGAACCACTTTCAAAGCTTCCCTCGACAAGGAATAGAGTCCCGCGTGCCTGTCATAACTGTCATAGGCGAAGTATGTCCATCAGCTATTCTGAAGTCCATCCATCACTGACCGCCTTTTAGAGATAAAGTGCAGTGGCAGGCTTCCACGGTGCAGTTATTGCGATAAGTTCAATAAGAAATGTGTCTATAGTACGAATCGCAGGGATCGGCTAGCAGAGTCAGCACATAGCCCTATGTACACGTGAAAGTCGCATAGTTGATATGATGCAGAGCAATCGGTCACAAAGAGAGTCTTCTGTCGTTTTTGAGGGAATTGAGCGGGCGTGTGGACGGCAATAACAGGCTCTTGATTGAGAATGCTCTACAGAAAGTAAGTGATCTTGACGTTGATACAAGAGATATATCAAGCTAATGTAATCAAGTCTGCAGCGGAAGACGATGCTTTATCCCCTCAGGATCCACAGGAAGAATCGTCAAAGAGCCTACCATCCTGCTTTTCAGACAACGAGCAATCCCGTGCGCAAAGCCCACAGTCTCCTAATTTGATCTCTGATGCATCTGAGTCGACGGCACATGCATACGGCGAAGCGTCCCCCTTTGAACCGCAAAGAAATCGACAAGGCGACAATGCTTCCCCTTACGCTGGGAGAAGCAATGCAATCGTGGCTGGCAATATAAGCATGGGATTCATTTGCGAAACACAATGGCTACAGGAGCTCAAATGCGGTATCAAGCGCAACGGATGCCCCGGTACCTCCTCCCCATCCTCCTCCTCCTCCTCCTCCTCGAACCTCTGCGGCATGAATTTCTACCTGGATGATCAAGGTGTACAGCTACCGAATATAGGAAATCCATTTCATTTGCCCAACGAAAGCGTGGCGAGGCATTTGTTTCATACGTATCAGACTACGGTCCATTTTGCATATCCACTGCTCCCGGGGAAGCTTGAAGCTCAGCTCCATACGTATTACTTTTCCATTCGTAATCAACAGTCAATCCTTATGCCACCACGATGGTTTGCAATGGTGAACTTGGTCTTCGCTATTGGTGCGCGTTGTTCGAGCTTGATGAACCCAGAATGGTATCAAGATCCAACGCAAGCTACCTTCTTTGTGTCAAGAGCTTACAAGTTACTTGGGTTTAACGAAACTTCCATGATACTCTGTGAGCCAGACCAGTCTATGGTCCAAGTGAGTGGGGTATGTATGGGTATATGGAATGCTGTTAATCGATCTTAGGCCACGGCTTTACTCGCTTTCTACTATTTGTGCATTGGCCATGCAAACAGGTCAGTATATACCCAATATACAATACGAGTTTGTACATAAAGATGTATAATGTTATACTGACAGAAAAAACAGAGCCTGGTTGACATTGAGCGATGCGCTAAGACTCGCCCTAGCACTTGGATATCATGAGCGTCAACTCCCTTCAAACAACCCTGAAGAACAACAAGCAAAATCGCAAATATGGTGGGCCTTATACAATCTTGAATGTTTCCTATCTTCGCTCATTGGAAAACCATGCATGCTCAGGAAAGAAGACATCACCGCCCCTCTACCAAGCGACATGGCCACTCCTACTAAACAAGGCTCAATCGACGATCCAGCAATGCCCTTCCTAGACGCCCAAGTCCGCATCGCAACTCATACACAGCGAGTTCTTTCCAACCTCTATACTGAAAGTCGTTCGCTGCGCCCATGGCCCCAAATCCAATCAACCATCACTAGCCTCCTCTCCTCCCTCGATACATGGCGCCTAGAAGCCATGCCCCAGCATCTGCAATCCTCAGACATCAACTCAGTTCTCGAACACCAACAAATACTCCTCAAGAAGCAATACCTTCGCCTTGTGATTCTAATCACACGCCCATGTCTACGTCGCATAGAACTCAGCATCTCCCAGCCAACCGTGCCATCAATATCGCCTATCGACCAGAACCTAGCAGAGATGTGTATCCGCGCCGCACAGGACGTAGTCGCAATTCTGCCTGCTGAAATCAACACCAGGGCTTTATACGGAAAGGGGCCATGGTGGAGCATTGTGCATAATTGTATGTTTTTTTTTAACCCCCCTCCCCTTCTTTTGTTCTCACATTCAATACTGACTTAAATGACAGTCTTGCAATCTTCTGCAATCCTCCTCATTGCCCTCTCTCTCCGCGCCCACTTCCCTGTTCCCCTCATCGCTACGAGCACGGCTTCTTTCCGCAAGATTATCGCTTGGCTGCTGGCGATGCGCTCTGCAAACGACCTCGCGCGCCGCGCGTACTTTATCCTGCGAGATGTCGTGAAGACTGGGGAGGCGGGTCTGTGGCCTGAGATTCTGGATATGTTTCCTGAGGAGTGAGGGTGGGCATGGGGAACGGAGTCTAGGTTTGGATCAAGGTGTGAGCTTTGGTCAGTCATCAAAGCAATGCGCGCGTATGAGTAGTTTGATTTGATTTGGTGTAATTTCTGGGAAACAAGACTGGTAGAAATATGATAGGCAACGAGATTAAGGAAATTTTTTTGATGGGCAACAGAGTTATTCGTTTGAGTGCATGATACGATGACGTTGGGTACATAGGGAAGACTAATCTAATGACTGAACAGAATACGCTGCGATAAATTTGCTAGACGGGGAGGAGCCACTTAGAAAGGGATGAGAGATCGGAGGTGATTCTTATGCAGTTGTTTTAAAGTGATGGTGGAGGGCACGCATGGAACAGGGTTATAAGATCTTATCAAAATCCTTGGGGATACTTTACAATGATGTAATTAATTTCAGTCGCTATCTTAACCGCAAAATCAGCCTCGAGCCTCTTCCAACCAATGTTTAACCGCTCCAAAGTGGTGTTTTTATTCCATTCATAATCATGCTGCATCAGCCTTAGCAGCATCCTCCAATTCATCCATCTTGGTTTCTCCAATAACGTTCTTCAATATTTCAGGCACGATCTGTGCAGCATCGCCCTGGAAGAACCAATCGCCATCGTGGATTCCACTGGCAGGGATATCATTAGGATCCATGTTGATTGTCGCTACTCTTGCACCCTTGCAGCGTGCCGCATCGACGTATCCTGCTGCTGGATACACCTTTGCGCTCGTTCCAATAACCATTATCAAATCAATTTTATCCGGTTTGCTCATGAAATCATCAATGTCCTTGAGGACATCCCTAGGGAGCGATTCGCCGAACCATACTATGCCTGGACGAAGTATACCCCGTTTGCAACTGGGGCATCTGGGGAGGTGAGATATGTGAAGCCCAGGCAGTCGAATATGAGGATCAGATATATCCAACTCTCGTGCCTCCAAGGCAGAATTTGTAGTAGGGTCCTCTTCGGTAGGAATCGCAAGTGCGGGGACGATGGGGTCTGTGTAGTTGTTGCGTTCAATGTAAGTACAGAAAAACTCTGAGCATTTGACGTCGAATAGGGAGCCATGGAGAAGCTTGAGTGACTCTGCAGGATGGTTTGCGCGGGGTGAAAGGCCTAGTATAGCATGTCAGTCTCAGTTCTCAGTGATTGATGTCAAATGAATAACCAACCGTCCACGTTCTGGCTCAGGGTAATGAAGCCGTCCATTTTCCTCGCCAACTCAGCCAGAGCATAGTGGGCAGGATTCGGCTTTGCCTTGAGGGCCATGTGTCGTCGGTAACTATAAAATTGCCAAACTAATCCTGGATCTCGCTGAAAAGCTTCGGGCGTGGCCAGTTCGACTGCATCGTGTGTTCTCCACAACCCCCCCGCTCCTCTGAAGGTTGGCAAGCCACTGGACGCGCTCAATCCAGCACCAAGCAGTGCCAGAACTCTTTTTGACTTGCTCAAGTGGGATTGGAAGCTCTCCAAATCCGTCTGAGGGACTATTACGGTGGGGCTCACGGTGGAAGAAGCCATTCTGCGGATGATGCGTGAGGGAAACAGGTTGGCGGTGGCTTTAGTATTATGCGCAGCCTGGGCGTAGTAAGATTGCTTGGTGTCATGTATGCGCTGGCGTGCGAGAAGGCAATGGCCAGGCGTCTAACTCAGGAAGATTGGAGATGACTTGTTGCAGCAGTTGTGTGCACCAGGCAGGCGTGGCGACGTCAGACCGGGCCGGGCAGGCACTTAGCTAGTTGACTACTAACTAGTTAATTATCGATAAGCTGCCGCCTATGAACTAACTAATTAGTTAATCGTTCACTAGTTAATAGTAGAAAATTAGTTGTGCTTCTTTTGCATGCTGCGACATTGACGACTCCAACGCATGTGTGTGATTGATTATGACCGCCCTACTACGGCTGCTACGGCCTACGGCACAATTGCGGAGATCACGTGATTTCCAGGCTTGGGGAAGGCGCTGCCTCAGCGTGCCTGCCGCAGAACTCAAGTTTGGGCAACCACTGTATGAGACGCATCCTCACCTGCTGAAGTCCGGGGAAGGTGCGACACATGTTACCTTCACCTTGACCGACTCCTACTAACCAATGGGCCTCAGTCACCCCCGGCATATCCGCGCTCGAGTACTTCCAACGCCGCGAAAAGCTCTCCAAAGAACTCCCGTCCAACTCAATAGCCATCCTCGCCGCCTCAGACGTCAAATACGCTTCTGGCTCAGTCTTCTACAAGTTCCACCAAGACCCCGACTTCCGCTATCTCACCGGCTTCCTCGAGCCCGATGCGGTTGCTATAGTCGAGAAGCTTGACGAGCAAGAGCACGTCTTCCATCTCTATGTGCGCCCAAAAGACCCCACGGTCGAAGCATGGGAAGGCTGGCGCAGTGGAGTAAACGCGGCTAAGCATGTCTTCAATGCAGATGTTGCGGGCTCCATTGATGACTTGCCCAAGCTGCTACCAGAAATTGTGAAGCGCAGTAAAAATGTATACACCGACCTCCCTGGCTCTCGAATTAGCAAAAACATGCTGTCACGATATCTGTCTGGCGCCGACCCATCGCGGACAGGCGGCATAGCAAACATCTTCAGAGATAGTGGAGCCTCGCTCAAGCCACTGCGCCCATTACTCAACCAACTACGTGTCATAAAGAGCGAGGCAGAGATTGCCAATATGCGGCGAGCAGGACAGCATTCTGGACGCGCCATCGCCGATGCCATGTGCCATTCTTTCGACAGTGAAAAGGATTTGCACACTTTCTTGGATTACTGGTTCAGGCGAGAATTATGTGATGGCCCTGCTTACTACCCTGTCGTCGCAGGCGGAATAAATGCCCACACCATTCATTATGTGTCCAATGACATGCCGCTGAAAGAGCAAGATTTGGTGCTTGTAGATGCCGGAGCAAGCTATGGCGGTTATGTGACCGACATTACGCGGACATGGCCAGTATCTGGCAAGTTCTCGCCCGCTCAAAAAGACCTGTACGACGTCTTACTCGGCGTACAACGAACCTGTGTCGCCCTCTGCCGCACAAGCGCAAACATCAGCCTCGACAAGCTCCATTCCATCGCTTCCAATAGCCTTACCACAGGTCTTTCAGATCTAGGCTTTGACATGTCCAAGGACGCGATAGACATTCTCTTTCCCCACCATGTTGGCCATTACCTCGGCCTCGACGTGCACGATAGCCCCAACCTATCGCGAGCTCGAAAGTTCGAAAAGAACATGGTTGTTACTGTTGAGCCCGGAATCTATGTGCCAGACGACAAACGCTGGCCAAAATGGGCTAGAGGTATTGGCATGAGAATAGAAGACAGTGTTTGTATCGACGAAGAGAGTCCTTATGTGCTTACTACAGAAGCGGTCAAGGAAGTCGTAGATATCGAAGGGCTGAAAGAAATAGAGATGAATATATAGTTTCAAAATCAAATGCAAACAATTTAACATGGCAGCTCTGACTAGACACTGTAACTAACCCTCACCTTGCGCTAAGATATTATCCTCTAAGCGGGTAAGCCCTACGATCAAGCCCCGTAATTAATTATTGATTACATATCACGCAAAGCTGCAGCCTAGCCATCGCGATATTTCCTAGTTTGCGATGTCATTTGCGCTGCAAACGGCTTAGGCAGAATTGTTTCGTGTGCGACTACACCTCTCTCTCACCCCCCAAGCCAGACGCTAAACCACACCAGGCACACCTCACAACCATGGGGAAGATGCACTGAACACTCATCTCTAGTCCCGTCAACCAGTCTACTTCCCATTCTGCGGCCTCACACCAAATACAAAAGAGACACCATGAACGACACCCCCAAGCAAATCGTCGAGCAAGCCTATGACTACGTCGCAGAATGGTACCTAAACTGGGTCCAAGACCAAATCTCCCCCCGTGAACAATACACTACCAAAGTCCTCCAAAACGCACCTTCCTCGCCACCTCACATTCTCGAACTCGGATGCGGCCCAGGCGTCCCCGTAACACGCATGCTCCTGGACCGCGGCGCAAAAGTCACGGCAAATGACATGTCTGCCAAACTACTCGACATGGCGAAATCCAAATGTGCCCAAGCGACTTTTTTGCCGGGGGATATGACGACCCTTTGCTTTGAGCCTGGGAGTTTTGACGGCGTAATCTGCTTTTATACTGTTTTTCACTTGCCGCGCGCTGAGCAGAAGGGGATGCTGTCTGGCATTTACTCGTGGCTTAAGCCGGGAGGCATGTTTGTGTGTAATCTCGCGACTATGGATGAAGAGGAGATTTACGGCGAGTTTATGGGGCATGGTATGTTTTGGAGCAGTTTTGCGGTCGAGGAGAGCAAGACTATGTTTAGGGATGTGGGGTTTGAACGTGTTGAGGCGGAGGTGTTGGAGGCGGGCGATGGGAAGCTAGATGAGAGTGATGCGGATTATGGTGTGAAATTTCTTTGGGTTGCGGCGAGAAAGGGTGGTGAGGTGGTTGAAGTGTAGGGTTGGCGGGTGAGTTGAGCGTTCTACGGCATACTCGTAGCATAGGTGTAGATTTTGGTTGGAATATATATAGTTAATACTAAGAAAAGTTGAAGATTCCAGGCTCTTGTTTGGGAATTTTGAATATAAGTGCTAATTATTTCAAATGAGAGACTGACTGACTTTGGAGATGGTCATTGGCCTTGGCCTGTAATTAGCAAGACCAATTCAAAGCTGCCTACCGTTTGGTAAAATAGAACGATTGAGAAATTGCCAGATGACTCGATTCAATTGTGAAACAGGGATGACCAGCGTCAGTTGATTAGTCTTGACCATGTCACGGCTAATTCGCAACTTCCCCTTAAGCATGCTCGTCTCTGTATCAAGTATTGTATACGGCTCATACTGACTTATTGTCATCAGAAATAAACCTGAGTTGCATAGCATCACATATTTCAGGCCCAACGGCAAACATTTCCGGGCCATAACTAGTGCTACCATGCAGGTGTGCTGCTGGGTCTACGTAATTAACTTCAATCATGTCAACGCTCAGGTCCATCCGCCCAAAAGAGATGGTAACCAGTGAGCCAGCTGACTTGGATGCACAATTCGACCCGCCTTATTTTCGGTTCTGCCGTTCCTTTTTGGTAGATAGTTCGTGTGGCGTTCGCAGTTGGCCTTGAGAATGTTTTTGCGACTTTGCAACCACGCCACATGCACATGCTTTAGCTTGGGTCTGCCAAGCTCGAGAGGCGCCGTAGTTAGTTGGTTAGTTAGTTATTAGTGCAAAAAAAAAATGAGGTTTTATAGAGTACTGGATTTCCGCCACAACAGGGCTAAACGAGGTCCCACAGAGAAGCCATGTCTCCCTAGCTAATTCCCTCCGCTTTGACATATCAAAAGTTTGGACACTGGATACAGTCGATGACAAGCTGCCCGCGCACCTGGTCTGCACTCCCGAGGTCACCAGGACAGTACCTAGATATTCACTCGTTGGGTCTTCCAAGGTTGACTCTTGATTTTTGACATGATATGGAACTTGTGACTCGTGTGTACTAGATTTGGTAATTATAGTTCCAAGGTTATTCGGGCTGTGAGCGATGCTGATGCGAACGATCAGATAGTTAAGATTAGAATAGCGACCTCCTACATCACCATAACTAGCCAATGTTCGCCGTTCGCCCATTGGCGCCCGTGTAACGCCACATGATAAGAGTAATATATGTTCACATTGCACAACCAAGCCAGAGCCACAATTTCTACCACACAGAGACCCAGCACAATGGATAGGTAGGTAACTCGAAGGAATGCCATGACATGGAAGCAATATTCCATGCAGACATGGCCGACTATTCCAATCACAGTCATGGCATTGAACGTTTTTGCCGTCAAGCCGGGTTCCAAAGGTCATGTATGTATGGTACACCTACCTTTCTCACGTCGTGGACCCTCATTGGCATAAGCTCAAAAGTTTAACTATTGTCAACGATGCTCGAAAGTCTCGTCCTACCCAGCATCCGAGAATAAAACCTTACCCAAGTACTCCCTCCGTACTCCCTCCGTACGACTGGTGAGCTTCAGCATAGTACCTGTAACCCACTGGAGCAGGGTCCTCGGAGTAACGTCTCGTTTGGATGATCCAAGAAACAAGCCACCATGGCGGATGACGGCCAAGCACTTGGCAGCATTTAGTTATGCGGCGGGTCAATACTGGGCCAAGACCACACCATAATAGTTGGAGACGGAGGGCGAGATTGGATTTTATCTGATTGTCTAACTATTCCTTATCTGATCACTTTGCGCAGACATTGGCCCCTGGGCACGCGGCACCAATAGCAGAATTTTCCAATCTCTACTGCATTCATGTTCCCAGTCCGGTGGTCGGACATGCTGGTGCGAGCATAGGTACTTAAGACGTGTTTGGTCTGCTGAAAAACTACCGGCTGCAGCTGCAACTTGATTTGCAAAAGTACTCGAGTCTGCCATAGTTAGACGTTAGCTCCCGGGGGGATTTCTTCCCATAACTAACATCATCATGCCAACGGCTGTTCCTCCTGAGGCTGAGCAGCCTGCCCAGGATCGCTCCAAAGAAGCCGACATTGAGAAAACCGTCAACCCTACTTCGCACGAGACCACTAGCAATGATGGGTGCAAAGACGATCGGGAATCAGAAAAGTTCCAGCCTGGCATACAGCGCGTCAGAGCGATTACTGAGATATGGAGCAAGCAAACTATGATTGCTATGTTTTTCTTGTAAGTCGGATTTGATCAGACGTGACTTTGCATTTCGCTGATTCAATATACAGCCTTTATCTGATCGAATTCGTCGCTTTCTTGCTGAATGCAATCGACGCTGCGATAAATCCCTTCATTACTTCTTCTTTTGATAAACATGGCCTGCTCAATATCGGCAGCGTCATGTCGAGCGCGCTTGCTGGCTGCATTCCTCTAGCAACCTCCAAATTCATTGATGTCTTTGGTCGCGTGGAGGGTTTCTTCCTGATGCTGCTCATCGTCCTCGTTGGCATGGCTCTCAAGGCTGCATGCCAGAATATGGAGACGTATATTTCCGGCCATGTCCTGTACTGGGCTGGTCACATTGGCGTGCTTTATGTCACCGACGTCATGGCTGCCGATATCACATCTCTGAGAAACCGTATGATCATCTTCACTATCAACAGCACACCTCGCATTGCCAGTGCCTTTGCTGGTCCCAGAATTGGAGAACTCTTCATCTTGAATGGCAACTGGCGCTGGGCATTTGGTGGATTCATCTTCATCTTTCTTGGATGCAGTTTGCCTGCTACTGGTATCATGTGGTTCATGTATCGCAAGGCAAAGAAGGCGGGCATTATTCACCATGAAAAGTCCAACAGGAACGTTTTACAGTCCATTGCATACCATTTCGTGCAGTTTGATAGTAAGACGTCCCAGACCAAGAAGGCTTCTATTCATGTACTTACCGCATTCTAGTCATTGGCATAATTCTCATCATGGCGGCCTTCTGCCTGTTTCTACTGCCCTTCACCCTCGTCGCTTACGCGCCCAACGGCTGGAAGACTAGCTACATCATCGCCATGATGGTCGTTGGCCTTCTTCTCTTCCCCGTCTTCGTATTCTGGGAAGCCAAGTTCGCACCCGTACAATTCCTTCCATGGAACTACCTCACCGACCGCACCATAGTCGGATCTTGCATTCTCTACGGCGTCATGTACGTTTCCATCTTCTGCTGGAACGGATACTTCTACTCGTACCTCCAGGTCGTACACAGACAGAGCATTAGAAATGCCGGATACATTCTCAACGCCTTCTCGCTCTCGGCGTCTTTCTTCTGCCCTCTTGTCGCGTGGTTCATTAGCTGGTCTGGCAACTTCAAGTGGACTGCATACACTGGCATCCCCATTGTGCTTATTGCCACGGGCATCTTGATCCCGCTGCGCCAACCAAGCACTGCTCCCGGCGTCCTTGCCTTTACCCAACTCCTCATCGGCCTTGGCACGGGTATCTTGTCTACATGTGGCCAGCTCGCAGTCATGGCGCCCGTCACCCACCAAGAAATCGCCGCTGTAAACGCACTATGGGGCCTGTTTGGAAGTTTCGGATCGTCAATCGGGTTTGCCATTGCAGGAGCAATGTGGAATAATATTCTGCCTGTGCAGTTGTATGAGCGTCTGCCTGAAGCTAGCAAGGCCAATGCCACCATGATCTTTGGCGACATTGTTATGCAGATGTCGTTCCTTGATGGTTCGCCTGAGCGTGAGGCTATTGTTGGCGCTTATTCTCATGTCCAGAGATTGATGCTTATTGCCGGTGCTTGCTTCGTTCCACCGTGTATTCTTTCCATTTGGCTGTGGAGAAATATCAATGTCAAGAAGCTTGAGGAGGAGAAGGGCATTCAGACAAAGGGTCGCGTCTTCTAGATGCGTTGCTTGGCAGTGCATGGTTTGAGGTTGCAGAGACGGGGAGCACATGGGTTTGCATAGGCTTGTCGTGTGGTTATATTCATAGCGCTGGATGATGTTTACAGATTAATCAAACGACATTCGTTTACTTTAATGATGATGCATGATTTGATCTTGTGATTGGGAATGTCATGTGCCAAATGACAAATATGACGATTTTGGATCAGGATTTCGCCGATACTGGTGAAAAGATTCGAGACTTTTGATGGTACGTATTCATGCTTTTTCCTTCTGCATCATCACACATGTGTGTATGTCGACATATCTCCAGAAATAATCACATTCCAGCTTGAGTACCTTCTAATCATCTATCGCTAAGCTAGGTCCGCAAAATATATACATACCAACACGCAGATACAAAACTATATTACTTCCTAGCAATACATATCAACCCTTGTCCATGCTTGAAACATACCTTCCAACATGGCCTCATTTCTGCTTCAGCAATCCTTCAGCAACATCTCTTAGTACAAACTTCTTAATCTTCCCACTTCCCGTGAGCGGGACTTCCGCACTACAATCCTCCCCCAGCCAAAAGACATGGTTAGGCGCCTTGTGTCGACCAAGGACTTGCCTAACCCAAGCCTTCACCTCATCAAGACCAGGCTTCCCAGCGCCCTTTCCACGAAGCAAGAACGCAACCGGAATCTCCACATAACGAGGATGCGCAACGCCCACGACAATCGCACGCTCAATGGCAGGATGTTGAACAAGCCGTTCTTCAATCTCCAGCGGGTAAATATTCTCACCACCTATCCAGCACCGTCAACCGCGCACCTAGCGTGAAAAAAAAAAAATCCAAAAAAAAATCCAAAAAAAAAATTCGCACATACCTCTAATAATAATATCCTTGAATCTCCCAGTAATCGTACAATACCCATCGACATTCAACACGGCCTCATCACCAGTATGCAACCACACCTCGCCATGCTCATCTTTGACCAGCACCTCGGCCGTCTTCGCCGCGTTTTCCCAATACCCTCTGCACACCTGATATCCCGCGACGCAAAGCTCTCCCCGCACACCAATGGGGACAATGCCATCTTGCCGATCCACAATCTTGACGCGGGCATGCGGCATCACCGTGCCCACAGAGTGCAACCGCGCGTGCAGAGAGTCCGAGGTATGTGCGTTGAAGACGGTGGGCGAAGCTTCTGTGAGTCCATAGCTTGATGTGAAATCCGTCATGCCCAGGTCTTTGACCATGCGTTCCATGAGCCAGCGGGGCACGGGACTGCCTGCTACAATACCGGTTCGCAGCTTAGATGTCCACCCCGCGGGCTTGGGTAGGGTGATGAGGGATTCCATCATTGCTGGGACGCCGTGGAGGGCGGTGCATTGCTCGTTGGAAATGGCGTGCAGGGTGGCGATGGCGTCGAAGGATTCTGCGGGATACACTATTTTGCCGCCGTGGCTGAGGGCTGCTAGACAGCCGAGGGTGAGGCCGAAGCAGTGGAATAGCGGCGGCGGGCAGCAGAGTGTGTCGTTGGGTGTGAGGTTCATGCGGTCGCCGATGAAGCGGGAGTTGTTGACGAGGTTGCTGTCGTGGTGTTAGTGAGGGTGGGATTTAACTTGCGAAATATGCTTACTGGTGGGTTAACATTGCGGCTTTGGGATTGCCGGTGCTGCCGCTTGTGTATTGAAGGTTGGCGACATCGTATGGACTTATGATTCCGTCGAATATGTCGAGAATGTGCTCTGGTATGCTTTCTGCTTCTTGCTTGAATTCATCATATCCAATGAATCCATTAGTACCTCGTATAAGACATACGGTTTTTAAATCGGGTAGGATAGTATGCAAGTCTTCTTCGTGCAGTCTATCTAGGAGCGGACCGTTATCGAATTTGGCAATGGTTGGTGTTGTAAAGAGTATCTTGCATTCTGAACTTGATCAGTGAAACATGCGACCATGTTGGACTAACCATGTGCTCACTTGTGTGTTTTAAAGCGCATTCCATTTCCGTCACCGTATATGTATTATTGAGGGTAACGCATATCGCGCCAACTCTAGCACAAGCAAAGAATAATGCAATATACCTTTCGCAGTTGCCACTCATTATTCCTATTCTATCCCTCGGTCGCACTCCATATTTGAGCAAGGATCGTGCCAGTACACTAGATTCATTCCAGAGCTTTTGATATGTCCACCGCGCACCTGTCCACGGTATAATTACAGCCTCCTTGTCTGAAAACTGTACGAATTGCCGGTATAGCAGTTGCGACAGTGTCAGTTGCGAAAGAGGCGGATCCAACGGACCGGAGACTATCGAGAGGTTTGGATAAGGAGGTAGAATATATGGATCGATTTGAAGCAACGTTTGGTTTAATCGTTGAAGGGCATCGTGTTGCGACTGGTCATTTGAGCCTGCCATGGTGAAATCTATTTTGAATGACTTTTATCTCAACCTCGTTGCCGATCGGGCGCCCAAACGCCCAAACGCCCAAAATACTGCGTTACACGGGTATGCAATCACTGAAACAAAGCGTCGATTGGGAGAGAATATGGGTGTGGCGGCAGAGTATCTGTGTATAACGTTATTCAGGGAAACGTTCAGATAATTGGTAGTAGAGATTCCTAGAAAGCTTCGTCATAAGATCTTCCCCAGTGCAGAGAAGCCGGCTCGCTGATGCCTCGGATCTAACACCTTGCAACAGCGAGCCGGCCTCGCACCTCGCCATTAGTTACGGAAACTGGTAATACTTGGTACACGTGAATTCGTTCATTGTGGCGCTGGATTTGCCGGCAGAATCGCAGAATCGTATAGCAAACTCTCCGTAAGTATGTATGACATGTTGGGCATGTTGCTAGGCTCTAGCACATTCTCTCAGTCACTCTTTGCCATATGCAGACAATGGGCCGTAGTCGTCATACCCTAGTAGCAGCTGCAGAGGCCGTCGAGGTATGTTCCAAACCTTTGCCTTATGCAGGAGTGATCGTCTCTTGTCAGGTTGATGATCCTTACAAGCTCAAAGCTATAACAGCACTGGGCGTGATTAGATCTCAGACTCTAGCTAAGCCGGACGCTAAGGCAAAGGATAGACACTTCATCTCATCTGATAAGATAAATGCCGGGCCAGGCGACTTCGGCCTATGAATTTTAACCTGCAGAAGTCCTATTACGCGGCTCGTTAGACTTGAAAATTTTTATCAGATGAAAGCAAGGTGCGGAGAATGAGTTAGTTACCTAACATTAATTATCTGATCCGCTTTTATCTCCTTGCGAGTGCCTAACCCCACACGAAAAGATTTTTTTTTTTTTTTTCAAATTCACTGTTCGTAGTGGTGGTGGCTGGGATGCAATTGTGGCACGGATAAATTGCTGCCAACTTGTTAGGTACATACTACGTACATGTCATCTGTCCTGCATACGTACCGTACTAATTTCTTAGCTTAAGGTTCTAATAATAATGGTAATCTGTCATCAGTGGATGCAATAAAATTTGTTATTACCGAGTTCCTTGGTTAGTGCGGGTTGTAGCGCGTGACGACTCTCACTCTATAAGATCGCCCTTTATACCATTTAATAGCTTGGAGCATGCATCGTATGACAACTTGTTAGGGACCTAAGGCCATACCATCATCATCATAACTAAAATTTAAGACCGATGTCGTGGACTGGTGGTAGGAATATCCTTCATGACGTTTGCCCTTTATTTTAGCGTGGTCCAAGCTGCAGGACGTCACGCCTAACTACATGGGTGAAGTAGTCAAGGATCCTAGTCGTTTTGTAACATTGGCAAAAACCTTGTAATACGATTCGGGACGGCGGGTAATTAACTATCGAGGACTATTAAGCCATCGCTTGAAAAAAGTTGCATGATTATAAACTTGATGTCTACTCTTGGCAACGAATGGTATTACTGCTTACGACGGCATAACTACTGAATTGGTGCATATACAAAGAATTATTACAAAATATGACATCGACCTCGATCAGAGCTTGGCAAGTGCATCAAGGCTGGGACGTACTCTCTGTTCGCCGTCCCATACGAATGGGCTCAGGGTGAAGAATTTCTCTCGGTTGATCATAGCAAGCGCACTCCGTTTGTGAGGCAGGTCCATGAGCTTCTCAACGTGGAAGCCATGGGCAAAGTCGTAAGCTAGCACTGTACTGCTTGTGACTGACGGCTCACCGACAAGATTCCAGGTGCGTGGCTCGTCAAGGAACATGTAGTGCATGAGGCCAGACCACCATGCCGAGACGCGGTAGGGACCTCGGAATCGAATGTCACCGACCAGCGAATGTCTGCCACGGTCGTATGGCGATGACTGATAGTGAGCACCCATGTGATCCTCCTGGGGGGATTTTTTTTGTTAGCCATTTCATAGGACATCGAGATAGAGAGACGAAAAGAAACTTACCATGGCCCAATAGACTTCGTAGTAGGCAAAGAGAATATCGTCAAAAGCCGCGAACATGGTCACCACGTGAGGATCCTCATGCAGCTTCCGAAGATATTCGCGATGTTCATCCAGAGTCCCGGTTTCGTTCCAGCCAGCGGCTACACGTGGATCGTTCTGCCATTTGTGAAAGAGGTTGAGATGATCAGGGTTTGTGTAGTCGAGTGCGATCATCGTAAAATGCTCCTTGAGGTGTGGTATCCACCTGCTGTAGATGATTGACCCCGGTTCAGGTTTTGGTTCCCGGACTGGATGCCAAGTATGCCGTGGAAGCGCCGGAAACCGGGTTGACGGTGCAGTTTGATATGGAAAATTCGGATAGTTGACAGTGATTGGCTTGCCAGAAGCATCCAGTTTTGGGGCCCACACGGGTCGTGGGCCAAACGGTGAAGCGGCACCTTGCCAAAAAGTACCTCTCAAGAGAAGGTAACCATCATGTGGTGCAGATGCGGTAGATGGCTCTGGATGAGGATGAAAAAGCCCGGTGGCATAGAGTTCCTGGGCCAGTGTCTCTGATCCCTCGCCAGCAAATAGGACTCGGAAATTCTCGACCAGGGGATGCAGGGACACCAACGCATATGTAACCAGCCACAACTGCGGCACAGAAGGTTTTTCTGCTGTCCATGCTATGGTCAGATATGGCGATCTTCTCGCGCGTGCCCAAGAGCTGTTGTCTCTTTTGGCCGGTACAGCGTCGCCTGACAAGAATGCAGTATCACTAAAGGATATTGAGTCATTGTGGAGGATTATCGGTGGAGGAAAGCCTTTCTTTCCAGATTTTTCTGCTGAGAGGGTGATGGCGTTGGTTTGCAATTGGTCTTTAGTGGTGGTTTTCACGACCTTGTAGGATGTAAGGTATGGGTGTGGTAGCTTGATCACCAGTGGCTCAGAAGCAGAATCTGTCCTAGTTTGCTCGGCCATGATGGGTGAGCAGCTGTGTTTCTTGAGTTGTCAATAAAGTAGTGTAGTAAAAATTGGTTCCGAGTCTGCAGGAACCTGGGAGGTTGAAATTTACACTGTCAAAATGAAGCTCTTATTGCATCAAAGTCCCAGCCGAGGTCAACCGCAGCTGCAGAGCCCATGCATTACGCACTGTTAGCTAGTATACGTTTGACAACCACTAGCCGGAGAAACATCCTATGTAGTATGCGGCAAGGGTAGTGCTCACTGCTGGGCCATTCCCATGGGAAGCTCCGAGTGGCTGCAGACTTGATCGCACCATGTGGGTCATAGTATAACGACGACCATAATCGTATGCGACCATGCATCACCGGCCCTCGCTTACTCACTAGGTACTACTGGAAATCGGTGGCAGGCTCCCTGGCCAGGGTGTCTTGAGTCTTGAGTCTTGCCGCAGATTGCTTTCAAACTGTTTTCTAACTGTTAGTTAGTTACATGGTGGTTTCCATCTCAGCTAAATCAGGCCTCGAGGGTTCAAAGACCATCTGCTAATCAGCCATTTCTACTCCATCTTTCAAACCCCAATAAGCCAGGCGCTTTCCAGTATGACTTCAAACCAAACTCACTCACCCGAAAACATGGCTTCTATAACAAATTCGACTGCTTCTGAGACTACGCCGCTTTATGACCTCGTGTGCATCGGGTTCAGCGCAGCTCAACTCGCGACTGCCATAGCTATTCGTGAGAGCCGAAAGCCTTTGAAAGTGCTGTTTCTTGAGCGCAAACCAGCTTTCTCGTCGCATAAAGAACACCTTTCCCGGACACGCATGGAGAATGCCTTTTTATTCGATCTCGCCACTCCTCGAAATCCTCGATCGGCCTTTAGCTATGTGAATTACCTCCTTGTGCGGAAGAGGTTGATTGAATTCGCGAATTCGGATCGACTAAACCCACTTCGCGAGGAGTTTTCCGACTATCTGAGCTGGTGTGCTGAACAGTTCAAGGATCAAGTGAGGTATAGCAGCGAAGTCGTGAAGGTGAATGGCGAGGCAGACAACGATACCATAACTACCTGGAAGATTGCTGTAAAGGATGGACGAGCCACAGAATATACTGTTCAAGCACGCAATATTATTGCGCCTTTCCCATCTAGACCAAGCACTTCAAACGCAGCAGCTCTACCCACTGTAGACTTCCTATCTGGGCAGCGAATCATTTCAATGGATGATTACATTTTCAGACGAAATGAGCTGCGAGGCATGCAAGAACCACGGCTCAATGTTGCTGTGATCGGCTCTGGGCCGCAGACTGCAGAAATATTGGACGATTTACTGTCGTGCTCCCGCCTGGGCAATATCACAGTGGTAACCGAAGATGAGACTCTTGCGCCGCTACGCGTTCTTGGGCAACAGGAGCCACCGCAGCCACGACTGTGCTCCATTTGGGCAAAGCCGTCTTGTAACGAAAAGGGATCAATCACCGAGGCGTCTGAGCTTGTTCAGAATATATACATGCGCGCGTATGAGAAGCAAGTGGTCAGCAGAGGTGACTACGGCCTGCGGGTTGTCATAGGAAAGGATGCTGCGGAACCATGCTCCAAGTCGGATTTCATAATCAGAGATACAACAACAAACCCAGCATGGACAGGCAAATTGCTCCAGAACCTGGATACACTCGTTCTGGGATGCCGATCCAAGGGCAGCAGCCTGAATGAAGTGCAATTCAAGCACGGTATGGTGGCCAACCGCTGCCATGTGTTCTTGATGTCGGGGTACACCGATGGTGGCCGCTCGCTAGCAAAGGACATCGCCGTTACTGCCGGTGAAGTTGTGAAAACGCTGGCATTAGTGGCTGAGGAGCGCCGGGAAGGAGGAATTGTCCACGCCCGCATGTAATTTGAAGCATTGTATATATTCACAAATCTCCTTTCCTTGCTGGATGTCTTATTTCGAACTGTAAACAAACATAGTTAGTTAGTTATTAGTTATTAGCGTGCTAGAGCCTCAAATGACTGCCCGTAATCTTTCCAATCACTCTTTTCGGGAAGGACAAAGAGCCTAAGTCGCTCATGGAGTCAATATGGCAACATGGGTGACCCCGTGTCCAAAGTTAAGTTGCGCGATAGTGGTGTTGGTTGGAATGACGGCAACCGCGCGTAAAAGGGGAAGGTGCGATGGAGACGGGTCAAATTTTTATCTGATCCGGGCCTAGCGCCGACATCACCTTTCACTCCACTTAAACTTCGTATTGCCACCATTCACTTGTATGCATCCCAATTTGCCAAACTACCCAAGCCCGGTTAATATCATTCTGTTCAAACCTGACTCTATGCAGCCATTTATCCAGTCAAGCTATTACAATGCCACAATGCCGATCCTGTCCCGCTGGCGAACGCGCCATAGCTGTCATATCACAGCCTCTTTCAGTCTCGTCACCAGTTTGACTTGCCCACAGCCAGCCGGCTTTCCACTTACCCTCGCTTAAGCGGCTGGATGGAATTCTGTTTCTTGTTTACCTACTTGCCCCTTGGAACCGACTTCAAGCTTATTCCAGGCGCCTTTGCTTGAACAGTCTGCCAGCGCTCACATGCGCAATGCCCCTCAAAATGCCCTCAAGGGTATCTGTCAGACCATTATTCGGCTTTTTTCGCTTGCTCTTCTATGCAGACCCAACATGGCTGGATAAAGTCCTTGTCTGCGTTGGCTGCATAGCGGCAATCGCGGCAGGAGTTCCTTTCCCGCTCATAGGAATCGTCTTTGGACAGCTCGTGAACGAAATTAATACTGCAACTTGTTCCGTCCAATCAGGGAGCTCGACCGCTGGAGAAGAGGCCTCAATCACACCCAAAATTCTCCTTCTTGTTTACATCGCCATCGCTCAGTTTGTGTGCTTATACACGCATCTTGTTTGCTGGAATCTGGCATCACAACGACTCGCTCAACGTCTCCGCGACCGCTACCTCAGGAGTCTACTTAGGCAAGACGTGGCCTTCTTCGACAAACTCGAGGTGGGAGAGGTGTCGTCTCGTCTCAATGGCGACATTCAAGCAATTGAAAGCGGCACCAACGAGAAAGTCGGTGTTGCCCTTACCTGCATTTCCTTCTGCGTTACGGCATATATTGTTGGATTCATCAAAGATGCCTCGTTGGCCGGTATGCTTGTCTCGCTCATTCCTGCATTCTTGCTCATGGCTGTTGTTGGTGGCTTTTTTGTATCAAAGTACTCCGCACGTGTCTCTGAATGCTTTGGATCTGCCAGTGCTATCGCATCTGAAGCGCTCAATCATGTTGGACTTGTACATGCCCTTGGGGCCAACAAAAGGCTCGAGACACAATTCAAAAATCATCTTGGAGAGGCTAGAGCAAATGGCATTCGCAAAGCCAGGATTGCAGCTGTGCAAGCTGGGTTGCTTTACTTCATTGCATTCTCTGCGAGCGCGTTGGGATACTGGCAAGGAAGCCGGAAAGTTGCAGATTCTCTTGAAGGCAAGGGCAATGCCTCTATTGGCATGATTTATACAGTGACGTTCATCCTTCTCGACGGTACGTGAGCTCGATATCAAATATGAGCTACAACTGATTCTTCGCCAGGTGCTCTTGTATTGAGTCAAGTAGCACCTATGATGCCTTTGTTTGGTGGCGCAATAGCAGCATTCGAGCGATTGGAGAAGGACATCAGTACCCGCCCATCAATCGACAACATGGATACCTCGACTGAACATCTCACTCGTATCGATGGATCTGTTGAGCTTCGCAACGTTGCTTTTACATACCCTTCGAGGCCCGATCATCCAGTTCTAAATAACATCTCTTTACAGTGTGCGTCCGGAAAACTCACTGCCATTGTAGGTTTATCTGGCAGTGGGAAGTCAACCATTGCAAGCCTCATCACTAGGTTCTACGACCCAGAAGATGGCGAGGTCCTACTCGATGGGCGCAACATCAAAGATATCAATATCAAGTCGCTGCGTGGCTGCATAAGCCTTGTCCAGCAAGAACCCTCTCTTCTCGACCGATCCATACTTGAAAACATTGCTCTTGGACTCGTCAACTCACCGAAGCATTTCCATCTGGAGCGTGTTCTGCTAAGCAATGCTTTGGCCAACCTTGCCACAGATGTCAGGGACGGACAATCTCTCGCTAAAGCGTCAGAGCATACTGGTTCCGAGGTAGCAGAGATTATTGGACTGGTTGAACATGCTGCAGAGCTTGCCGATGTTGCCAGTTTTATCGGGCGCCTAGAGTACGGTTATGCGACCCTTGTTGGTTCGAGTGGCAGTCTGATTAGTGGTGGCCAGAAGCAACGGATAGCTCTTGCTCGCGCGCTCATTCGCGATCCCAGGATTCTCATTCTTGATGAGGCGACTGCAGCATTGGACTCTGCAAGTGAACGACGTATCCAGGCAGCTATTGACAGAGTTTCTGAGGGTCGTACGGTGATTTCTATCGCCCATCGTCTTTCAACAATCAGGAATGCTTCAAAAATAATAGTAATGAAGAAAGGCGATATCATCGAACAAGGAAATCACGACGACCTCATAAGTCTAGACGGGTCCTATGCAGGCATGATACGTCTCCAGTCTGTAAAGCCAGCCGATGATGGTAAGACCTTGAGCTCTCGTACCAGTCTTGATACTCAGAGCGTTGATGATATCACGCACGAGAAGCAGACTTTCGAAGAGGAAGACAAGAAGCTTCCAATGAAAAGTACTGGTTCGGAAGCTGTGGTCGAGGAATCCGATATGAAGAATGGAAAGGTTCCCATTTTCAAAACAATGGCGCCGTTGGTTCGACCGTATTTACTCCTGCTCATCGTAGCTTTTTTCGCTGCTTTGATCGTTGGCGGTCAATACTCTGGATCTGGTCTGCTGTTCGGGAACATCATGGGTGCCATGTCGCCATGCAATACTCCAGACTTTGTCAGATCCCGTGGTGCTCTTCTCTCAGGTCTATGGTTCATGCTAGCTTGTATTGAATTCTTAGCCAATTTCACAAGTTGGGCGGTATTTGGTTTGATATCAGAGCGCTTGATCTATAGAGTCCGCAACTTTTCGTTGAATGCTTTATTACAGCAGCCTCTCCAGTGGCACGAATCGGAGGGGCGAAGTCCAAATTTACTACTTGAGTACATCACCAAGGATGGCAATGCGCTAGCTGGCTTCAGCGGTTCGATCATAGGTATGTGTAAATGTCCTACGCAATTAATATAGGGCCCCTGTGAAAATTGTCTTTATAGATTGCGAAGCTGACTGTTTCCAATAATCAGGCACCCTGTTTTCTGTCATTGTCAACTTCATAGCAGCCATAATTCTTTCTCACATTGTTGCATGGAGGATCGCGATCGTCTGCCTTGTGATCGTGCCTATCTTATTGGGCGCTGGTTACATGCAACTACGCGCGATTGGACAATTTGCAGTCAAACATGCTGGTGCATTCTCTTCATCCATCGGTGTCACCATCGAGGCCGTTTCGAATATTCGAACAGTTCATGCGCTTTCTATTGAAGAAGAGATCCTCCAGACATACCGCCGGTCGTTAAAAGCCCCGCGTAAAGAGATGGTCAAGCAAAGTTTCAAGACTAACGTGTGGCTTGCTATCGCCCATTCATGTGGTGGTTTCATATATGCCTTTGCGTATTGGTGGGGTTCCAAAAACATCATTGAAGGGCGGTATACTCAGACGCAGTTCTTCATCATTCTCATAGCTATGCTTATCTCTGCGCAGCTATGGGGGCAACTCTTCACTCTTGCGCCGGAAATTTCAAAGGCAAAAAGTGCCATTGGGCGCATATGTGGGCTGGTCGATCTTGGCAAGGGTGGGCAAGCTTCATCCTCTGACAGGATCACTTTCGAGCAAAACAGTGAGCAAGAGAAGCAAGATATTGAAGCGAGCGTGGAGACAGAAAACCCAGCATCCCCGCAAGGCGGTGCAAGAGTTGTCTTCCGAGACGTTAAATTCGCCTACCCTGCACGTCCTGGTGTTCAAGTATTGACATCATTTTCTCTCTCAATACAGCCTGGCCAGTTTTGTGCGTTGGTCGGACCCTCTGGTGCTGGTAAAAGTACTGTACTTGCCCTGCTCGAACGATTTTATACCCCTACTTCTGGCACGGTTACTATTAATGGGTTTGATATTTCTCGCCACCGGGGCGTCTATTTTCGCGATGACATTGCTTATGTGCCACAAGACAACGTTCTGTTCCAAGGGAGCATCAAATTCAATATTTCGCTAGGCGCGAGACCCGGTCACATCCCATCAGACGACGAGATTCGCGAAGCTTGCGAGCTAGCAAACATTCACGAGACTATTATGGGCTTGCCGCAGGGTTACGAGACTTCATGCGGCTCCAATGGCTCTCAATTATCTGGAGGACAGAGGCAACGCCTCTCGATTGCTCGGGCTCTTATACGCAAACCGAAACTTTTATTGCTGGATGAGAGTACGAGCGCACTCGATGCAGAGAGCGAAAAGGCTCTAGAGCTTGGTCTTGAGCGTGCTGTCAAAGGACATGGCATCACTGTGATTGCAATCGCTCATCGTCTCAGGACCATTGCAAGGGCTGATGTCATATTTTTGGTTGAAGGAGGGCAAGTGGTGGATCAAGGAAGACATGAAGAGCTCGTGCAGCGCAGTGAGAGCTACAGAGTAAATGCTTTGCACCAAATGCTTGGCTGAAGCCAGGTACGTAATGTTTGAATATAATCCATTTCTCGCGTTTGATACATATTCTCCTTCTTCATCATGATCCTAAAGCAAACGTCATACTGGCTATATTGATATACAATCTTTCAACAACCAATCATCATGAGCCGCAGGTTTCTACCAAAGCTCATCTAGTTTTATACCTAACTCAAGTGACAGATGGGATGGATTTGGGAAGCTACTGGCTGCATGCTCAGTGGCCACAAACTTTGATGAGTAGCCTGCAGCATACACTGCAAAGTGCATACCTAGGTAGGTATAGACCTGGCCGTTGATTTTACAGGGCAGGCTGACTGAAGAATACGAGCTCGGCTTAAGATGATACATTAGTCTGCTGCAGTGCAAAATTTGCAACCATGGCACCAAGTATTTGCCAAGCTCAAAAACTAGGTCCTCCGTACCGAGACTGGGATTGAGCAGATGCATACCCACACTCGTCAGTGACACTATGTACACCCTAGTCTGGTCCCTGTTTTCGGAACAAGACGGCAGTTCGCTGTCACATACAGGGCGTGTTCCGCCCACTCCTACTTTGAAGAGAATCAGACAATCGATGAAGCCCTGAAACAAAACTACTCCGTACGGCGTTGAACTGCTGCCACCATTGCCAGATTGCTCGTAACAGTGCATACCTACTATCTAGGCATAACTAGGTATCATTTTTAATTTCTAGAAATCCCTCAACTAACTTGGACAGGTAGTTACGGGTCACGACAACCTGGATACACACGACCCTGGAACAAATCCCACGCGTCTGAGCTTCTAGGCTAGGGAGCAGCCGATTTTGCAAATATGGTAATATATTTAATTCGTGTGATGCGATTCTGCGATCCGTGTCAATAGCATCAGCCCCCGAAATTCGCAAGACTATTTCACAATACTATGTAATAATTAAATGCTTGCAATTTAGTTATTTCTCCGAGGATCGGCCGTTGTTTATCAGATGGAAATGATCTGCACCCTGTTGACACCAGTGATCAACAGATTCATCACGTTGCATGACTTGTTAACTACTGCATGCCAGTGCTCATAATTACCTAATACGGCAGGTCCTTGATACGGCCCAGTCGTTTAGAGTTATCAGATGAGATTAGATCCGCTATAGGTGGGGCTGTATTTATCGGATAAAAGACTTTTTTTTATACAACAACTAACTAGTTAATCTGGGCTATTGCGCTAGACGATCTGGCGTCCCTGGCATGTTGCGTTAGGGCATCGGCCTACGACCAACATGCGTACTATGTAGTAGTTCGAACATGGCGTGGATCGAGAAGCCCTGCATTTTTGCTGTGAGCATGATGACGCCAGCAACTGCCATCAACAACGGGTGGCTTGGCCCTGGCAAACTGGCTTTGTACACGGAGCTTTATCCCGGTCAGGCGTGTGGAAAGCTAACTTTTGTTCGTGAGACGGAAGCTCAAGTGGAGAGCTCATTACGCACGTACACTTCATATGCTTGGCTCCTTCTACGAAAAGGCATGGGAGTTGGGACGTTCGGCTCGGGAAAACACCTTCTCTTTCACCGTTTCGCCGTCCTCAGGCACTCAAAACTCTATCAAACGCAAAAGAAGACATTCCGGTTTGCACAGCAAGATGCATTTACCTCACGGCCATCAGACTGTACGCTTCGGAGGAGCCACAGAGTACCCAGTTGGAAAGAACCCTCTGGGTAATGACAACCCAACGGCAGATGAAGACAGTGTGCACTTTGATAACGCCACAAAGTCGAACGGCCATGAATCCAAAAGTAATGAATTAAGCATAACAATACCCCAGAATCGAGACGTTGAAGACGTCTTAACCACTGTGTTAACAGCCTGGGCCGTCTTGATACAACGCTATCAGCACGATGTCTTCCACCAGTTTACTTGGGGATACAAAAATTCTGGAGATGCCCAGATTCAGTGCATCCCTACCTCCGAGCTCGATCTTTCGAAGCATGAGGACATGAGGAGTCTTCATGCGAAGATTAGCAGTATAAAATCTAAAGAAATCTCTCCAAAGCCAGCTACAACAATCTTCTTGAATGATGGCACCAAAGCCGAGGTATGTATACCAACACATCATTGCTTTCAGCTCGACTGAGATCTCTCAGTGGACCTTTCAAGTTTCACTTGAGTTCCAGCAAAGCTCGTTGTATGCTACTTCAGAATGGCTACCTCCAACCTTGTCGCGACATCAGGCAGTGGCACAACTTCATTTCTTTTCCCAAATACTTGATACCCTTTTTACCAAACCTGAAGGCAATCACAAACTATCCAACTTTCTCTCCATATCTTCAGAGGAGCTTGAACAGATATGGACTTGGAATACCCCTATGCCGCCAGACCTGCAAATCTGTCATCATGACTTAATATCAGAACAAGCTGCACGACAGCCTGAGAAAATCGCCATAGATGCATGGGATGGCACTCTTACGTATCGGCAAATCAACGACTATTCGGCCAACTTGGCCAAGATGCTTAAGTTGTTAGATGATTCTCCGAGCCAAATCATCCCCGTATTGTTTGAAAAGTCCCGTTGGACAACGATTGCCGTACTTGCAGTCATGAAAGTGGGTGCTTGCTTTGCTTTGCTCGACCCAGCTCAGCCTGAAGGTCGCCTGCGGTCAATCACTCAACAAATCAATTCGACACTGCTTGTCTGTGCGAAATCCCATTCCACTCTGGCCGCTCGTATTGCACCTTCTGCAACCATTATCCCTATATCCGAGTCCAAGTTCGACAAGGTCTACGGCCCTTTCGCTGAACAGCAACCAAAGTCAACTCTACCAGCTGTGTCGCCAATGGCGCCCATGTACATTCAATTTACTAGCGGAAGCACAGGTCTTCCTAAAGGATGTATCATTACGCATAGTCAGTACTCTTCTGGCGCATTACCACGTGCCGATGCAATCGGGTATCGTCAGCATTCACGCGTGCTGGACTTTGCCAGTTATGCTTTCGATGTTTGCATCGACTCCATGCTATGCACGCTAGCGCATGGGGGAACGCTTTGCACGCCTTCTGAAGAGCGCCGCATGAACGATTTGAGTGGTGCTATGCGAGACATGCGTGTCACTTTTGCAGGTATGACTCCGTCAGTGGCGCGAACTTTGAACACCGACATTCTCGAAAGCCTTGATTCAATCGCTCTTGGCGGAGAAGGTGTCTCTGCTAGTGACGCAGCGTCATGGGGTCAGAAGACCAAGGTTGTCAACGCTTATGGGCCTTCGGAGACCACAGTAGGAGCAACGATCAACAACGATGTAGGCGCCAGACCTTATATCACAATGGGTCGAGGAAAAGGATGCGCTATTTGGTTGACTGAGCCTGGAAATCATAACAAGCTTGTCCCCATTGGTGCCGTTGGAGAACTTCTCATCGAAGGGCCCATTGTTGGCAATGGCTATCTCAATAACCCTGCAAAGACCAAAGAGATCTTTATTGAAAATCCAGAATTTCTGTCCGAGGGCAGCAAAAGCTTTTCTGGGCGCTGTGGCCGTATCTACAAGAGTGGAGATCTTGTACGTTATGATCCTGACGGCATGGGTGAAGTCATTTTCGTTGGACGACAGGATCAACAAGTCAAACTTCGCGGCCAACGTATTGAACTCTCGGAGATCGAGTACAATATGCAGAAGCATCTACCTCCAGACTGCCAGCTTGCTACGGAAGTGATCAAGCCAGGGGGTACGGCCGAGCCAACGCTCGTCGCTTTTCTCGTGGAGCAGAAGAAGAGTGGCATGCGTCATCTTGATGGTAACATGTTTGCCAGCTTCTCGAACCAATTCCTCGCCGCACTCCAGGAAATGACGAAGCATCTTTTCAACGACCTTCCCAGCTACATGGTTCCAAGTGCATACATTCCACTCTGGACGATTCCGCTACTCGTTTCCTGCAAGACTGATAGGAAACGGCTGCGCGAGATTGGTACCTCAGTCACTCGTCAAGATTTGAGGCGCTTCAACTCCATGATGTCGGAAAAGAAGGAACCTACAACCGAGATGGAGCTCAAGCTTGGCTCCATTTGGGCGAAAATTCTGGGCGGGGAAGCAGATTTCAGCGCCAATGATAACTTCTTCAGCATGGGCGGCGATTCTCTCAGGGCTATGAGGCTTGTAGCTGCGGCGAGAGAAGAGGGTATTGTGATGAATGTGCCAGACATCATGTTAAATCCCACTCTGTCAGCAATGGCTCAAAAGGCAAAGCCCATTTCTGAGGAAGATACAAATGATGTACCTCCATTCTCCTTGATTGGGGAGAGTTGGGAAACTGAGGCAGCCAAGATTGAGGCAGCCAAGCTCTGTGGTGTCGACGCCGTAGCTGTCGAAGATGTTTATCCTTGCACACCTCTACAGGAAGGGTTAATGGCTCTTTCTGCAAAGTTCAGTGATGCATACGTTGCGCAACGTGTAGCCACCCTTCCAATTCAAACAGCCAGGCGCTTGAAGCAAGCTTTCGGTTCATCAGTGGAACACCTGCCGGTCATGCGGACGCGCATCATTAACGTCCCCGGCCGAGGCTTACTACAGGTTGTCTTGAGGGATGGCCAGCTTATCCGCGAGCATGGCTCTGATGTTGCAGAATATCTCAAAGTGGATCGCCAGGAGCCTATGGATCTGGGTACAGCACTATTTCGCTACGGGCTGGTTGAAGATACAGAAAGTGACCAAGGACATTTCGTGATTACCATGCATCACGCAGTGTACGATGGCTGGTCGATGCCACTGGTCTTTGACAGGGTTAACCGTGCCTTTGCTGGTCAAGAGACTCATCGCCCTGCTGTTTTCAAGCACTTCATCAAGCATTTGGGCACTCTTGACCGTGGTGTGACAGAAGACTACTGGAGAGAACAATTGAATGGCGCAAGCCCTCACCAATTTCCTCCATTGCCGCATAAGGGATACGTTACACAAGCTGACTCCCTTTTGGAACATTATGTCAACGTTCCCACCTCGGCGCACTCCAAACTGACGTTGGCCACCATTATTCGCGGTGCTTGGGCGCTTGTCTCATCGCTCTACCTCGATCGCCCTGACATCATCTTCGGCGAGACGCTGACTGGACGGTCAGCACCTGTTCATGGCATCGAGCAGATTGAAGGGCCCATGATTACAACTATCCCCGTTCGTGTGCGCCTCACCCTCGACCGCCCCATCTCAGAATTTCTGCAAGCTGTGCACGCACAAACTGTTCAGCAGATTCCTCACGAGCATCTTGGTCTACAAAACATTCGACGCTTGGGTAGAGACGCACGTGCAGCTTGTGATCTTCGCACTGGTCTTGTTCTACACCCCAAAGAAGACGAGAATTGGGGTAGCGATACATACGAAGATGCACCAGCGAACAAGTTTCTGCCTGCGGATGATGCTGAGGCAGCGCGTGAAGCGCTCAAATTCAATACTTATGCGCTCATGCTTGTTTGTACACTTGACGAGAATGGTTTCCTTGTCATGGCCAGTTATGACTCCAAATGCATTAGGCCAGCAGCCATGGAAAGAGTGCTCATGGTGCTTGATCGCATAGTTACAGCTTTCCTGGGAAATCCTGAGAGCAAACTTGGTGATCTGGCCGTTTTAGACCCAGAAGAACTGCAGGATGCGATTCAAATGAGGCCTAAAGATGTTATGAACGATAGTGGCGTCGGCATGTCGCCTGTCGAAAGTAACGAAGCTACTAATGATGGATCCTCGTCGAAGGCATTGTCGGCGAACGAAGAGAAGTTGCGATCTCTACTGAGCCGCATTTTGGCCATACCAGAGACCAGTATCAATCCAAGTGACAGCTTTTTCGAGCTTGGTGGAGACTCGATTAGTGCTATGCGACTGGTATCAGAAGCTCGTACTCAAGGAATGAATGTGACTGTAGCACAGGTGTTCCAAAGCAATTCGCTGTCTGAGTTGGCTGGATTGAGTGGCAATGAAAAGGAAGACAAACTCGTTGACCTCCTCGGCCGCATTCTGGGAATGCCAAAGACTGATATCAAGGCTAGTGATAGCTTCTTTGAGCTTGGTGGAGATTCAATCGGTGCAATGCGTTTGGTCTCGGAATCGCGTGCACAAGGCTTAGAAATCTCAGTTGCCCAAGTCTTCCAGAGCCAGTCTCTTTCTGAGCTTGCTTCGGTTGCGAAGGAAACGAAGTCATCCCAGACTGATATCCAAGTTGATGCGCCGTTTGTAGCACTGGGCAAAGACGCCCCTCTTTACAGCGCAGATCGTATCTGCTCGTATCTTGAAAACCCAGAGTGGGAAATTCTGGATATATACCCCACAAGACCACTTCAGCAGCTCGCAGTTGAAGGCACTGTAGACCTTCCTCGCTATTCCCTTCGATATGAGCTCATTAAATTTACCACGCCCATCGACCGCAAGAGGCTTTCTCAAGCGTGCCAAGATCTCGTCGCCCACAATCAGGTCTTGCGTACTGTTTTTGTTGTGGATGGAGACAAAACACTCGGTGTTGTTCTCTCATCTCTACAAGTGCCTTACAGCGAGGTCGCTGTGCCCGAAAGCGAAGACATGAATACCGTTGCAGTCGATTACGTCCAGAAAGATATCGAAGCACCCAAGCCACATGGGTCGTCCTTTATCGCTTTCACACTCTTCGCCTCACCAGCCACTGGTACATCAACTCTAGCATTCCGCATCTCGCACGCCCAGTACGATGAGATGTGTCTTCCCACGCTCTTTGCGCAGCTTTCAGCTCTCTATGCAGGCACTGAAGTGCCAGAGACGACACCCTTCACCAAGCACGTAAACCATGTTGTATTAAATAACATTCCACAAAGCATTCCCTACTGGCAACAGCTTCTCTCTGGATCACAAATGTCAGTCCTCAAACCAGAAATTCTACTCACGCACCGCAAAGCCGCAGACATCTACTTCGAATTCGACATTTCCTCGCGTCCTTCCAACATCACAATCGGCTCTCTTCCCACAGCTGCATGGGC
Organism: Shiraia bambusicola; assembly: GCA_028220655.1. Taxonomy (NCBI): domain Eukaryota; kingdom Fungi; phylum Ascomycota; class Dothideomycetes; order Pleosporales; family Shiraiaceae; genus Shiraia; species Shiraia bambusicola. The sequence continues at coordinate 36,510 of SSBG01000059.1, read as the reverse complement.
TCTCGTGCTCGCCCGCCGACTGAATCTAAAAGACGTTACCTTTGGCGAAGTAGTAAGTGGCCGCAACCTCGGCGCTCCAAACGCAGATCGCATCTTCGGCCCAACATGGCAATACATTCCCTTCCGCGTGCCTTTCAAAAGTGGCTGGACATATCTCAATCTCCTCGAGTTCGTGCAGCAGCAACACATTGAGTCTGCTGCCTATGAAGGCATGGGATTCGCAGAGATTGTGGAAAACTGCACGACCTGGGATGTCAAGAAGATTACTTGGTTTGATACCGTTGTGCATCAGGCACCGCAGTGGGTGGAGGAAATGCCGTTTGGCAACGATGCCCAGGGCAAGAAGGTGGAAGCAAAATTCGAGACGCTATATCCGCATGCTGAGCCTTTGAGAGAGTGGAAGTGTCAGGCGTTTGTTAAAGAGGGAGGCAAGAAGTTGGGCATTGAGATTGTGACGTTTGAAGAGTGGATTCCGGTGGCACGTGATGTGCTGAAGGAGGTGGGAGATGCCCTTGGCCAGCTTATGGCTGAGAAGGCTGGAGAGAGTATTTTTGGAGATTTTAAAGATGGTGCATTTGACGCTGCGCGAGAGCAAAGTTTGGAGGACTTTGAGGGTGTGATGTAAATGTACGGTGCAGTCGTTGGCTTCCCTCCGTGTTCATATTTTCTTTCCAGATGACTAGTTCTTTGTCTTCAGATTTGAATTTGTTTCAAGCATGGCGGTCTCCCTTGGCTTGTCTTCCCCTAGCTTCAATCTGCCTCCTATAGGCGTATTCGATCATGAAAGCCCATCCTCATTGCACCCCTTTCTTAGTACTGCGGCACCACATGTATCATACAACCTATGATTCAAAGCAGGTTGTGATATATACTCTTCATCTTCGACCGGGTCTCTCTTCGATACGATTAGGGCAAACGTCATATGGTCTTAAACCCATGATGTCACTCGAAACCAATTATCTGGTCAATGATGCCTTGCCATGCACAAGCGTTACTCAAACTCTCGCAGCTAGCTGTTAAAGTGCTAATGGCAAAATCGTGGTGCCGCAATGAGGGTAACTGCCCTTTTGCGGAAGTTACAGAGTTGTCATTCCTCCCTTCCTTTACACGGAACGGCCACCTGGGCTTTAGTACAAATACCTTGAAAAGCCTTGAAGTGATTTTATATCCAGCTCTTTGTATTCCACAGCTTAGGTCAAGAAACGATACACATTGACGATTCCACAGACCTCCTCAGCTACTTCTAAAGGGCGTTCGACCTCGCATCATTACCAACAATGAAGCTGCTCGCCGCACTTATCGCTAGTATTTCTCTCGCCACAGCACTTCCACCACGAGATATACAACTACACAACAGCTCTGCAGCAATCAATTCGCCACCTGTGGATATCCCAAATTGCCAACCAGGCCGGCTCTACTGCTTTGGCCAGATAGTTGAAGATCTTAGTAAGCCAATGCTACTAGTCACCACAATTCGCATACATATATCAATCCTTTGCCCCAAAACAAAGCACCTTCTGACATTTACTTCAAATGCGTGCACTTTACAAAGGTTGCTTCTATGTTCGTTATAATAATCAACAATTGCAACAGGAGTCGACAAGCAAAAGATTCTCCATCAATACTGCCGCGATCAATCCAACGTCGACGCTCAATCTTGCCATGCTTGCACGCGGTCGCCATGGCCTCTGGCCACTTGTGGGGCCGGGCGAGGAGCGCAGCTTTCTGTTTTTGAGTGCAAGGGAGGCCAAGAGTACGAGTTTAAATTTCGGTGCGAGGAATGGTGTGAGGCGGGCGTTTGCGTGGCGAAACCGAAATTGCGGGGAGTTGCTTGATGAGGAGAAGGGGAAATCATGTAGCTTAAAGGGGGAGGGGGGTGTTCATTGGTATTAATTATTAATTAGGTATCTAGCATCTTGTCTTGGTATTATTTTGTGCGTAGACTTATGAATTGATGAGGGGACGTTGAGTAAGTGTCACGTGCTCACGTGACTTGCGCTAAATAGTTAGTTATTACGTAACTAGTTAGTTCACTCAAGCGCGATGGTGTGTTGCCCTCCCCCTTACAGCTGGATGAAACCTCCTTGAGTCCATTTGGATCTGCACCCGCGCTTGTGCACCTCTACGGAGTATATTTTGAATTAATAGCGATTTAATGCAGGCAGATAGTGACGGGGAAAGGATCAAGGGGGTAGTTAACTATGGCACTCCAGACTACTAACTCACAGCTAGTAGCATGGTCACTACGGAGTATATCAGCACAATTGATCTGCCCAACTATCGACTTTTACGCCGGGTGTATGCGGGTATCGGGACAAAAGAACTATTTCATACCATCAAAAGTATTAATTAAGATTTGCAATCGTCCTCGCAAGTATGACAAGAAAATCATTTCTTGGGATTCCCTCGTTTGGACTGCACACTCAGGCGTTTTGTATTAATTTATCATAAATGGGTCGACTATTTTGAGACAAAATATCGTGATTTGTGACCATCAATCAAAACAAAAAACACGACAGCTAAGCAAATGCAACACGCCAACAACGTCCTCGAAACCGGGCGGGACCACAAGGAATGCATGCGTTACCTGCATTTGTATCACGAAGAAACAAACGCCATCCCTCTGATCATGACATCTTTGATAGCTGCAAAAATCCGCACAGGATTATCGTTCCCAATGGTGCGTTGTTGAGACAAAACCATTGTGGTGTTGAGAAGGCATTTAATAACTCGCTCCCTCGCACGATTTACATACACTGTATGCCGTTCATAAACTGCGTAATAACGAGCTCCCTACATAGCTTACTGGACAAGACAGGCGCGATAGATACTGGCCACGTTCATGGTTTGATGAGCTTTCTCATAAGACTGCCCAGGTTACAGTCACTTCGACTTAATCTAGGAGGCCACGCGACCAGTTCAGTCTTGGGGCATGAGCTGATGGCACCTAGTACCTACCGTTGATGAAGCTTCCAGTCAGGACCATGTTTGACCGGACCTCGGCCAGCAGCTATCGTCGCGGCATTTCAACGTCTCGCTTGCAACATTACTATCGTTAGAGGGAGACGAAATACACAATTTACCAAACACAGATTGGCCTAACGCCCTTCGAGACGCAAATGTTCTTTTACAGCTTGGGAAAGCAACAGTGTCGGGCCATCTTCGCTAGGCTGGAGAGGCGGTTCATCAATAAGATTTGGATGCGGACAGTAACCTAAGTGCTAATTAGTGCCTAAAAGTCCCCAGGCTGAAGGTGGTGAATGCCCATTACATGATTACATGCCGGTAACAGAGGTCTCCCCGAGCAGCTCTACATGTACCAAGCAACTGCTTGTTGCTCTCACTCAAAAAAGCATGTTACCTTGCTGTTGCATCTCGGTTTATATTATGCTACAACAACGCTACGAATATATACAAACAAAAGAAACAGTACTCAATAGTTGTACTTGTAGCAGAGCGTCTCGGACATGGTGTCCATAACGTCTCTGATCCTGACATCGGGGCGGATGCCATAAACATTTATAGTCGTGTCCATAGTAAGAGGGGTTCCACCAGCGCCGTTTCCGTCGACGCTGTTCACACGAGCGGGATCCCTGTTTTGCCAGATACGGAAGTTGCGGTCGATGAAGGCATGATGCAGAAAGAAGAGTGGGTCACCAGGCGACGCGTAGACATCCTGCATGACGGCTCCGATACCATTGTGTCCCCAGGCATGCGCTCCACCCTCAGCACATGCCGCCATGTCGGCGTAGTCGTCTCGACTGTTGCAAGCGTCAACCATGGAGCTTCCAGTGTTAGCAGTCTTGGAGTCGTCGTTGTTACGGGCCAGACAATGGGGAGTGTTGTCTTCGCCGGGACCGACGTTGAGGACAAGGTTTGCGAATTGCTGTATTTACAAATCAGTCGGGAGCGTGACCATGACAGCAATTGAACTACTTACACCATTGGTAATGCAGTTTCCGCCAGCATTGATTCCACCGAACCATTGGTCAGAGAAGATGGAGCTTTGGGCAAAGCGGCCGGCATAACGGGTCTCATCGAACCATGGAATGCTGCCCTGAAAGCCACATTCGGTACGAAGAAGATCCTCAAATGTGAAAAGGAGATACCTATGCCAGAGAAGGAACTTGGCATTACCGTGGACGTTAGGCGTCAGGGTCTGGTGCAATGCAACCAGATCCTCATAACGGCTACGGGACTGGCGGAATTGGCCGCTTGGTCCCCTCCTCTGGAGACATTTGATACCGTCCACAAACGCCTGTCTATCACGGTTGCTGTACGAATCCCATTCTACACGGATCCTCGGGTTGCTGCATGTAGATTGAGTTCTCATTTGCCCGTTATCGGCAGCGGCATTGGAGCCGGCATCTTCATTCTGAGGCTGTTGGGGTCGCATCTCCCAATCGGGCTTCGCAATGCCGGGAATGAAGTTGAATAGGGCATTTTCGAGCAATTCGGTGCCATTCATGAGGCCGGCAAGAGCCTCATTGAGAGTAAGCGGAACTACGAATTTTGGAGTTTCGGCGAAGCGCGAAAGCGGAAGGGCAGGCGCAAGAGGCTTCGCTGATAGTAGGCCGGAGGGCAGCGCAGAAACACCCATGGAAACAGCCAAGCTGGCTGAGAGGAATGAAGTTCTCATGATGAGGTAACTAAACTATTAAAAGAGCTATAACGAATGACTGGAAGAGACGAGCACAATAAATGGGCAGAAGCGCACGCGAAAGGAAAGCCCGCAAGAAGGCAGGGTACACGACTTATAAATACCTACTAGGTAGGTATGGTATAACCGTATATGCACCGAGTCGTTCACAGCATTAAGGTTTCACAACGCATGTCAAGACCAGCATTGATTTGGCCCGAAGGTACACTATTCGTATTGGATCGAAGTAAGCCTGACAAGTCGACGCCCCTATATAGTAATATGCACAAATGATAAGTGGACGACCAAACACGGCCAAGCTTGATTGGGCCAGCGGCTCATCTCGCAGCACCACAGAGCTGCACTAATAGGGGGGATAAGGGCCCACGGTTAATGCCACAAAAGAATTTCCCTATTACCTATTCCTCAGAAGTAGGTAGGTAGATCCATGTCAAGATTGGTGGAGCGATTCTCGGCTTCTTTGGCTGGTGGCTTGAGTCTTGACCAGATACGAAAATAGAAAGACGATCAGATTATAGTATCAACTACCTACTAGGATCACCCGCAGATTTCCAGGCAACCTTTTCCCCGTGTTACACGAGCTGACAGGCCTACGAATGATGCAAGTCTGCATCGGCGTGTGAGGGGAAGCTGGTTCAGTGACGATGATGGCTTTCCCATCACGAGTTTTTTTACAAAAAGGAAAACTACATACGGTCTGATTCCGAGTTCGGGGTGGGGTGCAAAGTCTATGCGAGGTGAAGAATTCAAAATACAAAGGGGGATCGGCAGTGTTTCGCGGTGCGATAGGTACCGCCCTATCCGCCTTGACTTCGGACGTGGTGGAAGCGCCAACGATCAACTCCAAAAGAACGTGAGGTAGGTAGGTAACCCGGTCCCCCGCCTCCTATACTCCGTACACTCGTGAGTCGTGACTCACATCTGCCCTTTGAAGAATTGCTGCTCTCCCGGCGTTACCTTGGGCACAAAATCCAATTGATACGAGGCTGAATTCACACTGTCACATTGATCTGATCATGCACAATTCCTAACGAAACGAGGAAAACGCATGAGCAGCTTTTGGAGTAGGATGAGGTAGAGTGTACAGGCAGCACGAGCTTGCCGCAAACTTCACCAACTTGAGACATGAATGCGTTGGCCAAGCGCCATCATAGTACCAGCAACTATTCATTGTTGTACAATCCAAGCAACTACACCCAACTTCTGCCAAACTATGGAACGAGACTAGAATCTAACAAATATACGTCAGCATCACGAATAATCTCTGCGCAATAGGGTAGCAATGTAACGGTCCTCAAGCCTCGGTTTGACGACCTACTCTAGAGTTGCAGGGACGGTCCTAAAGCTATCGCGATAGCGCACACAGCACCAACGGCGGCAGATGCTACCATATGATGGCATCCCGTCATGACTCCACCTTTTTCTCGTGTATCGCCCATCATCTCCATACCACGCTCGGTCCTTGGTTTTCACCGGTGCGCTCATGGCACGCCTTGTAAGCACAGGAAGTGATACCAATACCTACTTTTGTACGGAGTACAGATAGCCATACTAATTAAAGAGTCTGGGGATTAACTTATGGGGCACTTGACAGGGTTTAGCATCCATTTCGATGATAAGCCGCATACTCAGATGAATACAAGGACTCGATTGGTTCGTGCGACGAGTGTTACACCTGGCAGCGAAGCGAGCACCACTACATCTTACATCATAGCTACACTTGGCCGTCTAGTAAAGTCATCAGTCTAGAAGACATTCCAGTGGGACCCCTATCCGCTGTTACTAAATCTCAGTCGGTGAGGCCTTGTTTTCCTTTGCAATGTGTAGTTAGTTGACTAGTTAATCCGTGGCTCGGTCATTCTGTCTTTTGAGCCAAGGATGTCACCCCAGCTGTCTGGCCTGATGTTCAAACAAATCAACGAGAATATGCCATGCAAACACATACAAACACTATACCTGAGACATGTCACTTGTCACTATGAAACCTGCATGCCAGATGCAATTCTAGAGGCTTTAACTACAAGGCTACCGAGTTCGGCGGGTGCGCGCCTCAGGAATCAACCGAGTATGCCTTTCCAAGGTTCCGAATGTCTAAAGTGCCTTGCAGGGAATCCTTAGTACCCACTTTGAACACTACATAATATCCACTGCGCCGGCGAATACATCCTGGGAGAGTATCATTCCTTCATTTAACATCGGCTGGTTTTGATCTTGCTCAAATATTACCATCATCACTACGGAGTAATATCATCAGCCCAGTGACCTCTTTCCTACAAACCAGGTCCTCTTCTTCCCTGTCGCTGTCATTGACAAACTTCATACTTGCAACAAAACTAATCGCTAGAGCAATGGCCAATACAGCGACAGTACCCTTCTCCAAACCCCAATCGCTTCTGCGCCTTGTACGAACTATCCAGCGCAATGCATCCGTAAATCACTTGCCTTGTTGAAATCTTGTCGTACCTTTCATTTCTTTGGTCTGGTGCAGCAACAAGATCTGCACAAACGACATTATCGCGAATGCCCCGCCAGCTCGAAAAGCTGTGTGAGGGCGTGATGGCGCCGTAGATGGAGTTTGTAGCGAAGCCAGTATCATGAATTAGGTAATCTGGGTAAAAGCAGATGAAGCAGCTTGGCTTGCGGAGCCCGCGAGGACGAGTGTGTCATAGTGGCAGTAAAAGGCAGAGATTTGGGCTCACAGAGCCCTCTTGGTGGTTTGAGATGTGCCGTTGTTTAGTATCGGAGGGAGAAGATTTGTCTGATAATTAGTGAAGATGGTGCTATGTCCTTTCAGATGGTATGCACCCATGGAACGTGGGGCAAGCTATGAATGCCTTTACACTACGAAGATGCAGGTATCATTGCTTCCCTTTCCCTCCGATAATGCCGATACCACGGATGAACAATAATACTAGTGCTGTGGAAAAAACACCCAAGCCGAAGCTGAACCATGATGCACCCCTGATACCATACTTCAATGCTTCGTCCCATGGCTGGTGGCCTTGCCCTTGGTTGCCTGCTGCTTCTACGCTGATGCCCTTGCGCTTCGCGATAATGGATGTCTGTACAGACGTTGCAACCGCGAGACCGATGGAACGTCCGATTTGAGCAACTGCGGTGATGAGCGCACCACCAAGTGATGCATCTTCATGCGGAAGTGTTTTGGCCACAAATAGGGTGAGGACAGGGAAGATGGTGTCTGCTCCTGCGACACAAAGTACCATGGCGGGAAAGCCATATGCCCAGTATCTGGTATTCGACGGAATCGGGATCGCAAAAAGAAGATTCGGCATGCTAATGCAAAGCGTGCTGAAAACGAGTATGTAGTCGCCTCGAACAGACGACAACATGTGCCCGGTACCAAGCGCGCATACGATTCCAGTGATGCCATTTGGGAGAAATCTCAAGGTTGTCTGAATGACGGACAGACCTTGGTAGTCCTGGAACCAGTATGTAGCAAAGATTAGATAATTATTGAACGCAGCGAAGAATAATGCCATTAGGACGTTGGCCCATGTAAACTTCTTGTTCTTGAATATGGACATTTTCATCAAGGGCCGCCTTTGAGTTTTGGTTTCCAAGTAATGTTGCCAGAAGCCAAAAATAACGATTATAATGAAGGAGACAACGATCAGACTTGGTACCCACGGAGTGCTCCAACCAACCACATTGCCCTCGGATAGCGCGAATACAAGAACGATAAGGCCTACAGTGATAATAGCGCCACCAGTCCAGTCCACAGTGTTGCGCATGCTTGGTTCTGGTTGAGGAGGGCGAAGTGGAATGACAAAGTAGCTTGCGACGGTCGAAGTTGTGGTAATGATGCCAAAGATCCAAAAGACCCATTCCCAGTCGAGATACTGTGCAACAACGCCGCCCTATAGTTGTCAGTACGAACAACACATAAATCGCCAGGAAATACTAACAAAGATGTTCCCTACGATCCCACCCAAAGGTGCACCCCAAAGCACCCAAACGCAATGTCTTTCGCCTTGCCTGGAGGGAAAGTGACACCCAAGATGCCCAAGGCCGTCGGAGCCATAGCAGCAGCAGCAAGACCTTGAAGACCTCTCAGAAGATCGAAACCAATTTCATTCGGGACGAAAGGAGTGACAATAGATGTAACCGTGAAGAAGACCGATCCCCACAAGAAAATAAGCCTTCGACCATGCACATCAGCCAAACAGCCCCAAAGAAGCTATTGCAGATTGTAAGCCGACTTGCAAACCCAGCATTCAACCACACAATACTCCGTACATACCAAGAAACAGCCAAAAGTGAGCGAATACGCAGAAACAATCCACTGCCGCCGACTCGCAGGAATCCCCAACGCCTCGCCAATACTAGGCAAAACAATAACCGTAGATTGCACCGTAAAAGCCTATCAATACCTATAAATCAGCCATTCTGACCCTCAGAACCCTACGTATATCCTACACTCAAAAACGGCGCAGAAGCAACAACAGCAACAAGCGCCACACACCGCGCCCTGGAAAACAGCTGCTCAGACGCAGTATGAGTCGCAGTCATAATAGCCGCCGCCACTACACCTGCATCCTTTTTCTCTTGCGACGGCGGCGGTGCTACTTCTGCTGTGATGATTGCGCGCTCCAGATCCTTGGCATCTAATACCTCGTTCTGCCTCTTGAATCCGTCGCCCATTGTGCCTCAAGCGATGAAGAAGACTAGGAAGGGCACAAAGAGGGCGAAATGCACACTCCATTTGTACCCCGTGGGGCGGTGGCGTCTTTCCATCTGCCGGGGGTGGAGATTTGCCATGGTGGTGGGTAAAGCTTTAACCGTTAACCGGGATAACGAGGGCCTTACAGCTCGCTTCCTCGTAGATGCGGCAATGCGCTTTTGATGGCGGTGTGTGCCTATGTGAGGATTTGGGGATTTGTGAAGACGATGGCGATGGAATGTATAGAGGCATAGGTTTGGACCGGGGAGTTGTGGTCCTGGATGGACCAACCTTGGAAGGCGTAATTTTGTGCGGCCCGATTCAAGCAGCTGATCTTCAATTTGGAAAGTATGACCTTGATGAATAATCGCGTGGTATTAGGGGGTAAGGGTGCAGTTGGAGATCGGCAGAAGTAGGCCAGGTGCTACATTGCGCCGTGATATTGGTTAGAGAATTGGTTGTTGCTTTTGTTAGTTTGAACCGAGTACGGAGTAATTGACCAGGTCCAACAACAATTGAGATACTGGGCAGCAAGTTTTTTTTCAGAAGTTTCAATTGTGGTGATGGCTTTGTTCTGAGTTTCAAGATGGAATGTTGCCTGAACCCCTTTATCGACGAGAAATTTACAGGGACCAACGCCATAACTAGTCTATCAGTTTGCACAAACGAGACCAGGAACAATTTCAACCCAATCTCCACACTATCATGAAACCGAATTCAACTCCAAAAAGGACCGAAGTCTCCCATCTGACTGAGCACTCTTCGCCGCTCTCCTTCACTTGCTGAGTCACTCGGTAAACTTTTTATTATCCCGTTAGCATTCCCTACCCGTTTCATTCAATAGGATATTTTTCCAACTTCCTTGGAATTGCACATGCTAATGTATTTCCAACATGTAATTTCTTTTGCGGCTCCTCTCACTGGCTACACGATAACCCGAGAGAACTGTTTTACTTACTGGACTTCACGTAAACGCCTTGAATCGGTGTCGAGTATATAACCTAGGATCTGGATCTCGTTCCTTATGTCTTCGGAGCGTTTGAGGAGTTGCATATCAGCACAGACATTGGCCTCTATATTGCCTCGTGATCTTGAGCAATCTGGTGTGATGAGCATTTTTCCCTGTTCATGTTTCCAAGGAGGACTCGCTGGTATGGTGCACCACAACAATCATGCCGATTCGACTGAATTGATCAGTGTTGTTGATCGTGGTGATGGCGTCTCTTGAACGGCCACCAGAGGTCTTGATGACTTGGGTGTTTGGCGCGGTAAGGTTGAAGTAGTTTGACGGATCAATTCGAGGGTCATCCTCGTTACAGGATACTGTGATGGAGTTAAGATTTGGACTAGCAATACTGGGAAACTCGGTAAGTCTCACTTATAACAAGGACTCCTATCGACATGGTTGCTGAGGGGGGGACGTTCAAATGGTCGACTACCGTTTTTTTTTTACCGTACGTAGACGTGTTTGATGTAAAGGATAATGGACACGCTTACTTATAAGTGTTATAGGTAGTGCGAGGCGACATTCCCTTAAGTATGGGAGATGTGACCGACCCGCAATTTGGTCGCCGTCTTGAGCCGAAGTGTATTGCGTGTGCTGGTACCACCTCTTCATGACTTTAGGTTGATCAAGACCTATTTTCACTTATCACTACTTGTATAGTTCCGCAAATTTCCTTTGTCTGCGATTTGCCTCCGCATACCTGATTTATCCCTGTCACCATCCGTGTCTTGACCTGACACATCTGCTGTAATAACGAAGCACCATGATAGTAGGTGGTGTCGTTAAGCGTTTTATATTAGTAGGTGTTGTCAGCAATGAGCAATGGGAGCATGTGTGGTGGATATCCGAAGAAAAGCATGTTGACTGGGCTTGAACAGACATGTGGTAGACAATCTGCGTTGCACTTCGGCACTCTACGGCTCTATAGAAGCGGCAATTGTATCGTGGAGATGATGGATTCTCGGATCCTGTGACTGTTCATTCGGCAAGAGCTCGGGACTCGCTATAAATACTACACACGAGGGTTTATTTCCACTGCAAAAGCAGCTGTAGCTCTGAATTAACGGCTACGAATAGTTGGTTACGGTTCTAGTATCTTTCTAATAGGTCGTGTTAACAGTGCTTCGTGCGTTTAGAGTGCCAATGGTTCACCATGACATTCATGACAGACCGCCGCATGTCGCCGGTTTGATTTCAATTCGAAATAAGCAATCATTGCTTCAAGTCTTGCGGTTGGTCAGATTTCCTCGAAACTTTTTGATAGGCTGATTTCGAGTCAAAACCCAGTTTGGTCTCCAGATTGGTGGACTGCTGGTGGCACCACCTTTCGACGCCCGCACTTCGCCGATCAAACAGGCTTAGCCCAGCACCGACCTATTTGTACAGAGGTTCGGTGAACGTTTTCCAGTAGCAGCATATATGTCTACTTCTAGATTCTTCTATCAGCCTAGAGCTCCAATTTTCTGGTGCAATTTGGGTCTCATTTGAATCCGCAACCACTGTAGCTGCAGAAAAGTTGGTGGATTCGACTTCGACTAGGGATTATAGTCGAGTCCCACATGATCAGTAGGATTCGGAGAATTTCATACTTTACCATAGTGACGGTAGTAGGTGCTACTGCCACGCAGGTCAAGACTAGTTTGCAGACGTCTGCTAGCCTTTGAGTCGCTACCATGCTGTGGGTATCTTCCTTGGACGCAACGCCTTATGAACCAGGGTGCACAGCACGCTGTGATTTGGCATCCTCCTTTTCACCAAAAGAGGCAACTAACAGGCTGGCGTTGAGTCATGCAGGCTTACAAATTCAAAACATCATTGCTGATTCACCGTTCGTTGGTCTAGGAGTGATGTGTCTAGTTGACACTGAGCTTAACCTGTATTCGAGAACCAGCTACACAGTCTTGGGGCTCATCTGCGCTCCCAGTGGAGCGAGAGGCTCTTATCAAACACGCACTTGGTAGTCACTTTGACCCAACACTCACATACACGGCAACTTAAAAGGACAGGATGCTGAATGTCAAGATAAACCCTATGCATGTACTATATTACAGCGCTCAAAAGATCTACAGTGTATGCCGCTCAAATCAATCAACCATGGGGGGTTTTTTAAGAATATTGTCGTGGTGGTATTTCGTTGACTCGGCCGGATGCAATGTTGTTGACAGGTAGCATCAAGGAGGCGGAGGTGGTGGCGTGTTTTGGGTATCACGCTCACCGCTGTCGGTTTCGTTGTATTGCGGAGGGTGCACACGGTCGTTAGAGTTTCTTTGGAGGGTTCTCAATGGTATGGTTATGGTACTCGTTGTTTCACCTTCAGGGGCGGCATCGTGAGTGACGGTGACATCGGTTTTGGGTTGGTATGGCGGTGGAGCATCTCCATTGTCGTCCAATCCTTCTTCATGTCGAGTCTGCGTACGACTCTGCATCGGATTCTGGCTCCGGCCAAGCCGCCCATGCATGAACCGCCTAGCACTTGGCCAGCCTTCTAAGTCTCTTGCCAAGGCGTTTTGTCCACTTAGACGCATCTGCTGCTTCTTGCGCTGCTTCCTCACCCGCACCCACCAAAAGATGGCAGCAACCAGGACCACAATAAGAGCGAGAAACAGGAAATAGTAGTTCAAGACGAGGCCCTTGGAGGGGCCATCCTCATCGTCGCTGTCGTTGCCGCCGAAATCATCGTCACTGGTAGGGGTGCTCATGGAAGAGGATGTTGTGTTGCTTGGACGTGTAGTGCTTAGCAGTGTAGTCATTGAGGCTATCGAGAGACCCGAAGCAGTGGTAGTGGCAAGGTTGCTGGCAGTCACTGCAGTTGTCACTGCAGTTGTCACTGCAGTCGTCGCTGCACTGTTGGTGCTGACTTGAGCACGCGACCGCGGCAAACAGATGACAAGCCATAAACCTGGCGCGGAGAGAATTGACAAGTGTCTATCAAAGCAACGAGCACATGGCTTCCGTGTAGACACCATGGCCACAGGGAGGTGATGTGTTCACCACAAACTTTGGGGATATGTGGAGCTGAATGGTCCGCGTGGGGTAGAAGGGTGAAAGGACTCAAAGGAGCGAAGCAAATCAAGGCTAGTTATCGTGCTAAGGCAGCGTAGACGTCAGCTCATGGCGGTGAAACAGAAGCCCGCTAATACATGTTAATTTGACGTCCCATCTTGGAACTCTACATGATGGCGATATTACTCAGGGGGCGCAAGTGCATGTTATATGTACCTCTGGACCATGGTGAGCCGGAGGTCGCGGAAGTCTGCTTAACTAATTAACTAACTAGCGCCAACCGCATCCCGAGCCAAGCTTTGCTGCGCTAACGGCAGTTAGTTAACTAGTCATCGCAGTAGTTACATACCCTGATGGCCTGCCTTACATAGTAGTTCCTCTCCACCCCCGCAACCTCATCTCTAGGTTTTCACCATGGTCAAGGCTATTCGAGGTAATATTGCGTCTCCCCCATGTCCTTATCTGAGCCGTGCTGACGGAGGCAGGCTCCCTCGTCAAATGCGATGCGTCCATCAAAGCAATGCTGGTCGCCATTGACAACAAGAACAACAATGAATACATTATAGAAGAGTTGGACGAAGAGCACATACTCGTCAAGGAGACCAAGATCAATGAGCTCAAGGCCCGGTTGAATCAGGTCAGTCAGCTCCGGGCCTAGTTGGCACACACACACACACACACACACACGCTGATGCAATTGCAGATGATGAGGGAGCGTCTAAAAGAGCCCGAGAGCTCAGACTCCGAGTAGTCGTTGTCCATATCCAATGAATGTGTTACTTCTATCTATCTAGCACTCCTCGCCGTTCACACTTCAGGCCAAGGGTCGCATTCTCCATCCCACCGCCTACATGGCATTCTTCTGTGCAGCACCCTCTTGAGCACCAACCCACTTCGGCCTGACCGTGGCATACAACTCTACTTCTGGCTTGAAGTTGTCGAGGATGCTGGTGTCATCAAGGGTACCGACCTTGACAATGCGCTTGCCTGGGAAGCTGGCGCCTTGGCGCCACATGGTGGATCCGCAGTCACCGCTACAAGACGTTAACCACCGTACAAGATAATTCACAACCAACATACCAGAAGCATGAAGTCATCCCGTTACCGCTGTCAGCGACCTTTGTGTGCTCCTTGGGGGTACCCTTGGTGACCTTGAAGTGGTCCTCGGGATAGATTGAGTTACTGGAATAGGTGCTCCCGCCAATCTTTCGGCAGTCGAGGCAGTGACAGAGGATCTTGACGCCGACCGTTAGATATGTGTTCATCATCAAGAGAGTGGATGACGTGCGCTTGCTTCGCTGTTTCCTGTCACTTCATAGCGGACATTGCCGCATACACATCCCCCGGAAGGCATGATGACTGTGAGTATGAGGAAAAAGTTTGGATTTTGGGCGGTTGTATTGCTTCAATTGATATGAGAAGAAGTCGGTCAGGATGCATTGCACCACCATGGGCTTTATACTCGCAGCTCTACCCCGCGCCCGCAAAGACGATCACCGGAACCAGAGCAAGCCGCTATCCACGACTCATCCTCTCCACCAACCTAGCGCCAAATTCTGTGCTGCAGGCGAACCACGTCAGGACTGGCCAATGATCCATTGCGCACGGCTCTCAGCTTCCGAGGGAGAATGTTTACCGTCATTAGCAGACGACGTAGAGGTGGGGATGCTGCTAGGATGGCTAGGGCGCAAATGCAATGACAAATCTTTGATAGATAACTAGGTACAATATACAATCTGAACGGCACATGACTTGTATCCCCGAATTTTTCATATTTCATAGAGTTATTCTGACGTGCATATGCATGCATCCAAAGTAAATGCAGACAAGAGGTAGCTCAATACCCATGTTCCGTACACAAATCCATGCTGTGGTGTGACGTCGTGAACTTTGTGATGTGGGGGCTGGCCCAATGCAATGAACACGTGAGAGCGCGTAGTTAGTGTGTTTGCCGCTAGTTGAATCAATCTCTCCATAGTAATTCGGTCTTGAAACTTGACCCTGCAACGCAAATGGACTCCAGCACATCATCAAGTGTGCCGGGCAGCAAAGGGCGCTGCATGTATCGGCAGTTTATTCTCGACAATTGACTTCCCTCACCATGGCGAACGCGGTCGACGTCTGGTCGCAAATGGGCTACGTGCCTCCACGCGGCCAATGCAACTACAAGCAAACGGTGCTGTCACCGAAATGCTCTTGTCTACGCTTCATGCTGCACCCGCTCAAGGTATGCCACTTGGATGCTTAGAGTTTGCAGGTAGCTCCAGACGTTTTGAGGTATACAACTAATTGTAACAGTCCTCGTCTTCGTACGAATGCGACGGCTGCAGCCATCACGCCTCCTTTCATACCATGGAGAACAAGATGGAGGACGAAATCCGTAAGCGCTGGGAGCAGGAAGCCAAGGAAAAGGCAGAAAAGGAGAGCTTGGCCCAGCGTCCAAAGAAGCGCGTGCGAGCTATTGAGGGTGGTGGTGGTGGTACAAGTGCGAAAAGACCAGGCCGAACCACTGGCGTAAGAGCAAGAGGCAGGGTTACGGAAATTGTTGACGACGAAGAAGAAGATACCGTCGTTGAATTGGATTAAGCTTCTGCTAGCATTTGAGGTCCGTCATTGCATCGAGAATGCAGGATGTGTCCATCTCGTGCCGCGACGGTTGAGGCAACGGTGTTTCTGCTTTTTGAATTTTATTTGCATCCAACTACGATACCCTGGAATACTTTACCAATTTGTTCAAATATACATGCTACTTGTAATTTTTGGAGGTCTGCTAAACTGCTGTTCCGTTGGTGATGTGACATGGGCGAACCCACCAATGCCAAGAACATGACTCGCATATATTCACCACAAGAACCCTTGCTTTCACTTTCGACCCAGTATCGCAACCTGACATGATACGGTCACATCCACAATAACAACACCCTTCACAAAGAAAAAACTAGCCTATCTGGTTCGCCGCGCCGCTCGCTGAGCCTTGAACGACCATGGCGACGCCTACACCCTCAACAAACACGCCCTCCAAACAGCTCCCTGCCTTCTCGTCGCCTGCACCGCGCAGCGTACCGCATACTGGTAATACCAACATGCTCTCCTACGACTCGCCGGCAGTTCTCAACATGCTCAATGACCCAGGCTCTGGTATGGGTGGTGTAGGCATGGGCATTACCATGAGCGGTTTGGGCATGCTGGGGATGATGTCAAGTCTTGGTATGAGCGCAAGTGCAATGGGCCGCGCAGACGAAGCAGAACGGAGTAGAAGACTACAAAACATACTCGAGGTCGTCGGCCGCAAGCCGGGGCGCGTGAGTGAAGACGGATTACTCGCGCTCTGCAAGAAACTCGGCGTACAGGTAGAGAAGAACTCAGCAGAGGCGCATAGCTGGATGTTATTGATTGGGGATGAAGCTGTGTGCGATGTCACATTTAAGAATGACGAGATTGCATCAGTCAACCTACAAACTGGCCTCGATGGCGAACAGGAACATTTGCAGTTTGGACCTACTGGCTCGCAGATTCTAGTCAGGAGCTTGAGACCGCTTCCTAGGCAGAGCAAAATCAACGTCACCCTTGAACGATTCTCGGAAAACCTGGAGAAGCTTTTGACGCTGGACAAGCTGAGCGCGCCGCAAAATGGAGGAGTAAGCTGTTACAATGCCATTGCAGGGGTATACACAAGTTTGCGCAAGCTATTCGAGCACGAGAAAAAGATGGCAATGGCAGTCATGGACGCAAATACACCCAATATTAGCATCAAGGCAGAGCGCGAGGTCTTGTGCAGGAAGAGCGGACGGCCAAGGCTCAACGGCGGTTCGTGTTTGGGCCTGAGCCTGGAGTACTGGATGGACAGGAGGCATATTATTCCCAAGAAGGCACAATCGTCACCTTGCTCAGACAAAGGCAAAGAGAAGATGGAAATCGACTCTCGGCCAGAGCCGTATCCCGAAGACAATGAGCCAGAGATGAACAGCATGTACTCTTTGACGATAGAGTGCGAATCCTCGCCATCGACGCTCTACAACCCCGTACGGATATCCAACGAATGGATCAGCGATAAAATCGAAAAGCCTACAGATGCAAACGATGCAAACGCCACGATTGATAACATCCTAATGGACAAGCCATCGATAGATTGGCAGGACCCAAAGCCAACCTATCTCGAAGCGGCAGAAGCCAGTGGCGAAGCCATGGATCTAAGCTCAGCACCCGGCCGCTTACCAAACATACGCTTCGTAGCACGCTTCAACCCCCCACTAGTAGTCCCTCTCTCAGTCCACATGCAACTACACCAAAGCGTAGGAATGGAGCCCCGACCCGAAGACTTTCGCCCAACCACTTTTGTAGGCCTAGCACTGCGCCCCGGAGAAATCGACCCGGGAATGCTAGCCACCACTGAAACAAGCCACAAGATCCAAACCTCGCGCTCCATCGCGCTCGGCGACAACCACCACCACTCAGACCAGAAGATGCAAAGCACAAGAAGAAAAAAACACATCATGTCCCTCTACCTGTCCAGAATGGAATACAGTAAATCTCTGGAATCTCTCCCCTTTTCTCATCCAAAACATCTCGTCGATATACTCCCTACTCTCCGCCAATACGCCCTGGCTACAAGTCTTTTGAAAAACGCCTTTTGCGAACACGATTCTTCTTCTTCTTCTTCTTCTCGGGGACACTTGCAGTCTCCTCTTGTAGATCTTGGTGGGGATGCTTTGCATGTAGATGTTAATTTGACGTATACTCCGCCTTGTCCTCGTCTCATTGTTTCTGTTCCTCATCCTTCTTCTTCTTCTTCTTCTTCTTCTTCGGCAACTATGGAAAAAGAAATCTTATCTTCTTTTTCTTCTTCTTCTTCTTCTTCTTCTTCTTCTTCTTCTCCTACTCTTTTTCCTCCCTTGCTGCTCACGCTGGACATTCTTCCCAATGCTATTATC